>CM076575.1:170820718-171420718 GCA_034641835.2 Pinus albicaulis
CTCTGAACCGTGTTACAATGAGGCTCGAGGGCCTATTTATCATTTAGAAACAATGGGAAATCCTAAACAGCCAAAACCCTAACCCTAGAAGATGAAGTGCCAAAACTATGGGCCCCGTTTGGGTAAATTGGTGTTTCAACTTCCCAGGGGCGTAACTTTGGCATACGATCTCCGTTTGACGCGTACCATACCTCGTTAGAAAGATCTATCCGAGGACTACAAATTTGGAACGAGCAACATCGGTCCATGGATCCATGTTGCTCTCCGTTTTCCCAAAAAACGTCGTTTAGGGCCTCAAAACGGCTCCGGAAGTTTAGGACCCGAAAAACTGCTAAAAATAGTAAACTGTGCCGAAACTGAAAAACTGAAATAGACAATGGTGGAGCCCCAAGTGGAATAGGCGGATGACCACCAATATCCACCTGGATCATTCCTCCCCCCTTAGGAAGCAATGGTCCCCATTGCGTTAAGTTCCTCCATGAGATGAGGAAATTTCTGCTGAACTTGGTCCTTGGTGAACCACTTTCCTTGGTGCAGGAGTTGGCCAACTTTGACAACCCGATATAGTTGGATCTTCTGCTGGCGAGTGTTCTTGATTTGCATGTCCATGATGCAATCTGTGGTGGCCTGTTCCATGCAGTCTGGATTTAACTCAGTTGGTGTGAGTTGTTCCGCAATGTCCGAGGTGTCCAGTAGAGGTGGGAAGTAAGGACGAAGGCGATCCACATTGAAGACTGGGTGCAGACCAAGGAATGGTGGAATACTGAGCTCGAATGCATTGTTCCCTACAGCCTTGGTGATGGTGTACGGCCCGTATCGGAGCAGGCGAAGCTTGGGGTGGGGTCCAGTGAGGCGCTCCTTCTGCAAATGTAGCCATACTTTGTCACCCACCTGGAAGTTGTGTGGCACCCGTTGTTGATCATGGCGTTGCTTGTACTTGGCATTGGCTCTGTCCAATATATCATGAACCTGTTGGCGGATGTGTTGAATGCGCTCGATGAAGCTACTGGCTTTGTCAACTTTAGACTAGACATGAGCTGAATTGGCCTGAGTAGCTGCAAATGGCATGGCTATGTCAATGGGACATAGTGGCTGGAATCCCAAGCCCACCTGAGAGGGGCTATGGCGGATTGAACTGTGGAGAGCCCGATTATAACTATGTTGTACATAAGGGAGGCTCTCGTCCCATGTGCGTGGATGCTTTGAATTGTACATGCGCAGAATGTGTACAATCATTCTGTTGACGACCTCTGTCTGGCCATCTGTTTGGGGATGGAAAGCTGTGGACTTGGTGAGCTTGGTATCCAACATCGACCAGAGGCTGGACCAAAATGTGCCGAGGAACCTGCTATCCCGATCTGATATGATAGACTGTGGGATCCCAAAGTGCACCCACACTCGTTCAAAGAAGAGTTTAGCAGTGGCTTCTGCTGTGATATTCTTCTTGCAGGCCGCTATAATGGCCATCTTCGAGAATCTGTCGACGACCACAAAAACACAGTCATTTCCCTGCTTAGTAGAAGGCAGGCCCGACATGTAATCCATGGAGATGGATTCCCAAGGTCGATTAGGGGTAGGTAGAGGAGTATATAGGCCTTGCTTCTTGATGGTCGGTTTGGCAATGGCACAAGCAGTGCAGGATCTGATGTGCTTCTCGACATCCTTTCGAAGGTTCGGCCAATAGAAATACTTTTGTAGGATTGCTGCTGTTTTCTCGACCCCTCGTTGGGCCTTAGTTTTGGTCTTATTTTGCTCAAAGAAACTTACTAATCCATCTATTTTCCATCCATTTTCCATTCATTTATTCCATTTTGACATATATTTGATATCTATTCAGGTATTTAATTTTAATTTTTCAAATTCTAAAGTTTTTATGAAAGTTTGGTTTTTAGTGCAAAATTGGCAGATTCAGAAATTCCCGTAATAGCTCTATGGTTGATGTGGTTGCAAGACACTTGGGCACGAATTGAATGCATGGATGGACAGCTTGGCAACTAGGACTAAGCCACCTATGCTTAGTTCGAACAGAACAAGCTTTATTAGGCCCATTTAGTTCTAGTCAATCATGACTAGTCATTCAGAAATCCCATAGAAATAGGGCAGTTTTGAGATTCTATGGGATTGACCATATTTCTTGGGATAAGAATAATGAATTCGACTTAGATAGGTGGATGAGAAGTAGATGGGCTTGTTTGAGTAAAAATAGATCAGTTTGTTCATGAGACTTCTTATTTAAAGCCAAAGCTTTGATGGCTTATGTATTAGGATTATTATTGACTTATATACTTTTATATTGTGACAATTTTGGATTGAGAAGTTAATTTGAAGACTTGTGCTGTTATCATTTTGCTGTTCAATGTTATGGATGTGTGACTGAAGTTATGCTTCTGAGATCATTTATCAAGTGTGCAAGGAAAGGGTGGAAGGGCCCCCATTCCAAGCTAAGTACACTTTCTTGTTAACTAGTTTTATTTCCTTGTAATTTGATGATTGTAGAACTGGTTTTTCAAAGCTTTATTTCAGATTGCTTCATGGTTCATGCATAATGATTGATGTCATTAGTTTATAGCTTATTAATCACTTTATCAAGTTGGAAAAACAGATGTATCAAGTTGAGCATCCCTTCTACTAAAATGATGAATTAAAATTGGTTTCTTTTGTTTGTGTGCAAGTAGTTTCTTGTTGAGATTTTTGATATTAAGATGAATGAATTATAATGGAATACTTTACATGTCTCTTAATTTAAGAGCTTCTTTCATTAATAATTTATCCATCTTAAGTTCTTGGTTTTAATCTCTGATTCATTAAGTGGTAATTGAGGTGAAAGCGGATTTCTTGAGTCAAGAACCATTTCAATATTATTCCTCTTTTTAAACTAATTGAGTTAGAGTTATAGAATGTATTACTTTCAACTTTTGAATAGCTTATCTTTCAAGGTTGATTATATCTGATCTTCACATATAGTGAACTTGCCTCAAAGCATAAACAACCCGGATTGATAATAAATAATTGTGTTAGTTTAGGTACATAAATTAGCTCAACATTTTGGCGCCGTTGCCGGGGAGGCAAATATCGGCATAGTCAATAGAAAGAAGAAAAAAAACACAAAAACAGTAGTTACACTTTTTAGTTATGTTTCTTTATGCCTAGACATAGAGATCCTCATGGTAGATTTATTAAAAACCCCCCACAAATAGAGATAGGATCATCAAACACCCCAGTTACTGGTAATCCAATCATTGAGGAATTGGCAAAAAAACAAAGAAGTGGACAAAGATTAACTTTGATTGAGAGGCAAACTTTGTTAGCTTGGGAAGCAAAGCAAAAACAATCTTCAACTTCTGGAAAACAAAAAGAAATTATCAAAGGAAAACAATCTTTATTTCCATCCATAAATCCTCCTATCTTCGACCAACCTGAAACTCCACTTAAAATTGAAACAAATCAACCAATGGCAGAAGAAGGACATGGATCTGTTATTCTCACTCCTGAACAATGAGCTCAATATGAAAGACAACAAGCAGAATGGAGAAGAAAGAGAGAGGAGGATGCAAAACAAGAAAATGATAGAAAAATAGAAAATGATCAGAAAAGACAAGAAGATGAGACTACCTTTGGCTTTCCAATAATAGACACAAGTGCAATATTAGGAGAAGAAGTGAAAATGAAAAATATTCCACCTTCTATATTGCCAAATTTTTATGGAATTTCAACAGAAGATCCTGATTCATTTATGTTTGAATTTGATATTCTATGTAGAACATATGGATACACTGATGACATTCATAAACTTCGTCTTTTTCCTGCAACATTAAAAGCAGCAGCCTTGAAATGGTTTATGGGTTTAGGAGAACATACAATAGCTTCTTGGGATGATATGAGATCGGTCTTCCTTAAAAAATATCAAGCTTATTGCAGATCTAGAGATTCAAAGGAAGATATTTTTAGAATGACACAACAAGAAGATGAAAGTTTAGAAGAATATTTGGAAAGATTTTTGTATAATCTACAGAAATCTAAACAACACTCTCTAAATCAAGAAACCATTCGAACAATTTTTCTCAAGGGTATAAGAGATGAATACCTTGACATTTTGAATGTGATGGGTAAAGGAGACATCTCAAACCTACCATTCGATGAAATTGTTGACTTATGTCAAAAATATTCTAGAGGAAGAGCAAAAACAGGAAGAAGAGAAGTAAGTTCAAAAGCAGCAAAGTCAGCTGCAGGAGGGATAACAAGGGCTGAAATAGGAAGTTTATTGGAGAATTTCAAAACAGATCTTTTGAGTACATTAGGGACACAAGTAGATGTGCTAAAGGCAAATAAGAGGAAAGAAGAACAAGAACAAGCTCTAGCAATCTTTTGTCCCAAATGTAGAAACAAACATCCATTAAGAGAATGTCCTTTGGATAGTGTTCAAAGTGTTCAGGTTTGTGGTCTTTGTACAGAAAAGCATTCCACAGAAAATTGTCTAAAATTGAAAGAATTACAAATGAATTCAATGGAAGAAGTGCCAGGAATGGAAGGTTTTTATTATGTAGCACCACGAAGACCATGGCAACCTAGGATGCCTCAACAAAATCAACAACAATTTCCTCAACAAAATTACCTCTATCCACCTCAAAATCCTTGGACCCCTCCAATGCCATGGCAAGCTTGGCCTCCACAACAATATCCACAACAACCTGCACAAGGTTGGAGAGGATATGGTTATGGAAACCAACCACCTCAACAATATCAACAACAATACCAGCAACAATACCAACAGCCATTCACATATCCACAATATCCTCAATCCATACCATTTCAACAACAACATTCTGCATATCCACAATCCATTCCATATCCGCAGCAGAATACTCCACCGTTGTTGACCCAACCACAACAGTTGCAGCTACCCACAAATCAACCCAGACCAACTCAATTACCAGCCCAACCAATTGCAAATCCAAATAATAAGGTGGAAAAAGCTACATACACTGTAGAGGAAGCAACATGTTTTCCCACATATTCAATTCTTCCTCTTAATGAAGTCCATCTAAGGTCTGAAAAAGTGCTTAAAAAGGATTCTCCTCCAATTATAGAAGAACCAACCGAACAAGGAGAATCACCTGAAACATCACAAACTAAGATACAAATTCAGAAAGGAACAAACATTACAACTCAAACACCACCTTATCCTGAAAGGTTAGTGGAACAACAAAAAGAAATAACCCTTCCTGAATTTGATATTTTAGATGAGTTAAAAAATGCTTATGTGAAAATTCCTTTGTTGAAGGCAATTAAAGAAATACCAATATATGCTAAAACAATAAAGGAATTGTGCATTAAGAAATCACAGAAAAAGAAGAAGGATCCGACTACAATCCAAGTCATTGGTAAACTAGCAAGCCTCATGTCTACACAAACCATAGTAGAAAAATATATTGATCCCGGTATCCCTATGGTTACTATATCAATAAATAATTTCTCAGTACCAAACACATTAATAGACTTGGGAGCAGCTATAAATGTAATGACAATGGAGACAATGAAAACTTTGCATTTGAACAACATTAGATCAACCTCTACAATCTTAGAATTGGCAGACAGATCTAAAGTTGTTCCTGAAGGAATATTGGAAGATATTATAGTCTCTTTGGATTCATGGGAGTATCCTGCTGACTTCCTTATTCTGCAACCAAAATCAAATTTGGGAGGACATCCTCTAATTTTAGGCAGACCATGGTTAGCTACCGCTGATGCCTTTATAGGATGCAGATCAGGAAGCATGATTATTTCACATGGAGAAGAAAGGAAACATATTTCTCTTTATTCACCTACACAGTCAACTTCTTTAGAATCAGTACTTGAAGCTCAAGAAAAACAACAAACTAAATCAGTTTTAAGTATAAATAAATTCTTTGATTTAAGAGAAGAAGAAGAGAATGAAGACTTAATGGATCTTTTCATTTCAGAACCAAGTATTTCAGAGCAGCTTAGAGAAATCCAATATGAAGCTGCCAATAATATTTTGAATCAATGCTTTCAGGAAACTTGTATTGTTCAAACTTTGCGGAATTCTTTTATAGACATCTTTCCTGTAAACACAATCTCTAATCCAACAATAAAAACAATTGAGATAAGTCCTGGAAAACATTTAAACATTGGAAATGAGTTGCAATCAGAACAAGAGCAAGAGGTAATTGCATTATTACAGAAATATTCAAAAGCTTTTGCCTGGGATTATACTGATATGCAAGGAATTCATCCTAACACATGTGTCCACCACATCTATACAGATGATCAAATCAAACCTGTAAGACAACCTCAAAGACGAATGAATCCTATGATGAAAGAAATAGTGAAAGATGAACTGCAAAAATTGTTAAATGTTGGATTCATCTATCCTATTTCAGATAGTCAATGGGTTTCTCCACTGGTTATTGTACCAAAGAAAAATGGAAAGTGGAGGGTATGTGTGGATTATCGAGAACTAAACAAAGCTACACTCAAGGATCATTTTCCTCTACCATTTATTGATCAAGTGTTAGATTCATTAGCTGGAAAGAAATTCTTCTCTTTCTTGGATGGGTTTAGCGGGTACAACCAGATTAGAATAGCAACAGAAGACCAAGACAAGACAACATTCACTTGCCCATGGGGAACCTATGCATATAATGTTTTGCCATTTGGTTTATGTAATGCACCTGCAACTTTTCAACGAGCAGTGCTTGCAATTTTTGCTGATCTAATCCATGAATGTGTAGAGGTTTATATGGATGACTTTACAGTTTATGGAAACACATATAATGATTGCCTAAATAATCTTGAGAAAGTGCTGAAAAGATGCATTGAAACAAATTTGTCATTAAGCAATGAGAAATGCTATATAATGTTGACAGAAGGAATAGTTCTGGGACACCATATTTCTGCTTCAGGAATTAAAGTGGATCCAGCAAAAATCCAAGTCCTAGTAAACTTAATACCTCCTACAACACAGAAAGAGGTAAGAAGTTTCTTAGGCTATGCAGGTTATTATAGACGATTCATTGAAAACTTCAGTAAAATAGCCCAACCTCTGTTTAAATTATTAGCAAAAGATATTGAATTTCACTGGACAAATAACTGTCAAAATGCATTTCAAAATCTAAAAGAAAAATTATCAGTTGCACCCATTCTCCGTGGACCAAATTGGTCTTTGCCATTTCATATATCAACTGATGCATCTGATACCGCAATAGGTGCCTCCCTTGGACAGAAAGAGAACTTGTTCAATTATGCAATATACTTTATAAGCAAGAATCTAACACCTGCAGAATTGAACTATACAATCACCGAGAAAGAAATGTTAGCCGTTATACATGCAGTAAACAAATTCAGACATTATATAACAGGATATCAAGTTTTCATTCATACAGATCATTCAGCAATCAAATATTTGATGAATAAACCTATAACCAATGGAAGAATAACAAGATGGTTACTGTTATTGCAAGAATTTAATATCACAATACAAGACTGGCCAGGCAAGGAAAATCAAGTGGCTGACTTTCTGTCCCGCATACATTCACCCAATGATCCAAATCCGGTTGCAGATAACTTTCCCGATGAACATCTGTTTGCTATCACAGTAAGAACACCATGGTTTGCAGACATGGCAAACTATTTATCTTCTGGAAAGTTACCAACCCAATTCACTAAAAAGCAAAGACACAAAATTGTTAGAGAAAGTTCTAGGTATAGTTGGGTAAATGGTGATTTATTTTATACTGGTCCAGATTTGATAATTAGAAAATGTGTGCGAGAAGATGAAATATTAGATATTCTAAAGGCATGTCACGATGAACCATGTGGTGGCCATTTTGCAGATAAACAAACAGCATATAAGGTGCTGCAACTGGGCTACTACTGGCCATCCATCTTCAAAGACTCTAAGAAATATGTCAGGCAATGTGACAGTTGCCAAAGAACAGGGAGACCAATCACAAGAGATGAGATGCCGCTGAAGCCACAAGTCCTCATAGAACCATTTGAGCAATGGGCACTTGACTTTGTTGGACCCATCAATCCATCATCAAATGGAAAGAAGTACATCTTAGTATGTACAGATTATGTAACCAAGTGGGCAGAGGCTAAAGAAGTGAATAGAGCAACAGAAGATATAGTGGTCAACTTTCTTTTTAAAGAAATCTTTGTCAGATATGGAGTACCTAGACAAATTGTAACAGATCAAGGAACACAATTTACATCAAAACTGGTACGAGATCTAACAGAGAAGTACAAGATCAAACACATAACATCTACACCATATCATCCTCAAGCAAATGGGCAGGTTGAATCAACAAATAAAGTCCTAGAGAATATCATGACAAAAACAGTACAGCTGAACAGAAAAGATTGGTCTGAAAAATTACAAGATGCACTATGGGCCTATAGAATTACATGGAAGAATACAACTGTTTTTAGTCCATACCAGTTAGTATATGGAAAAGAGGCCTTATTGCCTATAGAGTTTCAAATACAAACATACAGACTAGCAGCTGAACTAGGACTAGACCTGACAGAAGCACAACAGCAGCGGATCATGGAACTGAATCAGTTGGATGAGCATCGTCAACAAGCCATAGAACATACTACATTGGTGCAACAACAAAGAATGAAATGGCACGACAGATATATCAAAACAAAGACATTTCGCAAGGGAGATTGGGCATTACTTTTTGATTCCAAGTTCAAAGATTTCAAAGCAAAGTTCACAACACACTGGCTAGGCCCATATGAAATTGATGAAATCTTCGACAATGGAGCAGTCAAAATCAAGACAATTGACCAGGACTCCACCTCCTTTATAGTGAATGGACATAGGCTCAAAGTTTATAATAGGCCTATCAGTAAAGAAGAATTTATGAAACAACTGACAGAAGATACAGAACTGGAAGTCATGGCACACCAGGCTCAGCCATCTTCCAGTCCTGTAGTTGAATAAAAAATAATATAAAAAAAAAAAAAAAAAACATAAAAAATATAAAATATAAAAAATATATATAAAAAAAATAAATAAAAAATTTTGTTTGCTAGTGAAAACCAGGCAACTGGCACTATGCAAACACGAATTCATAGGGGAAAATCAAGGCAACTTGGACTCTATGAATTCCTTTTCTTGTTCTACTGTTCTCACATAATTTCAATACAGGTACTCTCCATCAACAATTGACTTGAGGACAAGTCATATCTTAAACAAGGGGGAGACTTGTATTAGATCTTTAGCTGGAAAGCTGAAGTATAGAAGGAACTTGTATTGTCAACAGAGGGACCTGAAAGAAGAAATCAATACAGAGGGACCTGAGAGACCTGCCAATGTCAAAATAACATGTGCATATTATGTAAGCAGTGTAGAGGGACCTGAAACAAAGAATCATTACAAAGGGACCTGATTTTTCAATTCAAGAACCAGAGCATGAAGAACAAGGAGCAGCAATAAAATTCACTTTTTGATTCATCTACAACATCTGACTTCATTCCACCTGTACAAACATCATCCAGGGAAGTATATGTATAGTCATTTTGTGCTTAAAATTCAAATTTTTCTTAGGAATTTTTAGTTTTTGTTAAGTTAAAGTTAGTACCTGAGGATATTCATAATACCCCTATACATATCCTATATTCATAATACCCCTATACATATCCTATATTCATAATACCCCTATACATATTCCATTTCATTCATACACATTTCCCATACATATTCCCTATAATCCTAAGTATTTTTCTTTAAGAGCAAAAGACCAAGCTAGGACAACTTTTTCCACCTGCATATACAAATCAAGCATTAGTATGGAGATGATTTTAAACATGACCTAAGATGGTCATTTTAAAATCATAAAGATGTGCATAGAAGGCAAAACAAATAATGCGCTATATTAAACTATATACCATAGTGTAAATAAGGAATGCGTTAAAACCATCTATATAAAAATTCAGCGCAAAGGATATAAGTTTAATACGCAAAAGATATAAGGTTAATGGTATATAAAATCAACGTGCATATGGTATAAGGATAAGCGAAGGTATATGGCGCATACAAAATGAAGGACGGGCACGATTGTTATGATCTGGTTGACAGGCTTGTATGATTGACAGGGTATGGTGAAATAATAATTGCATATACAACGCAGGAGTATCATTGCACGTATGGACACACGGCGGAAGTAATAGTTCATGCAGAAGGTGGCAATGATACGGGTATATCATTCAAAGTAAAACGCGTTGGTGGCAATGATACGTGCATATCATTCAAAAAATAGCACACGACAATGGAAATCATACGTGCACGGTGGTGACAATACAGGCATATCATTCAAACATAGCATACGTGGTGGTGGTAATACGTGTATATCATTTAAACATAGCACAAGGCGGAGGCATCCTCATGACACAGTCGGGCGACTGGTCAAAGAGGACAGCCATACCAACTGCGCATCATAACACCAATAGGCACGGTACAACCATGAACTCGGTCAATTCATGACCGTTTAGACCTCATTCCTCATTGCCAGAGCTCAGAAGGAAGGCGTTCTGAAACAAGACATCAATCCGGAGAGAAGAGAAGGCGTTTGAAGCAGCGGAATAGTGAAAATCGCTCCGGAAAAGCAAGAAGGCGAATTTAAGAAAGGAAATTGCTCCGGGTTCAACGATCAGAGATAGCAGATTTTCAGGATTAAGTCAGGTAACAGTGAAGTTCATTTACACTCAATGATTATGGAATATTGCTTGTCATTAACTTTTAGATCCTGTGCTTTGCCACTAGCTCAATTAACCGAAGTAATAGGGATTTGGAGCGCCCGGTTACACTCCACGCGCTCGTTGACAGTCAGGTAACTACAAATCCGTGATTATCTCCAGATTGACAGCACTTAAGGATTGTTGATAGATTTTGATGCGCAGCAGTTTGATGGAAACCCATTGCATGAGTAACACGTTAAGGGTTTTAACGGAATACTGAGATTGAAGTGGCATGGCAGTGGTTGTTGACTAATTGCGCACTAAACCGTGTTCTGCTGAGTGAATTGTGCGCATTAATATTTTCACAAACAGTTAACATGAAAACGAAAAACGCCATAAACACTTGCTACCACTGTGTTTTTGTTTTTGTTTTTGACTAAAACAGAGGATCGAATGCCTGATTGTCACATTAAACTGTGGTTGCCAAAGGGAGTCGGGTTGCTGAAGCCGTGTTTATATTTGGGTTGAGGCCGAGAGCTTTTTGCATATTTATGATTTTTATGCTGAGCCTGCAAGCAATAATTTTTGCAAACACCTTTGCTTAAGCCGAAAACATTGCGGAAATTTTGATAAGGCCGAGAGCACTCTTTAGTTTTTTTATTTTATATATACACAGTAAATCATGTTTGTGTGATTTGTGATGTTGCGTGTGTATTTAATTTAAAAAAACAGAGACCAGTGTATTAACAGAAGTATACAGGTGTGTTTGCATTAAACAGGGAATTCAGAGAGTGCTATTGCAAGGGAATATATCAGAGGTTAAAAAGTGCAGAGTTGAGTTGAGTCAGAAGAGGAAGGTAAGCTTCTTTGCTTACTGAATTTCATTTTAAAAAAAACGATAGTCATAATTTTTATTAAAATGAAGTTAGTAACAGCAGAGGCCTACATTGATTGGTTTACAGAAACAATGGCAAACAGGGTAGAGCCAAAATTTCAAATAGAAAGCTGGGGAAAAGAGACTATAGAAAAACTTTATCAGGCAGGGATGATAGGCTTCTTACAGAAATTTAATGGCCATTCTGAGGAGATAACCAAAGATTTTATAAAGAATTTCAATCAAGACCAGACTCGAGTAGGAGAAATCATTGTTCCAGTAACCCAAGAATACTTGTCCAAAGCCTTAGATTTGCCAATGCTAGGGGAGAAGTATTACAAAGGGTTACACTTCAAGGAGAAAGCATGGACTTTCTTCCTTGAGAAAAACCGGAAGGGAACATTTGATAGGACAAAAGGTATACCCAGGGAATGGTTTAATGAGCCATGGGGAGAATTGGTCTTGATCATCCAAAAGTTTTTGACTTGTGACCGAGGATATAGTGTTGCCCATTTATATCATGTTAAACTTCTACAGCACATTAAGGGGGAAGATAGGATTAATTTACCTTATTTCCTATATAAAAGCCTCTTAAGAATGATTGAAACATCAAGACATGAAAACAGGCTTAAGGTAGGACAAATGTATCATCAAGGATTGATTAAAATCCTAGTTGAGTATCAAGTGAGATTGCAGGGCATAGTGTGGAGAGAATTCATGGTTAAAAATCATTTTACTGAACAGATTAAAGAGGTGCAAGAGAAAACAGAGCAGGAAAGTAAAGGAGTGATGAATTCACCCTTATATCCTAGAACAAGAGCCAAACAGCAAAATAACATGGCCATGGATAATGAAATATCTGTGATGTCTATTCCCAAAAGATTTACAAATAAAAGTCCCATTAATTTAGACAGGGAAGAAGAAACATATTTTCCAAGACCACAAGAAGAAAATAACATTCCACAAGAAGAATTTGAGAGGGATTCTTCATATGATGATGAAGCAGTAGCATCATTAATGAAAACAACTCAAGATTTTGAAAAAGAAATCAATGATGGAAAAATTAGGGACTTAACTGACCAATTAGAAATTAGCAAAATTGTGGAAAAACAATTAAAAGAAGAGAACAAAGAAAACATGAAAGATAATGCTAAATTGGTCAAAACAAATGAAAAATTGAAAGAAGAGTTGGGGAGATTGAAAAGGAAAAATGATCTAATTTCTAAACAAGCATTTAAGTGGTTGAAGGAAAAGAACATGTGGCAGGCCAAGTATGAAAAACAGAAGGTTAAAGCAGCTTTGTTCAAAGAAAGACATGACACAGGTTTGGATTGTTTGGCAAGGGCAGCACAACAGGAAGCATCTACAGGTACAACATCTACTTCAGAAAGAAGAAGGTCAAAGAGAAATAGGCAAGCATGGGGACATGCTTGATGATAAGCAAGGGAGAGATGTTGGGCCTTAGTTTTGGTCTTATTTTGCTCAAAGAAACTTACTAATCCATCTATTTTCCATCCATTTTCCATTCATTTATTCCATTTTGACATATATTTGATATCTATTCAGGTATTTAATTTTAATTTTTCAAATTCTAAAGTTTTTATGAAAGTTTGGTTTTTAGTGCAAAATTGGCAGATTCAGAAATTCCCGTAATAGCTCTATGGTTGATGTGATTGCAGGACACTTGGGCATGAATTGAATGCATGGATGGACAGCTTGGGAACTAGGATTAAGCCAGCTATGCTTAGTTCGAACAGAACAAGTTTTATTAGGCCCATTTGGTGCTAGTCAATCATGACTAGTCATTCAGAAATCCCATAGAAATAGGGCAGTTTTGAGATTCTATGGGATTGGTCATATTTCTTGGGATAAGAGTAATGAATTCGACTTATATAGGTGGATGAGAGTAGATGGGTTTGTTTGAGTAAATATAGATTAGTTTGTTTCATGAGACTTCTTATTTAAAGCCAAAACTTTGATGGCTTATGTATTATTATTATGATTGACTTATTATACTTTTATGATGTGACACCTTTGGATTGAGGAGCTAATTTGAAGACTTGTGTTATTATTATTTTTCTGTTCAATGCTATGGATGTGTAACTGAATTTAAGCTTCTGAGATCACCTATCAAGTGTGCAAGGCAAGGGTGGAAGGGCCCCCATTCCAAGCTAAGTACACTTTCTTGTTAACTAGTTTTATTTCCTTGTAATTTGATGATTGTAGAACTGGTTTTTCAAAGCTTTATTTCAGATTGCTTCATGGTTCATGCATAATGATTGATGTCATTAGTTTATAGCTTATTCATCACTTTATCAAGTTGGAAAAACAGATGTATCAAGTTGAGCATCCCTTCTATGAAAATGATGAATTAAAATTGGTTTCTTTTGTTTATGTGCAAGTAATTTCTTGTTGAGATTTTTGATATTAAGATGAATGAATTATAATGGAATACTTTACATGTCTCTTAAGTTAAGAGCTTCTTTCATTAATAATTTATCCATCTTAAGTTCTTGGTTTTAATCTCTGATTCATTAAGTGGTAATTGAGGTGAAAGTGGATTTCTTGAGTCAAGAACCATTTCAATATTATTCCTCTTTTTAAACTAATTGAGTTAGAGTTATAGAATGTATTACTTTCAGCTTTTTGAATAGCTTATCTTTCAAGGTTGATTATATCTGATCTTCACATATAGTGAGCTTGCCTCAAAGCATAAACAACCCGGATTGATAATAAATAATTGTGTTAGTTTAGGTACATAAATTAGCTCAACAACCCCAAATGCCTACCGATCAGTGCTTCCCATATCATCTTGGCACGCTCATTTGAAGGAACACAAAGGTGTCCCATGTGACATAAAAGTGCATCTTGGAGGTGAAAATTTGGAACTTGCGTACCCCCCAAGAGTGCCTTGTAAGTTTGGCCGGATTCTAGGTCACTCTCATAGAGAAGCGGCCAATCAGAAGTCTCGTGCCCACAAGAGTTGAGCACAGTGGTGAGCGCCACGATCGGTGGTCGGCTGAGGCAGTCTGCAACATGATTGGTGCTACCCTTCTTATACTTGATGTTCAAATGAAACTGTTGCATATATGTAGACCACTTCTGATGGCGATCATTCTGCAACTTCCCTTGTGTCTGTATGAACTGCAGGGGCCTGTGGTCTGTATGGATGATTGTTTCCTTCCCCAAAATGTAATGCCTCCATTGTCGACAAGCTTGCACAATGGAGTACATTTCTTTGTCATATGTGGGGTACTTGCGAACTGTGTCAGACAATGTCTCACTGTGAAATGCCACCGGATGTCCCTGTTGAGTAAGAACTGCCCCAATAGCATAGTCAGAGGCATCTGTCTCGATCTCAAATGGCTGTTGCAAGTCTGGTAAAGTGAGCACTGGGGCAGAACAGAGGCGATTTTTCAATTCTGTGAATGCCTTCTATTGAGGTTCCGACCAAAAAAATTTTGCTCTCGCTCCTCCCTTGGTGACTTGACTCAAGGGCCAAGTGATATGAGAGAATCCCAACACGAAGCTCCAGTAGAAATTAGCAAGACCCAAAAAGCTGCGAAGCTCTGTTATAGTGGTTGGGGCTGGCCAATCCCGAATGACTTGGATCTTGGCTGGATCCACATGCACCCCCCTTTCATCAATAATGTATCCCAGATATTGAACCCGGGTCATGCCAAAAGTGCACTTCTCCAGATTGGCACACAACTTGTGTTGCCGCAGTGTTTGGAGGACTTGTCGGATGTGGTGAAGGTGCTCTTCCCAAGTCTGGCTGAAGATCAGAATATCATCCAAGTACACCACTACAAATGAGTTGGTGAATGGCTGCAAGATGTCATCCATCATCCTCATGAAGGTGGCGGGAACATTCGTCAACCCGAAAGGCATGACCAGCCATTCGAAAAGGCCTTCCTTGGCTTTGAAGGCAGTCTTCCACACATCGGAGGGTTCAATTGGTACCTGGTGATACCCATACTTCAGGTCGATCTTGCTGAAATATTTTGCACCTTTGAGTTGGTCCAGAAGGTCATCAATCCGTGGGATTGGGTACCTATTCCGGACAGTGATCTTGTTCAGCGCCCGATAGTCAATACAGAGTCTCCACGTCCCATCCTTCTTCTGTACCAACACGATCGGGCTCCCACAGGTCGATGAACTTGGTCTGATGTGACCTTTCTGCAACAGCTCCTGAATCTGCCTCTTGATTTCATCATTTTCCAGAACAGAGCGTCGATAGATCGGTCCATTGGGTAGTGGCGCACCCGGGGTCAGATCAATCGGGTGCTTGACCTGGCAGTGCAGAGGAACCCCTGTGGGTGAGGTGAAGATGTCCCCGTACTCCTCCACGACCTTATCCATTTGTTGTTGTCGTGCAGAGGGGCCCTGTCTGGAGGTCGTGGCCACAGTCTTCTTCTTGCCCTGGGGGCGGATCATCATGAAAACGAATTTCCTGGTTTGGGAAATGAGCTTACTGCATTGTTTTGCAGTAACCAAAGAGATAGCCGCAGGAGGTGGTACCTCTGGTATCCTGTACAACTTATTTCCCAAAGTAACAATAACAGCATGAGGTCGAGACTCATACACAGCATGACGCTTCCACAAGTATGGTTGTCCTAATAATACATCAGAAACATCAATAGGAGCAACGTCACATAATACCTCATCCGTGAAGGGCTTGATGCTATAGGGAAGGCGACACTGCCGGCTGACGCGGAGATCTCGTCCTTGGTGAAGCCAACCGATGGTGTATGGATGTGGGTGAGCTGTGGTCGGCAAGCCCAACCGCTTCACGGCGTCTGCTGAAATGAGGTTCTTTTGGCTCCCATTGTCGACAATGAACCGTACCGGGGAGCCCTTTACCCACATCTGGGAGTGGAAGAGACGTTCCTCCTCCTCTGGATCTTCCGGTTCCTCCTTTTGGATCTTTGCAGTGGCAACAGTGGCGTTGGGCTCCGCATCAATAATCTGTTTCCCTTTTTCATTCACCTTCTCAGGTTCTGATTCGGAGTCAGAGCATGCATCTGACTCAGAAGCCCTCATCTCGGCCACTAGCGACTGCTTGGCCCGACACTCACATGTGTTGTGAGTGGAGCTCTTATGGAACTCACACCACTTTCCCGTGTCCTTCTTTGGCTTTGCGGTGCTGTTATTTTCTTGTGGCTTCGATGAGTTGTCTTTAGCCGCCATGCCTTGGCTCGGTCCTTTTTTCTGCGGTTTGGAAGCACCTTTCCCTTGATTTTGATTCGCAGATCCAAAGTCTCGCTTCTTTTGCTTGAATTTTTGCTCAATCTTGGCAGCATACCGGTATGCCGTACCAAGCGAGGAGATGTCAAGGAACTCCATTTCCTCCTGAATGTATTTGTGCAGACAGCTGCGATACTTTAGCACCAGATGTTTCTCTGAATCTTTGATACCCAACTTTGTGCGCAGGGTATGGAACAGATTCGTCAGCTCATGCACATCTTGATCCCTTTGTTGTCGCAGCGTGGTCCATTGTATGTACTTGTCCTCATAGCTCCCCATGGGATAGTACTGTTCCTTGACGGCGTCTCGAAAAGAATTCCAAGTTGGTACGGCCGAGAACAGAGAGGGTTCTGTCTGGTCCTTGTTCTCACAGTAGGTTTCCCACCAGTCCTTAACATGGGGGGTAGCTTTGAGGAGTGCAAGAATAATCTTCTCCCGGTCTGAAAAGTCATGAACAGAGAAATATCCTTCTAATAGATTCAACCATCTATCTACGGCATCTGCGTCTATTTGACCCTCAAATATGGGAATGTCAAAATTTACTGGTACCTTAAAGGGAGTCGCAACTCCAGAGTGGCTACTGGATGCAGATGCGCCGCCGGTGGGCAGCCGTTGAAGGATCTGAGCAAAGCTATCCATCATCGCGTTCCTTTGTTTTTCGAGGGCCTCCTCGAGCAATATTTTGATAGGATCTCCTGCTCCCTCATCTTTATTTTCGTCCCCCATGGGCGTCCGTCGAGGTTTGCGAGGCTGATCTTGCAAAGGTTCCACCAGATCGAGCCCTAGCTCCTTATACCCCGACCTCGTTGGGGACATGCAAAGAAGGATCGAGAAAAAGAAGACCGCTCTGATACCACTGATCCAGATTTATGTAGGAACGCAACATAATAAACATATAACCATAAATACGGAGATGCAACGGAAATAACACTTCATTTCATTAATGTCAAAGAACTGAAATTTGCTTACAGACAGAATGGAAATAAAACTAGCTAGGGCGCTGGTAGCTATCTCTGAGAATAGATGTGGCGGCTACAGGCCTCTGAAATGAGTTACAATGAGGCTTGAGGGCCTATTTATTATTTAGAAACAATCGGAAATCCTAAACAGTCAAAACCCTAACCCTAGGATAGTTTCAAACTATGGGCCCCGTTTGGGTAAATTGGTGTTTCAACTTCCCAGGCACGTAACTTTGGCATACTATCTCTATTTGACGCACATGATACATCATTAGAAAGATCTATCCGAGGACTACAAATTTTTGAATGACAAAACATCGGTCCATGGACCCATGTTGCCCTCCGTTTCCCAAAAAAGCCGCGAGGGCCTGTGCCGACCCGGAAGTTTAGGACCCGAAAAACTGCTAAAAATAGTAAACTGTGCCGAAACTGAAAAATTGAAATAGACAATGGTGGAGCCCCAAGTGGAATAGGCGGGTGACCACCAATATCCACCCGGATCATTCCTCCCCCCTTAGGAAGCAATGGTCCCCATTGCGTTAAGTTCCTCCATGAGATGAGGAAATTTCTGCTGAACTTGGTCCCTGGTGAACCACTTTCCTTGGTGCAGGAGTTGGCCAGCTTTGACAACCCGATATATTTGGATCTGCTACTGGCGAGTGTTCTTGATTTGCATGTCCATGATGCAATCTGTGGTGGCCTGTTCCATGCAGTCTAGATTTAACTCAGTTGGTGTGAGTTGTTCTGCAATGTCCGAGGTGTCCAGTAGAGGTGGGAAGTAAGGAAGAAGGCGATCCACATTGAAGACTCGGTGCAGACCAAGGAATGGTGGAATACTGAGCTCGAATGCATTGTTCCCTACAGCCTTGGTGATGGTGTACGGCCCGTATCGGAGCGGGCGAAGCTTGCGGTGGGGTCCAGTGAGGCGCTCCTTCTGCAAATGTAGCTATACTTTGTCACCCACCTGGAAGTTGTGTGGCACCCGGTGTTGATCATGGCGTTGCTTGTACTTGGCATTGGCTCTGTCCAATATATCATGAACCTGTTGGCGGATGTGTTGAATGCGCTCGATGAAGCTACTGGCTTTGTCAACTTCAGACTGGACATGAGCTGAATTGGCCCGAGCAGCTGCAAATGGCATGGCTACGTCAATGGGGCATAGTGGCTGGAATCCCAAGCCCACCTGAAAGGGGCTATGGCCGATTGAACTGTGGAGAGCCCGATTATAACTATGTTGTACATAAGGGAGGCTCTCGTCCCATGTGCGTGGATGCTTTGAATTGTACATGCGCAGAATGTGTACAATCATTCCGTTGACGACCTCTGTCTGGCCATCTGTTTGGGGATGGAAAGCTGTGGACTTGGTGAGCTTGGTATCCAACATCGACCAGAGGCTGGACCAAAATGTGCTGAGGAACCTGCTATCCCGATCTGATATGATAGACTGTGGGATCCCAAAGTGCACCCACACTCGTTCAAAGAAGAGTTTACCAGTGGCTTCTGCTGTGATATTCTTCTTGCAGGCCGCCATAATGGCCATCTTCGAGAATCTGTCGACGACCACAAAAACACAGTCATTTCCCTACTTAGTAGAAGGCAGGCCCGACATGTAATCCATGGAGATGGATTCCCAAGGTTGACTAGGGGTAGGTAGAGGAGTATATAGGCCTTGCTTCTTGATGGTCGGTTTGGCAATGGCACAAGCAGTGCAGGATCTCATGTGCTTCTCGACATCCTTTCGAAGGTTCGGCCAATAGAAATACTTCTGTAGTATTGCTACTGTTTTCTCGACCCCGAAATGCCCAGCGACTCGACTGTAGTGTGCTTCCCATATCATCTTCGCACGCTCGCTTGAAGGAACACAAAGGTGTCCCATGTGACATAAAAGTGCATCTTGGAGGTGAAAATTTGGAACTTGCGTACCCCCCAAGAGTGCCTTGTAAGTGTGGCCGAATTCTGGGTCACTCTCATAAAGAAGCGGCCAATCAGAAGTCTCGTGCCCACAAGAGTTGAGCACGGTGGTGAGCGCCACGATCGGTGGTCGGCTGAGGCAGTCTGCAACATTATTGGTGCTACCCTTCTTGTACTTGATGTTCAAATGAAACTGTTGCAGATATGTGGACCACTTCCGATGGCGATCATTCTGCAACTTCCCTTGTGTCTGTATGAACTGCAGGGGCCGGTGGTCTGTGTGGATGATTGTTTCCTTCCCCAAAATGTAATGCTTCCATTGTCGACAGGCTTGCACAATGGAATACATTTCTTTGTCATATGTGGGATACTTGCGAACTGTCTCAGACAATGTCTCACTGTGATATGCCACTGGATGTCCCTGTTGAGTAAGAACTGCCCCAATAGCATAGTCAGAGGCATCCGTCTCGATCTCAAATGGCTGCTGCAAGTCTGGTAAGGTGAGCACTGGGGCAGAACAGAGGCGATTTTTCAATTCTTTGAATGCCTTCTGTTGAGGTTCCGACCAAAATAATTTTGCTCTCGCTCCTCCTTTGGTGACTCGACTCAAGGGCCAAGTGATATGAGAGAATCCCAACACGAATCTACGATAGAAATTAGCAAGACCCAGAAAGCTGCGAAGCTCTGTTATAGTAGTCGGGGCTGGCCAATCCCGAATGACTTGGATCTTGGCTGGATCCACATGCACCCCCCCTTTCATCAATAATGTATCCCAGATATTGAACCTGGGTCATGCCAAACGTGCACTTCTCCAAATTGGCACACAACTTGTGTTGCCGCAGTGTTTGGAGGACTTGTTGGATGTGGTGAAGGTGCTCTTCCCAAGTCTGGCTAAAGATCAGAATGTCATCCAAGTACACCACTACAAATGAGTTGGTGAATGGCCACAAGATGTCGTCCATCATCCTCATGAAGGTTGCAGGAGCATTCGTCAACCCGAAAGGCATGACCAGCCATTCGAAAAGGCCTTCCTTGGCTTTAGCGCTCTTCCACACATCTAGAGGGTTCAATCGTACCTCGGTGATACCTGCATTCTCAGTCGATCTTGCTGAAATATTTTTCACCTTTGAGTTGGTCCGTGGCTGGTCATCAATCCATGGGATTGGGTACCTATTCCGACAATGATCTTGTTCGCCGCCCGATAGTCAATACAGTAGTCTCCATGTCCCATCCTTCTTCCGAACCAACACGACGGCTCCCACAGGTGATGAACTTTGGTCTGATGTGTCCAAATCCTAAAGCATTCGAATCGTCTCTGATTTCAACTATCTCCAAAACAAGTAGGCCGATAGACCTGGCCCATTGGGCAGGAGCGCACCTGGGGTCGATCAATTGGGTGCTCGACCCGATGCTGCGTAGGAACCCCTTCGTGGGTGAGGTGAATATGTTCTTCGTACTCCTCCACAACCTTATCCATTTGTTATTGTCGTGCAAAGGAGCCCTGTCTGGAGGTCGTGGCCACAGTCTTCTTCTTGCCCTAGGGGCGGATCATCAGGAAAACGAATTTCCTGGTTTGGGAAATGAGCTTACTGCATTGTTTCGCAGTAACCAAAGAGATAGTCGTAGGAGGTGGTACCTCTGGTATCCTGTACTACTTATTTCCCAAAGTAATAATAACAGCACGAGGTCGAGACTCATACACAGCATGACGCTTCCACAAGTATGGTTGTCCTAATAATACATCAGAAACATCAATAGGAGCAACGTCACATAATACCTCATCCGTGAAGGGTTTGATGCTATAGGGAAGGCGACACTGCCGGCTGACGCGGAGATCTCGTCCTTGGTGAAGCCACCCGATGGTGTATGGATGTGGGTGAGCTGTGGTCGGCAAGCCCAACCGCTTCACGGCGTCCGCTGAAATGAGGTTCTTTTGGCTCCCATTGTCGACAATGAACTGTACCGGGGAGCCCTTTACCCACATCTGGGAGTGGAAGAGACGTTCCTCCTCCTTTGGATCTTCCGGTTCCTCCTTTTGGATCTTTGCAGTGGCAACAGTGGCGTTGGGCTCCGCATCAATAATCTGTTTCCCTTTTTCATTCACCTTTTCAGGTTCTGATTCGGAGTCAGAGCATGCATCTGACTCAGAAGCCCTCATCTCGGCCACTAGCGATTGCTTGGCCCGACACTCACTTGTGTTGTGAGTGGAGCTCTTATGGAACTCACACCACTTTCCCGTGTCCTTCTTTGGCTTTCCGGTGTTGTTCTTTTCTTGTGGCTTTGACGGGTTGTCTTTAGCCGCCATGCTCTGTCCTTTGTTCTGCGGTTTGGAAGCACCTTTTCCTTGCTTTTGATTCACAGATCCAAAGTCTCGCTTCTTCTGTTTGAATTTCTGCTCAATCTTGGCAGCATACCGGTATGCCGTACCAAGCGAGGAGATGTCGAGGAACTCCATTTCCTCCCGAATGTATCTGTGCAGACAACTGCGATACTTTAGCACCAAATGTTTCTCTGAATCTTTGATACCCAACTTTGTGCGCAGGGTATGGAACAGATTCGTCAGCTCGTGCACATCTTGATCCCTTTGTTGTCGCAGCGTGGTCCATTGTATGTACTTGTCTTCATAGCTCCCCACAGGATAGTACTGTTCCTTGACGGCGTCTCGGAAAGAATTCCAAGTTGGTACGGCCGAGAACAGAGAGGGTTCTGTCTGGTCCTTGTTCTCACAGTAGGTTTCCCACCAGTCCTTAACATGGGGGGTAGCTTTGAGGAGTGCAAAATAATCTTCTCCCGGTCTGAAAAGTCATGAACAGAGAAATATCCTTCTAATAGATTCAACCATCTATCTACGGCATCTGCGTCTATTTGACCCTCAAATATGGGAATGTCAAAATTTACTTGTACCTTAAAAGGAGCCGCGCCTCCAGAGTGGCTGCTGGATGCAGATGCGCCGCCGGTGGGTAGCCGTTGAAGGATCTGAGCAAAGTTATCCATCATCACGTTCCTTTGTCTTTCGAGGGCCTCCTCGAGCAATATTTTGATAGGATCTCCTCCTCCCTCATCTTTCTTTTCGTCCCCCATGGGCGTCCGTCGAGGTTTGCGAGGCTGATCTTGCAAAGGTTCCACCAGATCAAGCCCTAGCTCCTTATACCCCGACCTCGTTGGGGACATGCAAAGAAGGATCGAGAAAAAGGAGACCGCTCTGATACCACTGATCCGGATTTATGCAGGAACGCAACAGAATAAACACATAACCATAAATACAGAGATGCAGCGGAAATAACACTTCATTTCATTAATATCAAAGAACTGAAATTTGCTTACAGACAGAATGGAAATAAAACTAGCTTGGGCGCTGGTAGCTATCTCTGAGAAGAGATGTGGCGGCTACAGGCCTCTGAACTGAGTTACAATGAGGCTCGAGGGCCTATTTATTATTGAGAAACAATGGAGAACCCTAAACATCCCAAAAACCTAACCCTAGGAGATGAAGCGCCAAAACTATGGCCCCCGTTTGGGTAAATTGGTGTTTCAACTTCCCAGGGACGTAACTTTGGCATACTATCTCCGTTTGACGCATATGATACATCATTAGAAAGCTCTATCCGAGGACTACAGCTGCCGGGACGAATTTTATCAAAAAATTCGCTGGCGCTTTCGTACCCAAAAACGTCGTTTAGGGCCTCAAAACGGCTCCGGAAGTTCAGGACCCGAAAAACTGCTAAAAATAGTAAGTTATGCCAAAACGGAAAAACTGAAAGAGACAATGGTGGGGGCCCAAGTGGAATAGGCGGGTGGCCACCAATATCCACCGGGATCATTCCTCCCCCCTTAGGAAGCAATGGTCCCCATTGCGTTAAGTTCCTCCATGAGATGAGGAAATTTCTGCTGAACTTGGTCCCTGGTGAACCACTTTCCTTGGTGCAGGAGTTGGCCAGCTTTGACAACCCGATATAGTTGGATCTTCGGCTGGCGAGTGTTCTTGATTTGCATGTCCATGATGCAATCTGTGGTGGCCTGTTCCATGCAGTCTGGATTTAACTCAGTTGGTGTGAGTTGTTCTGCAATGTCCGAGGTGTCCAGTAGAGGTGGGAAGTAAGGACGAAGGCAATCCACATTGAAGACTGGGTGCAGACCAAGGAATGGTGGAATACTGAGCTCGAATGCATTTTTCCCTACAGCCTTGGTGATGGTGTACGGCCCGTATCGGAGCGGGCGAAGCTTGCGGTGGGGTCCAGTGAGGCGCTCCTTCTGCAAATGTAGCCATACTTTGTCACCCACATGGAAGTTGTGTGGCACCCGGTGTTGATCATGGCGTTGCTTGTACTTGGCATTGGCTCTGTCCAATATATCATGAACCTGTTGGCGGATGTGTTGAATGCGCTCGATGAAGCTACTGGCTTTGTCAACTTCAGACTGGACATGAGCTGAAATGGCCTGAGCAGCTGCAAATGGCATGGCTACGTCAATGGGGCATAGTGGCTGGAATCCCAAGCCCACCTGAAATGGGCTATGGCCGATTGAACTGTGGAGAGCCCGATTATAACTATGTTTTACATAAGGGAGGCTCTCGTCCCATGTGCGTGGATGCTTTGAATTGTACATGCGCAGAATGTGTACAATCATTCTGTTGACGACCTCTGTCTGGCCATATGTTTGGGGATGGAAAGCTGTGGAATTGGTGAGCTTTGTGTCCAACATTGACCAGAGGCTAGACCAAAATGTGTTGAGGAACCTGCTATCTTGATCTGATATGATAGACCGTGGGATCCCAAAGTGCACCCACACTCGTTCAAAGAAGAGTTTAGCAGTGGCTTCTGCTGTGATATTCTTCTTACAGGCCGCCATAATGGCCATCTTCGAGAATCTGTCGACGACCACAAAAACACAGTCATTTCCCTGCTTAGTAGAAGGCAAGCCCGACATGTAATCCATGGAGATGGATTCCCAAGGTCGACTAGGGGTAGGTAGAGGAGTATATAGGCCTTGCTTCTTGATGGTCGGTTTGGCAATGGCACAGCAAGCAGATCTGATGCTTCTAATATCCTTTCGGCTGTCTGCCAATAGAAAACATTTCCAGAGTCATATTGTTTTCTCTACCCAAATGCCCAGCGACTCGACCGTAGTGTGCTTCCCATATCATCTTGGCACGCTCGCTTGAAGGAACACAAAGGTGTCCCATGTGACATAAAAGTGCATCTTGAAGGTGAAAATTTGGAACTTACGTACCCCCCAAGAGTGCCTTGTAAGTTTGGCCAAATTCTGGGTCACTCTCATAGAGAAGCGGCCAATCAGAAGTCTCGTGCCCACAAGAGTTGAGCACAGTGGTGAGCGCCACGATCGGTGGTCGGCTGAGGCAGTCTGCAACATGATTGGTGCTACCTTTCTTATACTTGATGTTCAAATGAAACTGTTGCAGATATGTAGACCACTTCTGATGGCGATCATTCTGCAACTTCCCTTGTGTCTGTATGAACTGCAGGGGCCTGTGGTCTGTATGGATGATTGTTTCCTTTCCCAAAATGTAATGCTTCCATTGTCGACAAGCTTGCACAATGGAGTACATTTCTTTGTCATATGTGGGGTACTTGCGAACTGTGTCAGACAATGTCTCACTGTGAAATGCCACTCGATGTCCCCATTGAGTAAGAACTGCCCCAATAGCATAGTCAGAGGCATCTGTCTCGATCTCAAATGGCTGTTGCAAGTCTGGTAAAGTGAGCACTGGGGCAGAACAGAGGCGGTTTTTCAGTTCTGTGAACGCCTTCTGTTGAGGTTCCGACCAATTTTTTTTTTCTCTCGCTCCTCCCTTGGTGACTTGACTCAAGGGCCAAGTGATATGAGAGAATCCCAACACGAACCTCCGATAGAAATTAGCAAGACCCAGAAAGCTGCGAAGCTCTGTTATAGTGGTTGGGGCCGGCCAATCCCGAATGAATTGGATCTTGGCTGGATCCACATGCACCCCCCTTTCATCAATAATGTATCCCAGATATTGAACCTGGGTCATGCCAAAAGTGCACTTCTCCAAATTGGCACACAACTTGTGTTGCCGCAGTGTTTGGAGGACTTGTCGGATGTGGTGAAGGTGTTCTTCCCAAGTCTGGCTGAAGATCAGAATATCATCCAAGTACACCACTACAAATGAGTTGGTGAATGGCCGCAAGATGTCATCCATCATCCTCATGAAGGTGGCGGGAGCATTCGTCAACCCGAAAGGCATGACCACCCATTCGAAAAGGCCTTCCTTGGCTTTGAAGGCAGTCTTCCACACATCGGAGGGTTCAATTGGTACCTGGTGATACCCAGACTTCAGGTCGATCTTGCTGAAATATTTTGCACCTTTGAGTTGGTCCAGAAGGTCATCAATCCGTGGGATTGGGTACCTATTCCGGACAATGATCTTGTTCAACGCCCGATAGTCAATACAGAGTCTCCATGTCCCATCCTTCTTCTGTACCAACACGATCGGGCTCCCACAGGGCGATGAACTTGGTCTGATGTGACCTTTCTGCAACAGCTCCTGAATTTGTCTCTTGATTTCATCATTCTCTAGAACACAGCGCCGATAGATCGGTCCATTAGGTAGCGGCGCACCTGGGGTCAGATCAATCGGGTGCTTGACCTGACAGTGCAGAGGAACCCCTGTGGGTGAGGTGAATATGTCTGCGTACTCCTCCACAACCTTATCCATTTGTTGTTGTTGTGCAGAGGAGCCCCGTCCGGAGGATGGGCCAGCCTTCTTCTTGCCCCGGGCCTGGGGGCGGATCATCGTGAAAACGAATTTCCCCCGGGTTTGGGAAATGAGCTTACCGCATTGTTTTGCAGTAACCAAAGAGATAGTCGTAGGAGGTGGTACCTCTGGTATCCTGTACAACTTATTTCCCAAAGTAATAATAACAGCACGAGGTCGAGACTCATACGCAGCATGACGCTTCCACAAGTATGGTTGTCCTAATAATACATCAGAAACATCAATAGGAGCAACATCACATAATACCTCATCCGTGAAGGGCTTGATGCTATAGGGAAGGCGACACTGCGGGCTGACGCGGAGATCTCGTCCTTGGTGAAGCCACCCGATGGTGTATGGATGTGGGTGAGCTGTGGTCGGCAAGCCCAACCGCTTCACGGCGTCTGCTGAAATGAGGTTCTTTTGGCTCCCATTGTCGACAATGAACTGTACAGGGGAGCCCTTTACCCACATCTTGGAGTGGAAGAGACGTTCCTCCTCCTCTGGATCTTCCGGTTCCTCCTTCTGGACCTTTGTAGTGGCAACAGTGGCGTTGGGCTCCGCATCAATAATCCGTTTCCCTTTTTCATTCCCCTTTTCAGGTTCTGATTCGGAGTCGGAGCATGCATCTGACTCAGAAGCCCTCATCTCGGCCACTAGCGACTGCTTGGCCCGACACTCACTCGTGTTGTGCCTCCTTCTGGACCTTTGTAGTGGCAACAGTGGCGTTGGGCTCCGCATCAATAATCTGTTTCCCTTTTTCATTCCCCTTTTCAGGTTCTGATTCGGAGTCGGAGCATGCATCTAACTCAGAAGCCCTCATCTCAGCCACTAGCGACTGCTTGGCCCGACACTCACTTGTGTTGTGAGTGGAGCTCTTATGGAACTCACACCACTTTCCCGTGTCCTTCTTTGGCTTTACGGTGTTGTTCTTTTCTTGTGGCCTTGACGGGTTGTCTTTAGCCGCCATGCCTTGGCTCTGTCCTTTGTTCTGCGGTTTGGAAGCACCTTTTCCTTGCTTTTGATTCGCAGATCCAAAGTCTCGCTTCTTCTGTTTGAATTTCTTCTCAATCTTAGCAGCATACCGGTATGCCGTACCAAGCGAGGAGATGTCGAGGAACTCCATTTCCTCCTGAATGTATCTGTGCAGACAGCTGCGATACTTTAGCACCTAATGTTTCTCTGAATCTTTGATACCCAACTTTGTGCGCAGGGTATGGAACAGATTCGTCAGCTCGTGCACATCTTGATCCCTTTGTTGTCGCAGCGTGGTCCATTGTATGTACTTGTCCTCATAGCTCCCCACGGGATAGTACTGTTCCTTGACGGCGTCTTGGAAAGAATTCCAAGTTGGTACGGCCGAGAACAGAGAGGGTTCTGTCTGGTCCTTGTTCTCACAGTAGGTTTCCCACCAGTCCTTAACATGGGGGTAGCTTTGAGGAGTGCAAAAATAATCTTCTCCCGGTCTGAAAAGTCATGAACAGAGAAATATCCTTCTAATAGATTCAACCATCTATCTACGGCATCTGCGTCTATTTGACCCTCAAATATGGGAATCTCAAAATTTACTTGTACCTTAAAGGGAGTCGCAACTCCAGAGTGGCTACTGGATGCAGATGCGCCGCCGGTGGGCAGCCGTTGAAGGATCTGAGCAAAGCTATCCATCATCGCGTTCCTTTTTTTTTCGAGGGCCTCCTCGAGCAATATTTTGATAGGATCTCTTGCTCCCTCATCTTTCTTTTCGTCCCCCATGGGCGTCCGTCGAGGTTTGCGAGGCTGATCTTGCAAAGGTTCCACCAGATCAAGCCCTAGCTCCTTATACCCCGACCTCGTTGGGGACATGCAAAAAAGGATCGAGAAAAAGCAGACCGCTCTGATACCACTGATCCGGATTTATGCAGGAACGCAACAGAATAAACACATAACCATAAATACAGAGATGCAGCGGAAATAACACTTCATTTCATTAATATCAAAGAACCGAAATTTGCTTACAGACAACGGAAATAAAACTAGCTAGGGTACTGGTAGCTATCTCTGAGAAGAGATGTGGTGGCTACAGACCTCTGAACTGCTTTACAATGAGGCGCGAGGGCCTATTTATTATTGAGAACCCTAAACATCCCAAAAACCTAACCCTAGGAGATGAAGCGCCAAAACTATGGGCCCTGTTTGGGTAAATTGGTGTTTCAACTTCCCAGGGACGTAACTTTGGCATACTATCTCCGTTTGACACACATGATACATCATTAGAAAGCTCTATCCGAGGACTACAACTTTTGTGACAATTTTGATCAAATTTAATACCCAAAAAACATCGTTTAGGGCCTCAAAACGGCTCCGGAAGTTCAGGACCCGAAAAACTGCTAAAAATAGTAAGTTATGCCAAAACTGAAAAACTGAAAGAGACAATGGTGGGGGCCCAAGTGGAATAGGCGGGTGGCCACCAATATCCACCTGGATCACAAAGGCCCATTTTTCCAAGGTAACGCACCCCGAGAGACAACTAGGCAGAGTTATAATGCACTTGAGCCATGCGAAGGGAGCATTAGTGCCTAGGATAATGCTTTGTCTTTCCTAAGGGGAAACATTATCTGTGTTTGAATGTGAAAAAGGAAATATATCGTGGCAAAAAATACAGAGTATGCAGGACCAAGCTTAGAAAGAATGCAATAAATGAGGCTACCATCGTCCTTTTTGACCTTACAACCTTCTAAAAGAAGTCTAAGGGTCTTGAATTTGGACAAAAAAATCTTCAATAGAGGAGAAATTATTGGGGTCCAAAGTAAGCAACTCATTTTCAAGCTGATGGCCCCTAATTTGATTTTGAATGCCAAAGAAATTATTTAGCTTGTCCAAGGCTTCATGAGGGGTGTCAATGTCAAGGATATGAAATCGAAGATCTTGAGCAATGGAAATTCCTATCAACCCTCATGCTTGATCTTGTTTATTTTCCCATTTAGCAAATTTATCATCATTAGAAGGTTTAGTTTCCACTCATGTGGCTATTCTATAAAGTCCTTACTTATAAGTATATCTACCATGTGAGGTAGCCATTGGAAATAATTGGTGTTGTTAAGAATAATCGGGTATGAAATTTCCATTAAAAAAAAAAACTGAAGTTGAGAAAAGATGAAACTAACTACTCTAATGGAAATATCTCAAAAAATTAGGATGATTAAAAAAAAACGGCTAGAAAAATGGCTTCCGAATGAAGAGTTATGCCTTTTTGAAAAAATGAGTTGAAGATGCCGAATAGTTATGGGAACGGGATGAAGTGTGACATTTTTAAAAAACTTCCTCCTCTTTTAACAATTTTTTTTTACAAAATAAGCTTGAGAAAGAGATTTGAACCCAAGACCTCTATTCTCATAAACTAACCCCTCACCAAGTGAGATAGTAAAAGGATTATGTTATTGTTTGAAAGGAGGAAGGTTTTTTTTTTTTTTTGGTTGGTCTTCGGTGTGCATGCCTTTTCCTGCACAAAAAATCACAAAAACCGAGAAAAAAAAATGAAATTCAAGCCTTATGGCAGAATGTTAGGTTTTCGGTTAGCCTTATCGACAACTATCAAATTTTTCACTATTTTTGATTTCTCGAGATTGCACAAAGATGCAGGGAAAGAGCATACATAGCAAAAAAAATCCCTTTTCTTGTTTCTGATTTGCTGAGATTGCACGCAGCACAGAGCAAAGAGCATACACAGAGAAGAGGGTATAGATTTGGTAAATAAATAAAACCTAAAAACCGAAAATAAATAGAGGGAACCAAAATAAGAAGAACTATTAACAAATATAACTGCAAAACAGATGCTTTATACCTCCAGATCTAAACTGCCATAACTTGGGAAACCGAAAACCTTTTCACATGAAACAAAAGGTGTTCCTCACTGTAACAGACGCTCCAGACACAAAAGAGCAGTTCTCCAAGCCCAAAATGTTCAGAAATAGTATATATGCAAAACGACATTTGCATGCAGTTAAACCAGCTTCGGATTTTGAACAACAATGGATGCCGCCCTCAAAATAGCTCTGATACCATGTAGGAATTTACAGGGTAAGTTTCGTAGATCAAAAACCAAAGGTCACTGCTCAAAAAAAGATCACAAATCAGTACACCAATATAATCACGTGGTTAAAACCCTTAAAGAGGGAAACAATCCATGGCCTGAGCCAACTCGGCCACCTCAGGTGATTTATTAATATAAAAGAAAAGTTACATATGTTTCTCTCATAAACGGTTACTGGAAAAATAACCCTCCATGCTCTTTAAATAGAGATCATGGACCAATCGGGTGTTAAGCCACGTATCAAGTGTCGTTAATACTAAGAAGAGAGATAACTGTCTGATCACTACAAATCGTGATCGTCGGATTATAAGTTACAAATGTACATGGTAAAGAAACACACTTTACCTAACTCTACACTAGAATAAGTTATTCTTAACTATTTCTTATGTGTCGTAATATCCTAACACCCCCCCTTAAGAACAACTTGGGATAGGATTGAAGGATTTACAAAGGTGACACAAAAGGAGCCTATTTCCTATGTGTCAAAATATCCTAACATCCCCCCTTAAGAACAAATTGGGATAGGATTGAAGGCTTTACAAAGGTGACACAATAGGAGAAGGAAGGATGCATTAGCGCACATCTCCCCTTAATGACAAATTTCTTGAACTCCAATCTTGGATCAAAGTTTGGTAAAATTCGCTTCTGTGAGAGCCTTCGTAAAGATATCGATTACTTAATCATTGGTTGGACAGTACTGCACTTCAAGAACACGATCATGAATGAGCTTTCTGATGAAGTGTATGTAGATTTCAATGTGTTCCTGTTACACAAATTTTTTTCACTGTCCCTGCAATCCCTAACTCACACATTGGAGGGTCGTTTCTGTGACCAACACGCAGTGTCATGCTTTGCAAATAACATCCCTTTTGATGAAGGCAACATTCTTCTTGTTGACATTTCCCTAAGCAGAGCTGTAAAAATCCCTATTTTTTCCTTGGCGCGAGTAGCCCTTTACCTCCTCGCGCCGACCAGGGAATTTAACATTGAGCCCACACCACTTGGCGCTCTGTTCCAGTTAGACACCCACGCCAAGCTATTTATGAAATGTTTTTAAAAAATAGAGGTGGAGGTTCCATTCCAACCACCTCGGGGATGAGTCATTGGGACTAGTTGAACTGAAACAACCACGAGCCTCCTCCTTTAGCTAGTAGTTTCCACCTCCCTTGGAACACTCCTAAAGGATAGACCTCCCTTCCACCTTTGTAGGGATCCCAACCTCCTCCTTTGCCTCTATATAAACAAGCCTTCTATCTTTATGAAAACTAGCTGAAAAAAAAGAATTATACAACTGAAGTGCTGAACTTGAAGGACTAATCTATAGTGTTAGGTAAACATGACTCGAGGTAGAGTCAATGTTGAGTAGGGTAAACAATAGTGGTTTTGGGGCACATGGTTTTGTGCACCCATGGTTTTTCGCCTATGATATTGCATGTGATGGAGCCTATAAAAAGGCTGGAAAGACTTCATTGTAATGTAGGCCTGGAGGTGAGCGGTGAAGGCTCACTTGGCCGGATTGGCCAGGGTTTCGGCCAATGGTTAATGAAATTTAATTGGTTGGGTTTTCCCCCGGATTTGGGGTTTTCCTAGATAAAAATTTGTGTTTATGTTCATGATTTGTTGCTGGTTCTTTTCACGTTTAATTATTCTCTCGGTAAATTATTTTATTGCTGCGGTAGATACCTAACAACTGGTATCGGAGCTAAGTGTTGGTTTCAAAGGGAAGTTTTTGAAGCCAAAGGGTTTTATTGGCCTGTTGAATTGATAAATCGATGCAAATTTAGTTTACAAATATTTTGGCGATTTCTTTTACTGGGGAGTCAGTGTAAAGATCCAGATCTGATCTGCCTCTACTGAGATCGAAGCCATTTTTCTTATCTAGTTATTGCACATCCGAAAATTGGTGTCAAGTTTTAGCTCTAAATTTTGGCTGCAGGAACTTCACAGATTTTTTCTGCCACGCCTACGTAAGCAGAAATTTTAGTGGATCAACAGTTCAGAGGTGATTCTCTTCTTCTCCTCGAAATTTGATTGTGCATGATTCGAACAATGGATCACCAGTGAAAGGAGAAGAGCATCGTTGGTCCCAGATCTGAGGATCGATGCAACTATGTATTGTTGGATCTGGTAAAGTTGAGCTAGACGAGTACTGATCATGTTCTTGCGCAGCTTAGTCAGCATTTCAGCACATTAGATCTCAGGATTCGTTGAACAGATCAGCCACTTGAAGTAGCCATAGAATAGCATGGTGGTTACTGGTTTTGATGCTTCATAGAGGAGTTGAGAACAATTTTTTTGGTACAACGCATTTTAACACATTAGATTTCTCACCACAAAATTGGGGAGCGTATTGCAAGCAAGGTGTTCAAGGCTTGTGCGAGACTAGGTGATCCAGACCTGGGCAAGCAGGTTTTGCTCAGCAGGGACGTGGAGAGGACTCTCTTGTGTTTTTTGAGCAGATGCTATCATGCCTGGCGGTGTCTGCTGTGGTGAAGAAGCGCAGGAAACTAGTTTGAAGCGAGCATAAAAGTCTGCGTGCAGCAAAGACTGGTGAAAATAAGCTCACAAGAAATTTAAATGAGTGCATTCCATAGTGCAACGTGAAGCGATGGATGTTGCACTGGTCTTGAATGGTGAAAGGGATCTTTTTTTTTTTTTTTTTTTTTTTGAGCTGAGAACATGTATTACAGAATAATTTTATGTGTTCAAGGCACGGGGAAAAGGCTCCCAACGTTGTCTACAAAGGCAGGCTCGAGAGAAACCGTCCGATTGCAGTTAAGTGGTTTCAGAAAACAGCTTGGTCCATTGCATGGTAGTTTTCTGGAGGAAGCAAGAGCTGTGGGTCAACTTCGCCATGAGAGATTAGTGAATTTTATACGATGTTGTTGTGGTGATGAGCGTTTGCTTGTGGCTGAATATATGCCAAATGACACTAGCAAAGCATCTCATGCAGAGAGGGAGGACCTAGGGGAGGTGCAGTGAGCCTAAGGGTTGTACTTCACTTGGCACAAGCAGATAATTATAATGGACTAGCAAAAGCATAGAGGGAAAATTCATGTACAACTATGATGTCCTCTTTGGAGAGGACATCATGAATTGAATGTAGGGAATGAGAGAGAATATGAGCACGTAGATTAATTAATTGATGAGCCATGTATCTAAAGATAATTCCTAGAGGACTGGCAGTTACAGAGGCTGGTGACCCATGTAATTCGGTAGATGGGTTCTTTTTATATGGACATTGATTTCATATGTATAAAGACAGTGACAATGAAACAAAAAAAAAATATTACTATGGAGTTAATTTTATGTAAATGGGCATACTGCTGTAAGACCTGGTATGGCATGTGTACCCCTAGGTAATCACTGGTAAAGTCCGGGTTAGACCTACGTGATAGGGGGGATGTCAAGTTAACAATTACCCTGGGTAAAAATTTGAGGGGGGAAGAGCTAGAGTGAACGGGGTTGTCTCATTCAGCAGGTTTGGCTGGATTTAGTCAATAATCCCAAAGTAAAGTTTAAGGGGGGAATTGTTAGGTAAACATGACTCGGGGTAGAGTCAATGTTGAGTAGGGTAAACAGTAGTGGTTTTGGGGCACATGGTTTTGCGCACCCATGGTTTTTGGCCCATGGTATTGCATGTGATGGAGCCTATAAAAAGGCTAGAAATATTTCATTGTAATGTAGGCCTGGAGGTGAGCGGTGAAAGCTCATTTGGCTGGATTGGCCAGGGTTTTGGCCAATGGTTAATGAAATTTCAATGGTTGGGGTTTTCCCCAGATTTGGGGTTTTCCCGGATAAACATTTGTGTTTATGTTCATGATTTGTTGCTGGTTCTTTTCATGTTTAATTATTCTCTCGGTAAATTATTTTATTGCTGCGGTAGATACCTAACATATAGTTGACTAGTTGAGTTATTGAGAAGGTAGAACAAGGAGAAATCCATCAAGAGGTCCCTTATCCCGTCTGAATTCCCCGACGAGCTTTAAGATGTGCTTTTCCTGAGCTCCGCTGGAGGAGACCGCAACCTCAGAGCATGGTTGTATCTCTTCTTTCTACCTATTAATATAAGTGACTATTGTCTAGTTCCTGTCTTGTGTTTTGTCTTTATCGAATGCAATATGCTAGTCTTCTCTGACTGACTAGTAGTTTTGGGATGAAATAAATATGTGGTATGTGGTTATCATTTTCTGATCTCTGTGCAGGTGTCCAAATGTGATAAGCGGAGGGGTTGTGACTTGCCTTCGATCAGGAGCAAGGGGTTCTCATCATCACTACGAGTGTCGACGAAAACTTTGGACCACAGGTTGGCCATCTTATTTGCATATTCTTTCATCAAATGTCTAGGAACCTACACTCTAGCATGATTCCTTGTTACTAGACCCACCCTAGGGCTAGAGGGATCGTCTCTGTCCGCATAGAGGATTTACCTACATAACAAGTTGGCGACTCCGCTGGGGATCAGTTTGAGTTTGTCTTTGATCTTGTTGGGTCATTTTTTTGGTTTTTGGTCTTGTTGTTTACCTTTCTAGTTATTAAACTATGCTTCAAACCCTTGTTCAGCCTCAGAGTGTCAAGATTTACCTCTGCTCTGTTGAGTTTTTCCCTTTTCCTTGGTTAACTGTCTTGGCACGGTTTTTCCTTAAACAATCACGCCGATTGGTGCATGTTTCTTTTATAGCGCTAGCACCATCACCTGTTTGGTGCTGAATACCACCTCACAGTCATGCCGCCCCCTGTGAGTTTTTGGGTGTGAGCTTTTCATGAATTTTCTGGTCAGTTGTCTTTGTTTCTGGGTTTTTCTTAAGAGTAATTGAAGTGTTTTGATCTGCCTTTGATTGCTAGAGGCTTGTTTTCCTCAGTTGTTTGTCCATTTATTATTTGTGTAGCTTGAGGTCTTAGGGTTTCTAAGTGCCTTGGTGCACTGAGCCTTCTGTTTGGAAGATTGAGTTTCTTAATAAGCTGTCGAATTCGTTCCCTGTTTAATTTCTCTTGGTCTCTTTGATCCTGTTGAGTATGTTCATTGGTTGAATGATCATTGCCTTGCTCGCTTGATTTTTCTTCCTCTTACTCCAAGCACTAATTACATTGCTTGCATGGGTCATTTCGGAGATTTCTCTTTGATTTGAAAAGTTTTTAGCATTGGTTTGAGTATTTTTGTGTTTGTTTTATGTTGGAGGAGTCATTCCGTTTCAACTTTTGCATTCTCTCTCTCAAGCTAGTGTTTAGTTTTGTTTTTCATATCATTTAGTGCATTGTTTTCTCTATTGCATTGAAAAAACAAAAATATTTCATTCTTTTTGCTTTGAAAATGAAACATTCCCTCACTTAATTTGCATTGTAAAGGCTAGGAAAGAGTTTTGTTTTCTATAGATTGCATTAGATGCATTGGTGGATGTTTTCTCATGATTTCATTATTCGCAATTGCTTGAAAGTTTTCTTTCCTTCTCGTAGATAGCTTTCATTGAACGAAAATGGCATCCTTCTGTATGTAGTTTTTCATTTAGGAAGATTTCAAATCTGACATATGGTAAGGCTTGGAAATTAAAACCTAATGTAATATCAACGTTAAAATCTATTTCAATTAACCTAAGGCAACATTGAAACCTAACAAAATATTCTAGTGGTCTAAGTTAGAGACGTGTTTCAGCGTCTTAAAACCTAGTAGCTGTCGTTCGCCATCTGGCTCCAGACAACACTAGTATGGACTTGTGCTCCCTGTACCGTCGAGTATATAAAGGGAGACCCCTCTAGGTTGCAATCCTTTTATCCATATGAAGCCGAGTCTGCCGCCTTGTAACCATGATACACCGAACACAGCATTCGGGGAGACTACCTGCACGTACATCAAGTCCTTGGTCATTTCTCTTTCATTGATCACCAAGGTGTATATGGTAGTTCATGTAAACCTGGCATACCCTCTTGCTTAGTTTACCTGAGCAATCATTTTTTATCTTTACTGACTCCTTAAATTTGAAAAGGTCATCGAGCACTTGTCCTTTTGCGCTCGTTCAAAATTGAAAGTGACTAGAGTCATCTTTTTCTTGTTTCTTGACTCTTAAAACATGAAAAAATAAATTTTGGTTTCAGTGTCGTAAAATAAACTACCCATGATCTCACACCCATAAAAGTTTTAGTACTTGGCTTGTTTTTTCCTGCCTTGGTTTTTTTTGAGTCTTTACTCAGATCTCTCTTTTTCCTTCTTGTTGTGAAGCAGTCACAGTGGCAGAACCACTGGTTTCGTCGTCCTCACTCCCTTCTAGAGGTAGTCCTTTACCAGACAGTTCATTTGAAACTCCTCATTCCTCTAGGTTTGCTGAGCTTCAGTAGCCTATTCTCCCGTCGATGTTAACCCTTGCTACTCGATCTCCCATTGACGAGCCAGTTGAGTTCAATTGGCCTCCCTCGGGCGCTTGGTCTAGCTTTGGAGACGAGGAAGAATTCCATCCTCTTACGTTGAGATTTCCAATTTTAGTTGCTGTTGTATCACCTAGTCCCTGTAGTCTTTTCGAAGATCTTATGGAGGAGTCAGAAATTGACACATCAGGTCCTATTGGTAGTGATGGAATTCCTGTTTCTATAGAAGAGTATCAAAAATTTCCTGAAAACACCACTCATGTGTCCATTCAATCTTCACCATCGGTGTCACTTCCATCCGGATATAGGTCCTCAAGTTAGATTATTGTTGTTTTTGCATCCATGGCAGCATCTACTCCGTCTAGGAGTACAGTCCTTCTATCATTAGGACTGTCACCGACGACACCTGCTTCGTCTCTTTCAGTTACATCTATCCCAGTTCAACCTATTGTCTATACGGTTGTGTCTGCGACGGTCAATCAGTCACCAGCGGTCTCGACTGAGATGCCTGGTGGCCTCACTTTTGAAGAGTATCTATTGGCTATTCATCAACAAAACTCTCAGGTTTATTAGAAACCTCATGCTCCTGTTAATCCACCACACTAATATGATGAATATGACAATCTTGTTTATTTTCCCTATCTTACTCCTCATCACTATGATGCTGTCTGTACCCCTATGCATTTCCTAATCTCCATCATTATGATGAGCATGGCGTTCCTGTTTATGACCCCTATGAAATCGTTCCTGAAATTGGAATGACTTATGAGGTGCAACCTCCTGGCCCACAAGGACAACGCTTTAAGGGAAAACCTTCGATTCAGTCGGGGCTTGCATTAGGTCCTCAGGGACAACCTTACGGTCCACAAGGCTAGCCTTTATAAGGTCAGCCTATGGTGCAACAAGGGCAACCCCAAGGGCTTTCCAATCAACCTTTGTATCAACCAGGACCTTCTTACGGTTCTGGGGGGAAAATATATTCGTCTCAGGGACAACCTTCTGTCCAACAACTGGGATCATATACTTAGACTAGTCCAAACATTGGGAAACAAGGACAACCCTCTAGTCCTCCTCCGAGGAAACCTAGTCCATCGAAACCATCAGGCCAACCTGCTCCACAGAGGAAACCTGGTGGCTCTCAGCATCCAGGCCAACCTGCTCTACCGATCCAACAACCTGCTCAATCTGCTCAACAACAATTTTATTCTACTTCACAACAGGGTCCTACCTTTCAGCAGCCTGTTCAGTCTGCTTAGAAGCCATTTTACCCTATTTATTCGGCTCAACAGGGCCCCACTTATCAACAGACAATTCAACCCAAGTCGTTTATTATCCTCATCGTCAATATCGACCAGTATATTGTGCACCTCAAGGTTTTACTTATCACCCTCAATCTCAGTTGCCGTATAATCAACCACAAGGCCATACTTACATTCCACTACAAAATCCTCAACAAGGACCTCAATGGTATACTAATAATCAGTATCCTTAGTATCAACAGAATTATTCGGCTTATCCCCCATATCATCTGAATCCTTCGGGATAGAACACATGGGGGCAGAATTTTTCTCAAACAGGATGGAATGTAAGTTTGGGTTCTTATCAAGGACCTGCTATGCCTTTTAACCCTCAACTACCATTTCTTGCCACGTTGGAGTTACCAGATGTGTCAAAGTTAACGAATGATCCTATTTTTCATAACCCATATTGGCATTCGGTTCTGACTAAGATTCCTGGTGATTGTCCCAAATTTGAGGGCAAGTCTGGAGAAAACCCCCAAGCACATGTTATGACTTACCACTTGTGGTGTTCCTCTAACTCTTGGGTTGATGATTCCATTCGGCTTCGTCTTTTCCAACAAATTCTTACTGGTGTTGCTGCTAAGTGGTATATCAAGCTCTCTCGCGGTATCTTTCAAGATTTCAACTCTCTCGCCATGGTGTTCCTTACTCATTTTCAGTTACCGGTTTGTTATGAAGCTGGGACACATCTCCTTACCTCCTTGAAACAGGACCGGGCTACTCATATCTTGGACCATATTCATGAATGGAGATGTCGTCGTCGCTTGATCAAATTTGAAATTCCTGATCATCTTCTTACTCATTGGTTCACTACCTCCTTTGTCAATCATATTGCGAAGGACATAGCCATGGGGGCATGTGTAACTGAGGAATAGGCCATTGCTCGTGCCCAGTACTTGATCTCGTGTACTCTCAATCGGGCATATTGTATGATATTTTTGCTGATGCCCCTCGACCTGCAACTTATAACACACCGACGACCCCATCCATCGATGGTATTATTGGTTCTGTGTATCAAACTTTGTGTAAGTCTTCTTCTTCCAACCCGGGGAAGAAAAGGTCTAATTATTCCAATGATATTGCTCCTCAGTCTAGTCCGAATGCTGGTAAAAACTTGGAGGTCAAATCCATTCAGGTCAATCTCGCAGATAAGACTTCTAAAGGAAAAAATAAGGGTAAAGGAAAACCCAAGGCCGATGCCCTGAAACCAGATTCGTCCAAATCTCGTGCTGATGATGGTTCACAACGTAAGCTGAAGCATCCCTGTCCGATTTGTGATGAAGAGCACTACACCAAGGACTATCCTTGACGGGCCGAAGTGATTAGATTGCTCAAGGGCACTCAAGGTAATCCTACTGTTCTTAAATAGCCTTTTCTGTCTCAAGAGACCCAGATGGTCGAGCAGCCTCAGTCATCTGCTCCATTTGGCTCTCAGGTGTTCATGATGAATGATTCTACATCTATTTCTATTGCTACTCGGTTGAAAGATTATACTGGATCACGTCAGGAGATGGGGAAGTAGATTGCTGATGGTTCTCCGCCTCCACCTGTTACTGGCCCTCTTGAGATTGAAAGGCCCAGTACTGAACTCGTTGTGTGACCACCTTCCAAAGTTGTTCTCCAGAAGTATTCTTATAATCCCAATGCCCGTGCTGCTCAACATTACAGTATTGTTGAAGATTTGGCATAGGTACCATCCGCGATGTCCGCATTAGAAGTACTTTAGAGTTTTCTGTCTCAGCGGAAAGCTTTATTATCTGCGATCAGCGGGGGTGATCCTGCTGATACTAGCCTTCTCGCTTTTGATCTAGAGAATTTCGTCCCACGACTTCCACACCAGATTGCGCTCATTATACAAGTCGTTATTAATGGTCTCGACATCCATCGAGCCGTTGTGGATGAAGGTGCATCAACCTATGTCATGTCAGTTTCATGCTGGAAGGCCATTAGCTCTCTGGCCCTGAATTCCTCACCAAATTCCCTTGAAGCATTTGATGGAAGGGAATCAAAACCTTTGGGTGTTCTTGCAAGTTTGCTGATTACCTTGAAAGGGAAGACAATCAATGTTGAAGTAGAATTAGTTGATGCTAAACTCAATTACAATCTTCTACTCAGTCGCAGTTGGAATCATGCTATGCTTTGCGTTCTGTCCACCCTCTTCCGTGTTTTGAAATTTCCACACGAGGGTAAGATTTTTACTGTCGATCAATTGTCATTTTTCACCTCTTCCTCCGAGAACAATGTTCCGTATGTGGATAAGATCCCTACTCCCTTCGAGAGTTTTGGGCCAGGTCTCTTCAAGGATCCAACCCTCATGTGTATTTTTCCCCTTCGACCACCTAATAATGTTCAAGTTAATATGATCTCTTGGTCTAATGACCCCTGGATTATTCCTTCACCTGAACAAGTCAATTCATTTGGTGATTTAATGCCTTTGAGTCTGAATGAAATTTATTATTGTGGATTCATTGCTACATCAGATACTCCACCATTTGATGGTGCTCCTTGAGCTTGTCTCTTAATCTGTATTCTCAATCCCCCTGGCTCGACGATTCAGACTTGCCTAATCCTTTGAAAGAAGTGTTTCTTTCCGATGAAGCCATCGTGGAAACCATGTCTCTCAAAGACCTGCCATGAGACAATGGTCATCATCGTTCTTCATTTATGCCTGGCCTCAGGGCTATGTATACCTGTCTTGAGCATTTTGCGTCTCAATCTCCTTCTCCTCCGCTTCAAACACCAATTCTGACACATGAAGTCTTCACAGAAGGAAACTTGAGAAATATCACATAGACGATGCCTATTGACATTTCCGTGAAATCAGGAATCATCGAGAACATCCATGTGGGAGTCACTTGTTCTTCAGATGAAGTCCAAGTTTACACTAGCCTTTTCCATGAATTCCGTGATGTTTTTTCATGGTCCTATGAAGAAATGCTTGACATTGATCCTAGTATAGTTCTTCATGAAATCCCTACCTATCCCGGTTCGAAGCCTGTTCGCCAGCGTCTTTGTCCGGTGCATCCTAGAAAGGCTACAACCATTAAAGGTGAAGTTGAAAAACTTCTCAAAGCTGGCTTCATTTATCCAATTCCCTTGACAGATTGGGTTTCGAACATTGGTCTTGTCGATAAGAAATAAGGAACTATCCGTGTCTGTGTTGATTAACATGACATAAATCGGGCCTGTCCTAAGGATAATTATCCTACTCCCTTCATCGATCAGATCATTGACAACTGTGTCGGGAGTGAGATTTTTTCCCTTATGGACAGCTTTTCTAGATATAATAAGTTTAAAATTCTCCCAGCTGATCAACACAAGATAACTTTTATCTATCCCTGGGGTACCTGCGCATATAAGAAACTCCCTTTTGGCTTGAAGAATGCTGGGGCCACTTTCCAACGAGCAATGTCCTACGATTTTCACGACATTTGTCACATCGTTCAACCTTACCTAGATGACCTTCCAGATCATTTAGCTAAGGGTAGGGACCATCCAGACCATCTTCATCATATCTTTCTTCGTTGTTGACACTATAACATTCGGCTTAATCCGCATAAACGTGTCTTCTGCGTTGATTCTGGTAGACTTTTAGGGTTTATCATGTATAAAGATAGAATTTTCCTTGATCCACTCAAGGTTGAGGCTATTTTCAATCTCCCCTCTCCATCCTCATTACATCAGTTGCAGAGTCTGCAAGGAAAGGTGAATTTTCTACGGCGTTTTATACCGAACTATGCAGAAGTAGCTAAAGGATACACACAACTTTTGAAATAGGACGTCCCTTTCTATTGGGATGAGATTGCTCAACAATATTTTGATGCACTCGAGATGTTGTTGGTCAACACTCCTTTATAACGTCCTCCGAATTATCATTGTGATTTTTCCTTCTATTTGGCTGCCGCTTTTAGTACAATTGCCATGGTTTTGGTACAAGACGATGATGACGGTCATGAGCATGTTATTTATTACTTGTCTCGTAACCTTCTCGATCCTGAAACATATTATGCGCATGTTGAGAAGTTAGCACTAGTTGCGGTCTAGGCTGTTCAATGCTTTCATCATTATATCCTTTTGCGTACGGTGACTGTGATTTACGATTGCAACCCCATGACCTATATTTTGTCTCGACAATTTCTAGGGGGAAAATAATCAAAGTGGATCGTTATCCTTCAAGAGTTTGATTTGGAATTTACTGCTACCAAATCCAAGAAATCACTAGTTTTTGCTGATTTGATTTGTTCCCTTCCTTCCGACTTCGCTCCGTCTCGTTCTGAGGACCGTATTCCGGACAATACACTTTTCTTTATTAGCACCCTTGACCCATGGTACGGTGATATCATCGTATATCTCCAGACTTCCACATTTCGATATGAGTTGACAAAGGATGCCCGCCACCGTATCCGGCATCACTCGCAACCTTATCGTATAGTTGGACATACACTCTATCGCGTTGGGGTTGATTCCGTACTCTGCCGTTGTTTGACCCTTGAGGAAGCTGAGAAAGTATTGAATGATTGTCACAGTGGCACCTGTGGTGGTCACATGTATGGTTACTCTACAACACAAAAAATACTTCGTGCTGGTTATTTTTGGCCTTCCATTTTCAAAGACTATATCATCGCAGTTCATAAATGTCATGATTGCCAAATTTATCAACACAATACGCGTGCACCACCCGTTCCTCTTCACCCTGTCATTACCGTTGGTCCCTTTGTGAAATGGGGCGTCGATTCTATGACGTGTAACCCTCACTCAGCTGGGGGGCATGCTTATATCATCGTAGTTGTGGACTACTTCACCAAATGGGTCGAAGCATTGTCTACACTTGCCGCTGACGGTAATACAGCTGCTCAGTTCATATTCAATCATATTATTGCTAGGTTTGGTGTCCCTTAAGCAATCGTTACTGATCATGGTTCCCATTTTTGGCATTATATGGTAGCGGAGTTGACTTCTAAGTTGGGTCTGTGACATGATAGCTCAACGCCGTAGTACCCTCAAGCCAATGGCCAAGTTGAAGCTGTGAACAAAGTTCTTGTCACAATGCTTCTACGTATGATTGGGATCCTCAAATAAAACTAGCATCTCATGTTATTTTCGGCTCTCTGGGCATACCGAACTTCGATTAAGAGTGCGACCGGATTCACCTCGTTTCAGTTGGTTTATAGTCTGGAAGCTACTCTCCCGATGGAGTGTGAAATACCTTCACTCAAGTTAGCCGTGGAATTACTACCAAACACCTCGCCAGAAGAAGAGCGTCTCTTTTTCTTAGAGAGGTTGGATGAAACTCGTCGCTTAGCTACTTTGGTCATCGAAGCACAAAAGAAGCGAGTCAAAGCTCATTTTGATCAATCAGTTTCTCCTTGTTCTTTCATTGAAGGAGATCTCATCCTCCTTTATGACCAAGCTCATGATAAGCTGGGGGTAGGCAAATTCCAACCTATGTGGCATGGGCCATACATCGTTAAACGTGTGTTGCAAAATGGGGCCTATGAGTTAATTGACTACGAAGGTCATCCTCTTGAACAACCCAGAAATGGGTTGTATCTCGAAAAAATATTATGCATGAGTCATTCATGCATAACAGGTGTACATAGGTGTTTTTTTTCATTTTTGTACATGTTTTTTGGTTTGGTGTGCTTTGTGAGCGTTTTCTTGCTTATTGGGTCTTGCTTATTGTGCAGATGTTTATTACCCCTTATGTCGGTTTCGCAGATGGTGCTTCCCACAGTACCAAGAATTTGTCTTTGGCAGCCTAGGTAATTTATGATCCTGCTGGTGAGTTGATAGATCTGCAAGGTATTTGTCTAGGATAGACTATAAAAAATGTCGCTGAATATAGCACTATCATTGAGTTATTAAATGAGGCAATCAACCCCTGCATCTGCACATTTCTTGTAAATCTAGATTCACAGCTTATTGTTCTACAACTCAATAATCATTATTCAATTAGAAATCTGCACATTCTGAGATTTTATTTACGTATTTGTTTTTTGGAAAGAAATTTTAGTTTTATTACTTATCAACATAGTCCTAGACAAATGAACAAATTAACTGATACAGTGGCTAACATTGTATTAGATAGATATTTGCATAGTTTGTAAAAGAATCATCATATGTAAAATATCCATGCAAGAAAATAGATGTATGTATATATATAGATATATATCGCATGTTTTCAACTGTGTGCATCATAACGTCAAAAAATATATGTATGTTTCTGTTAAATCATATGACATCATGTCTCGCAAAATATGCAAATAAAATAAACCTAGGTGTCTAATCAGCATGGTGCTCGTGATAACATGTCACAACCCGTACTAATCACCTCATCAAGTGGTGAATTTGGCTGGGCACCCCTACGGTATGCCTCTGGTAGGTGCGAGGAAAATCTTAAAAACGTGCATAATCTGGGACTCCTAGGGTGATACCCTCTAGGTTGCGCACTATCTCGTCTTCCTTGCCGCCCTCGCCTTGAGGGTCGAAATCGCGAGGGATTCGCCTCGCTATCAGTGACATACCGGCAGGTCTCTTTAGGCCAACATCTGAATCACATGGATTTAATGTCAAAACATACATGAATAAACAAAAAAATCATAATACTCATAAAACTTAAAAATTGAGTCTTACCGAAATCTTCATCCCAATCTACTCCCTCCGAGAGTGGGATGTTTGGATCATCAGTGAAATCTGTGCCAGAGTAGGGCCAATCCTCCACGAAAATCAGTTGTCGATGGAGCCAGTAAAAAAATTTTGGCCTCCAAGACATCTGTTGGCCGCCTCCTATGCTTGGAATTAGTGCTGCCCATCAGGCCATCCATGGTTCTCTCGCTGGTGGTGTCAGAAATATAACCTCCTGTCATTGAAAAATTGGTAATCGTTCCAAGAAGAATGATACCAGGATGGATCCATAACCAAATTGTTTCAGTTTGGTCTTCTTGCATTTGGTTAGTTGACACCTTATGTTGATGGTTACAGCCTGTGCCCAGTTGTAGATGGTCGGAGCCATGCAGTCCACAGCAAGAAGCAACCGTGTCTTTTCTACTAATTCGTGCAGTGCTTGTGATCCCGCAGCCCATGTGATGGTATGCAATACCACACATAGTGTCAAATCAGGGATAGTTTGTATATCAACTTTCGCAATACCTGAACCTTTCTGCGCTCCTCGACATACCCTATCGATCACCATGGTCATGTTTTCCATGCAGGGTCGAGTGCCATTTAGGAGTGCTGTTGCACCCCTCTGTGATAATCTTGTGATGAAATATACATCGGAGACATTGATCTCAAGCTCTTGATCCCGTAGGATGAACTTCTCTTGATTTTCGTCCCATATACTAATCAGATATTGTAGAAATTCTGGTTGGGCTCAGAGGCATGGCGTTAGAAAGAATTTTATCAAGCCACAGTTTTTGAGGGCTTCCATAACTCCCTCATTTTCCATGGCCAACTCATATTCTTCACTATGTTCCCGTTCTTTCCATTCTATGACCATTTTTCTCTTTTCTACCTGCAAACACACGCATACAAGTGGTATTAGTCAATATTCATCCTTGAATTTGTAAACAATTGGGACATTTGGTGTATAATTTTGCTATAAATTGGTTTGCACCATCGCGCCCTAGTATTAAAAATTGGGCGGTTGGCGCGACTCCATGCTCGAAATGCGCCAACCGTGCAATCCTAAATTTTACAATTTCTCCCCCCAAATTCAAAATTGACAAATGCAGGAAGCAAGAAATAGCTTAAAATGACAAGAGGGATCTCAGCTCTCTTACATGGAGTTGATGGATTTCCGATTGATGTACTGGATTGGCCGCTAACGTCGCCGCAAGATTGCACAATAAAATGGGTAAAAATTTATCCACAAGAGGTAAAAATTGAAAATTAATTATTTTATACCATTTTTAGCATTTTATAGCTTTTTCACAACCCTAATTAGGTTTTAAGACATGTTTTTCGATTATTTTACTGTTTTATTTTCAAAAAATGGGTTTTGTACATGTCTCTTGTGCAGAAACAGGTTTTCACGCGACAATGATGAAGTAACAACTTATATTTTATACTTTTTTCGGACTCGGTAAAAACACGAAAAAGTCACTACTGGGGTCATCTTTCAACTCTTTTCTGACTCTCTAAAACTGAAAAAATTGCCGAGACGCTTGTTGTTTTGAACTCGTTGAATGGCTGCGAAACGATATCTACCCAGTGTACATTTACCCCTTTTTTGGTTTGGGATGGATTATTTACGAAGAAGGAATACCTTAGCCTATCACGACTAAGAGGTTCTCTCAGACATAGTTTTCTACCTTTTCGGATCTGTGAGACTACCTACGAAAATGGACTATTGGAGTTTTCTTTTCTACCTTCTTTTGAAACTCTCTAAACATGAAAAGATGCCGAGTTCTCCCTTTGTTAGAATCATTAAACCTTGATGACATCGGACTTTGTCACCATGACGTCAATCTAGTTTCTCCTTCCTAGGGCTCGTAAAATGTACTAGGATGGATTTGTTCGAAGGACAAAATTATAGTGCAAGCATATGCTATCCTCTTCAAGATTGTTTTGAAAAATAATTGGGGTACTCGCCAGAAATGGTGGGGGAAAATGGAACTAGATTTTAGTTGTGTCGGCAGTATGTCACTCTTGAACATGGCACTTGTCTGCATTCGTGTCGGGTTGGGGACATCTCATTTCGTAATTTTTGCCTCCATGGGTTTGGGTAATCTCTTTTGACCTCTCATTTTCTCTTTTCCATGTCATCATGACCTTAGATCCTTTGATCTAAAATATTGCCAAATCAAGTGTCATGCTGCTGATATGTTCAAGAGAAGTTTTCCTCTGAAGTTTTCAACCTCCCTCTGATTCTTCGTTGGTCCTGAGTCACAAACATCATATTCCTCTGTCTCGTGTCGATGATGTGAGAAACATTATGGTCCTGTCTCTCATCTTCGTGATATGAAGAAGGTAGAGGATGGAAAATATTTTTATTTTTAAGAAAATTTTAGATATAACGATATTAGATCTCAAGTTTAAAGTATTTGTAATATTAACTACATGACATGTTAACTCACCAAAATTATAAAGGTTTAGGAAATCTTATTTTCATTCTCTTTGTTAATAAAAATATAACTTTAAAGCATGCCTCTTTTTCTTAAAGGACCTATACATGAAATTTTTTCACACTAAAGGGTAAAATATCATCATAATCATCATTACCATCATTTAAAAAAACATAAATAAGATATCACGTGAATTCTATCATATCATCATGGATGGACAAAGAAAATTTCTTGCAAAGAACACTCAAGGGATATTGTTGCAGATTGTTGATGCAAATGGAAATGTAGAACGATAGATTTGTATATTTTTTGGAACAATAGATCACTGCTAAATATAGATAATATTGAAAATGTAAAGGATACCAATATTAAGAAATAAATAGTAGCACTTAAAAATGTAAACAAGGTTGGATAGAGTGATTTGATGCAAATGACGTGAAACAAAACCACTAATGAGTAAAGTCTTACATAATTTGTGTGAATAGAAATCTTGGATTGAATTTGTATTAAACCAAACAAAAGATTATATATCTTTACATAAACAAAACTAAATAAAAAAACTTGGAGACAAGCTCCTAAGAAGTAGTGACTAAATATGACAATAGATAAACTTGGAGACAATATTTCAACTAACCATGAGAGTCAGAAATTGAGTGGAATCACTAGAACAAACCATAATAACAATATTCTATGTGTACAAAATACGTGTGATGCTAAGCACCAAGAATCCCTATAATTTATTTTCAAAGTAGATATATTGGCCTCCAATCCTTTCATAAGAGAGGGAGATTATTGTTGCATATGGTGCTGAGAAATCAAATAAGACTAATGTGAAAGTTGATCTTTCCTACCAACAATGTAGGAAGTGGTCAATATTGAACAAATACAATGAGGCTTTGTGCCAAAAACTTGATTTAAAAGGGGTAGAAGATGAAAATATGGAATAATTTATCTACGATGATTGGTTAGGATCTTTATGTCCAATATTGACTCATGATATGGTTTTAACAATCAACATTGACAACATCATGGATTCCTAATCCAACATCCAGATGAAAAAATATTTTAGATAGATAGTAAATGATGGAGTAGGGGCCATACTAAATGGGTATGAACTTATTGTAGATGTACTCTTGAAACCAACGTTTGTATAAGTGAAATCACACTATCACCAACTTGAAAATGATGTTCTTCACCATGTTGATTCATGAGTTGTTTTGGCTTTTGTTAATATCTAGATATTGAGTTATTACATTTCTATTATTAGAATAGGGTTGTTGTGATTGGTTGGCCAAGAAATTTAATTATAATCATACCCTTTGTATCCTATATAAACCAATGCGACCTAGTTCTAAAGATAATTTTGTGTTGTGCATTATTATATGATAAAGGGATACTTGCCTATTGAAGAGGATTCTCATTCATTATTTTATTTCAATATCAAGGTGTGGAGTTACTTATATTTCTATTTTCATGCTATTTGGGTGGTTGGTGTATACAATTTGATTTAAAAGAATATAATTTTTTGGTTTCACTCCATCAAAAAAGTCATATTTGTTGGAAACTAGATCATTACTGAGAGGGGGGGAGGCGCGAGGAGGGGTGAATTAGTAGTTTGAGGCACTTATAAATTTTTCTCCAAACTATTAATATTTAACCATGCATAAAATGAAACACACAAGTAGAGATAAGAGCATACAATATAAACATAAAACCATGAAAATAATAAACACAATGGACAGACTTATTTCTAGTGGAAAACCCTTCTCCGGGAAAAAAACCACCCTGCTACGGTTGCGCTGCTCAATATATTTTATTAATTTGTTTGAATTTTTTTACATGGATCAATTATGCCCATAAGTAAGAAGACTCAACTTCCTTCACAATATGCTGAAACCTATCAGACAATAAATTGTTTCTCTCACATATCTACAGACTACCATCTGCTAAAGACCACCACAAATAAGGATCCCAACCCAACTTCCATTGGACTATCCAAATCCTATTGGATGTAGAAGTTTGTTCCTTCTATTGAATCGACCAAATCACTGTCTACTCTAAAGCATCCAAGCCTTCGCTTCCTCCATGTGAGCCTCATTTCATAATATTTCACACTGGGCTCCCAATTCATTCAACATGAACATCACACCAACAGAGTCGTTTTGAATCCAAAGCTACAATAAAAACTAAAGAATAAAATAAGAGAACACAATATCCAAATACTCCACTAGCTTCAACACAATATCACCAAACACTTCTCTAATCCACACTTCAACACCTCATTCACTGCATAAATATGATGGCTGAAACAGACTTCAACTCACTACTACTACAATTGCAAACCGTTTCAAAAAATTCGCATAGACAACTCACACAACTTGCAAGCTCTTATCCAAGTTCACTCTCCCCCAACACACTCAGAGAATCAACCATATTACCAATGAGATTCCTCCAATATATTGTTACAGGTCAAATTACCTTCTCATTAGCTCAATGGAGAAGGTAATATGGAAGGAAGAAAAATTACCTAGACAAAGGCCCATTTTTCCAAGGTAACGCACCCCCAGAGATAGCTAGGCAGAGTTATAATGCACTCAATCCATGCGAAGGGAGCATTAGTGCCTAGGATAATGCTCTGTCTTGCCTAAGGGGCAGTGTTATCTATTTTTGAATGTGAAAAGGGAAATATATCGTGGCAAAAAATACAGAGTATGCAGGACCAAGCTGAGAGAGAATGCAACAGATGAGGCTACCATCTTCCTTTTTGAACTTACAACCTTCTAAAAGAAGTCTAAGGGTCTTGAATTTGGACAAAAAGTCTTCAATAGAAGAGAAATTATTGGGGTTCAAAGTAAACAACTCATTTTCAAGCTGGTGGGCCCTGATTTGATTTTGAATGCCAAAAACAATATTTAGCTTTTCCAAGACTTCATTAGGGGTGTCAATGTCAAGGATATGAAATCGAAGATCTTGAGCAATGGATATTCCTATCAACCCTTGTGTTTGATCTTGTTTATTTTCCCATTTAGTGACTTTATCATCATCGGAAGGTTTAGTTTCTTGTCATGTGGTTATTCTATAAAGTCCTTTACTTCTAAGTATATCTACCATGTGAGGTAGCCATTGGAAATAATTGGTGTTGTTAAGAATAATCGGGCATGCACTTTCCATTTAAAAAAAAATAACTGAAGTTGTGAAAAGATGAAAATAACAACTTCAATGGAAATATCTCGAAAAATTAGGATTATTATAAAAAAACGGCTCGAAAAACGACTTCCGGATAAAGAATTTATGCCTTTTTGAAAATACGAGTTGAAGATGCCGAATAGTTACAGGAAGGGGATGAAGTGCGAATTTAAAAAAAAAATTCCACCCCTTTTAACAATTTTTTTTTACAAAATAAGCTTAAGAAAGAGATTTGAACCCAAGACCTCTAGTCTCATAAAATAACTCCTCACCAAGTGAGATAGTAAAAGGATTCTGTTATTGTTTGAAAGGAGGAAGGGTTTTTTTTTGGCTCCTGCCTTTTCCTGCACAAAAAATCACAAAAAATGAGCAAAAAAAACAAAATGCAAGCCTTACGGCAGAATGTTAGGTTTTCAGTTAGCCTTATCGGCAACTATGAATTTTTTCACTATTTTTGATTTCCCGAGATTGCACAAAGATGTAGGGAAAGAGCATACGTAGCAAAAAAAATCGCTTTTCTTGTTTCTGATTTGCCGAGATCGCACGCAGCGCAGAGGAAAGAGCATACACAGAGAAGAGGGTATAGATCCTATAAATAAATAAAACCTAAAAACCAAAAATAAATAGAGGGAACTGAAATAAGCACAACTATTAACAAATATAACTGCAAAACAGATGCTTTATAGCTACAGATCTACACTGTCATAACTTGGGCTGCCAGAAACCTTTTCGCATGAAACGAAAGGTTTTCCTCACTGTAACAGACGCTCCAAACACAAAAGAGAAGTTCTCCAAGCCTAAAATGTTCAGAAATAGTATATCTACAAAATGACATTTGCATGCAGTCAAACCAGCTTCAGATTTTGATCAACAACAGATGCTTCCCTCAAAATAGCTCTGACACCATGTAGGAATTTACAGAGTAAGTTCCTTAGATCAAGAAACAAAGGTCACTACTCACAAAAAGATCACAAATCAGTGCACCAATATAATCACGTGGTTAAAACCCTCAAAGAGGGAAATAATCCATGGCCTGAGCCAACGCGGCCACCTCAGGTGATTTATTAATATAAAAAGAAAAGTTACATATGTTTCTCTCATAAATGGTTATTGGAAAAATGACCCTCCATGCTCTTTAAATAGAGATCATGGACCAATCGGGTGTTAAGCCATGGATCACGTGTTGTTAATACCGAGAAGAGAGATAACCATCGGATCACTACAAATCGTGACCGTTGGAATATATGTTACAAATGTATATGGTAAAGAAACACACTTTACCTAAATCTACACTAGACTAAGTTATTCTTAACTATTTCCTATGTGTCGTAGTATCCTAACATCCCCCCTTAAGAACAACTTGGGATATGATTGAAGGATTTACAAAGGTGACACAAAAGGAACCTATTCCTATGTGTCGAAATATCCTAACATCCCCCCCTAAGAACAAATTGGGATAGGATTGAAGTATTTACAAAGGTGATACAATAGGAGAAGGAAGGAGGCATTAGAGCCCATCCCCCCTTAATGAAAACTTTCTTGAACTCCAAGCTTGGATCGAAGTTTGGTAAACTTTTCTTCTGTGAGAGCCTTCATAAAGACATCTTCTACTTATTCATTAATTGGATAGTACTGCACTTCAAGAACACGATCATGACTGAGCTTTCTAATGAAGTGCATGTGGAGTTCAATGTGTTCCTATTACATAGCATTTTTTCACTGTCCTTGCAATCCCCAACTCGCACATTGGAGGGTCATTTCTGTGACCAATACGCAGTGTCATGCTTTGCAAATAACATCCCTTTTGATGAAGGCAACATTCTTCTTGTTGACATTTCCCTAAGCAGAGTTGTAAAAATCCCTATTTTTTCCTTTGCGCGAGTAGCCCTTTACCTCCTCCCGCCGATCAGGGAATTTAACATTGAGTCCATGCCACTTGGCACTCTGTGCCAGTTAGACACATGTGCCAATCTATTTATGAAATTTTTCTTAAAAATAGAGGCGGAGTTTCCATTCCAACCACCTCGGGGATGAGTCACTAGGAGTAGTTGAACTAAAACAACCACGGGCCTCCTCCTTTAGTTAGTAGTTTCCACCTCCCTTGGAACACTCCTAAAGGATAGACCTCCCTTCCACCTTTGTAGGGATTCCAACCTCCTCCTTTTCCTCTATATAAATAAGCCTTCTCTCTTTATGAAAACTAGCTGAACAAAAATAATTATATAGCTGAAGTGCTGAACTTGAAGGACTAAGCTATAGTTGAATAGTTGAGTTATTGAGAAGGTAGAACAAGGAGAAATCCATCAAGAGGTCCCTTATCCCATCCAAATTCCCTGATGAGCTTTGAGATGTGCTTCTCCTGAGCCCCATTGGAGGAGACCGTAACATTAGAGCATGGTTGTATCTCTTCTCTCTACCTATTAATATAAGTGACTATTGTCTGGTTCCTGTCTTGTTTTTTTTCTTTATCGAATGCAATATGCTAGTCTTCTCTAACTGACTAGTAGTTTTTGGATGAAATCATTATGTGGTATGTGGTTATCATTTTCTGATCTTTGTGAAGGTGTCCAAATGTGATAAGAGGAGCGGTTGTGACTTTCCTTCGATCAGGAGCGAGGGGTTCTCATCATCACTACGAGTGTCGACGACAGCTTTGGAACACAGGTTGGCCATCTTATTCGCATCCTCTTTCATTCAAATGTCTAGGAACCTACACTCTAGCATGATTCCTTGATACTAGACCCACCCTAGGGCTAGAGGGATTGTCTCTATCCACAGAGAGGATTTACCTACATAACCAGTTGGAGACTCCGCTGGGGATCAGTGTGAGTTTGTCTTTGATCTTGTTGGGTCATTTTTTGGGTTTTGGGTCTTGTTGTTTACCTTTCTGGTTATTTAACTATGCTTCAAACCCTTGTTCAACCCCAGAGTGTCAAGATTGACCTCTACTCTATTGATTTTTTCCCCTTTCCTTGGTTAGCTGGCTTGGCGAGGTTTTTCCCTGAACAGTCACGCCGATTAGCGCATGTTGCTTTTGTAGTGCTCATGCCATTGCCTATTTGGCACTGAATACCGCCTCATAGTCTCGTTGACCCTTGTGATGTTTTTCGGTGTGAGATTTTCAGAAGTTTTTTGGTCAGTTGTCTTTGTTTCTGGGTTTTTCTTAAGAGTAATTGAAGTGTTTTGGACTGTATTTGATTGCTGGAGGATCATTTTCTTCAATTGATTGTCCATTTCTTATCAGTGTGACTTGAGGTCTTAGGGTTTCTGAGTGCCTTGGTGCACTGAGCCTTCTGTTTGGAGATCGATTGTCTTGATAGATGTCGGATTCGTTCCTTGTTTAATTTCTCTTGGTCTCTTTGATCTTGTTGAGTATGTTCATTGGTTGAATGATCATTGCCTTGCTTGTTTGATTTTTCTTCCTCTTACTCCCAGCACCGATTACATTGCTTGAATGGTTCATTTTGGATATTTCTCTTTGATTTGAAAAGTTTGTAGCATTGGTTTGAGAACTGTTGTGTTTGTTTTATGTTGGAGGAGTCATTCTATTTCCACTTTTGCATTTTCTCTCTCAAGCTAGTGTTTAGTTTTGTTTTTCATGTCATTCAGTGCATTGTTTTCTCTATTGCATTGGAAAAACCAAAATATTGCATTCTTTTTTCTTTGAAAATGAAATGTTCTCTCGCATAATTAGCATTGCATAGGCTAGGAAAGAGTTTTTGTTTTCTGTAGATTCCATTAGATGCATTAGTGGATGTTTTCGCATGATTTTAGTATTCGCTATTGCTTGAAAGTTTTCTTTCCTTCTCGTAGATAGCTTTCATTGAACGAAAATGGTATCCTTCTGCATATAGTTTTTCATTTAGGAAGATTTCAAATACGACATACGTTAAGGCCTGGAAATTTAAACTTAATCTAAGATCAATGTTAAAATTTATTTCAATTAACCTAAGGCAACATTGAAACCTAACGGAATATTCTAGTGGTCTAAGTTAGAGAGGTGTTACGGCGTCTTAAAACCTAGTATTTGTTGTTCACCATATGGCTTTAGAAAGCACTAGTACGGACTTGTGCTCCCCGTACCGTCAACTATATAAAGGAATACCCTTCTAGGTTGCAATCCTTTTATCCATAGGAAGCGGAGTCTGCTGCCCTATAACCATGATACACCGAACATAGCATTCGGGGAGATTACCTGCACATACGTTAAGTCCTTGGTCATTTATATTTCATTTGATCACCAAAGTGTATATGGTAGTTCATGGAAACCTGGCATACCCTCTTGCTTAGATTACCTGAGCAGTCATTTTTTATCTTTACTGACTCCTTAAATTTGAAAATATCATCGAGCACTTGTCCTTTCGCGCTCGTTCAAAATTGAAAGTGACTAGAGTCATCTTTTGCCTGTTTCTTGACTCTTAAAACATGAAACAACAAAGTTTGGTGTTAGTGTCATAAAATAAATTGCCCACGATCACACGCCCATAAAATTTTTAGCACTTGGCTTGTTTTTTTTTGCCTTGGTTTTTTTATTCTTTGCTCAGATCTTTCTTTTTCCTTCTTTTTGAGAAGCAATCACGGTGGCAGAACCACCGGTTTCGTCGTCCTCACTCCCTTCTAGAGGTAGTCCTTTACCAGATAGTTCATTTGAAACTCCTCAATCCTTTAGGTCTGCCGAGCTTCAGCAGCCTATTCTCCTGTCAGTCTTACCCCTTGCTACCCGATCTCCTGTTGATGAGCTAGTTGAGTTAAATTGGCCTCCCTCGGGTGCTTGGTTTGGTTTTGGCGAGGAGGAATACTTTCCTCCTCTTACGTCGGGATCCCTATTTTTAGCTGTTGTTATACCTCCTAGTCCCCGTAGTCTTTTCGAAGATCTTATGGAGGAGTCAGACATGGACACATCAGGTCCTACTGTCAGTGATGGAATTCCTATTTCTACAGAAGAGTATCAACTTTTCCCTGAAAACACTACTCATGTGTCTGCTCAATCTTCACCATCGGTGTCACTTCCAATGGATATAGGTACTTGGGTCGTATTATCAAGGTGTTGCAACCATGACAAAGATCTACTATCTAGGAGTCCAAATTCTTCCATCATTAGGACTCGTCATCGATGACTCCCGTTGGTGTCCCGTGTTTTGATAGTTTGGAAAATAAAAATACAAGGCAACATCAGAACCAATACTTAGAGTTCCAGGATCTAGTCCTCCTGTTCCCAAAGAGGGATCTCTCAAAAGTTTGTTTGCAAAGGTTTATCTTGTGTGCTTAGAGTATTGGTTTTAGACTAGTTATTAAGTGTAGGTGTTTATTTGTTTGTTTGTTTGAATTGACACAGCAGAATATGAAAGGCCTAGGAAAGGTAGGTAGAAAGAGGAAGTAGTAGCTTCATTGGGAAATGGAGTCAAAAAGAGGTCATGAAAAACTTATCAATGGATATGAGATATCAGAGGGCAAATATAACTTGGCCACATGATCCTTTGGTTTTTGGAATGAGATGGACATCAATGATTTGGAAAGAGAATTTTAATTCTCAACAACAGGAATTTGAAAACACAATTTGAACAATAAAGAGCTATTTGATAGACAGGGCTAGCCATGAATTCTACAAATCACACCTTTAAGAAAATAATTATTTCAAAACAACTTTTAAAATGAAATCTAAGATTCGGGGAACACCCTATTTCCTCAAATATTTTATTTCAAATGACTTAGAAAACATAAAAGATTCACTGACAATTGCAGTCATAGAAGAGGGAGCACCTAACACATTTATGATCACAACTATAAAGACCTTTAAGACAACTGTTTAAGCAAGGACAAAGGGCAAGATTAGAACAGACCTCCTTGGCTCACTATAAACATAAATACTTCAAAGGGGGACTTCAATAACAGCCTTTAAGTGGCAGCAAACAAGCAGGGAAAACCATAAATCATACTGAAACCAACTTATTCAAACTATCATAGAAATAAACAAGCATGAGGACTAAAGAGAGTGATTAAAGACTCTAAAATACCTCAGAAGAAGAAAACATGAACAAGAAGGATGAACAGTCTAAGGTGCTTCCAGGAGTCATTTCTCAACCTAAAAATTTCAACCTACTGTAGTAAGAAATTATGAAATAGAATGAAAACAGGAGAAACATTAAATAGTTCAGAATACTTCACCAATAGCCAAGCTCATGGATCCAATGATAGAGCCTTCTCAAAAACAGGCATGCAACAACATCATTAGGGCTTTCAAGACTTCAATTTCTTCTTCAACTTCAACAGACTATTTATTATTCTAGAGAGTTTCAGTATTACAACTAGTGATCAACCAACCAAGCACCAACCAACTTCTCATCTTCTACAATAGTATTTATAGAAGAATGAGGAGGTGAGATCTGATGAAAGACCTCCCAAGATAATTAATACAGATTAATGACTTCTCGGCCTTTGAGGGGCTCGATGGAGAAGTTTACAGGTGTTTGTCTGTATTAATGTTTTACATTTAATGATTTAAGCTCAGTGGGAACCTTGTTTGACATTTGAGGCTCCGCGTCATGCTATAGTAACTATGTTGATATTTTTGTCATTAAATTCCATCAACAGAATTAACTGTTTGGCTGCATTGAGGCAAATATCTGATTTTGATCCATAACTTCGGCCTCCGTTTGAATGCTTTGAGGCATAGGTGGCTTAGTGGTAGCTAAGAGGAATCAATTAGCCTCAGATGTGGTGGTGAAGGCATTTCTATCTGATAAACACTTATGATTTTCTTTAATTGTGTTTCAATTTGGAGGATTAGGCTTTTGATAATCAATCTTAGCCATAATCCCCAATGTATCCGTCTTGACCTCCTGTTTGCATGTTTCTCTTCGAAATTGATAATTTTCATTTTTGATTCATTTACTGTGTTCTATTGGTGTGAAGCCGTGTAGGATCGTGAGGCATCATGTTGCCTTTGGAGTATTGAAGAGGCATCTAAATTTGAACCCATGGATGGCTTTAATAAATCAAAGGCATGAGAATTGTAACCCTGTTCTCTGATTTTTTGAGTTTGGCAATGGAAAACCATATAATCAATTCTTTATTAAACAACATACCGGACTTCAAAATCCTCAATAAAACCAAGCCGCATAACCATTTCGGGTCACAAAAGGTGTTTGCCGACGTCAGGGTGAGCGTGACCCAAAATCCCTATGAAATCCGCCCGATAAATCTCCCCAAGTCCGGATTTCACGACCATACGAGCAAACAAATAAGGCTCGCTCCAATCAGTTGCTTCCACATATGCACTGATGTGTATGCTAACTAGGTGTTTGGGACCACCGGTTCTGTGGGACTGCTGACTGCTATCGTGGTTGTGGGGACCAGGGCGACTGATTTTGGGCCGTCGATCTGCAGATCATATCGACGAAGAAGATGTTTTGATAAATGTGTCGTACCTTATTTCATCCCCCAAGCTCCTTTTGAGTGCAAACACCGTCCGATGAGCCAGCCTCAGATCGGACGGTGCACATCCATATCACGCTGAGCTCTCAGTCGATATTTAACGCCCGGGAGGGCGGTATCTCCAAACCGCCCATGGCCACATGTCTACTTCCGTGGCATTGATCGTACCTGGCTGATATACCATAGGGTCCCTATATTACTAGTATAGTCCCTTATTGTTATTAGTGTAACTCCCTTATTGTTATTATTGTACCCTTGTAACCCCCATTTTGTTATTATTGTGCCCTTAAATTATTATTGTTAGGTCAGCTAGGATTACATTGTGGCCCACTAGGATTACATTATGGCCACATGGACTCCTATATATAGAAAGGAGATTTTGTAAATTGTATCATCCAAGAATTGTTCATTTATGTAATGTATTGGAGATTTAAGGCCATCCCAAAAAATTTCTTTCTTCACCCTGTGGTAAGTTTTTATGACTGGCACTCCTAATGAGGTGGGAAAGAATGCATCCATGTCATAAAATAGCTGATAAGGGGAAATATTTAGTGATTTCTTTGTAGTTAACCTATCAGCACATAAGGCATGAACCAGTTTACTGTGCCATGATTTCTGATTTTGTTCCAACAGTTTTTTAATGATATTGATGAGGCTCTTGTTGGAAGATTAAGCTAATCCATTTCCTTGGGGGTAGTAAGCAGTGGAATGGCCCAAGGTTATGTGGTATTTTTAATAGAAATCAACCATCTTTTTAGATTTAAAAGCAGTAGCATTGTCTGTTATGATTTTTCTGGGACAACCAAATCTGGATAGGATATTTGTTTCAAGAAAATTGATAATGACAAAGTCATTAACATTCCTGGAGGGTATAGCTTCTATCCGCTTGGTAAAGAAGTCAGTGGCCGTGAGGATCCAATTATGTTGAGTTGAGGAGGGTGGGTGGATTTCCACAATAAAGTCTAGACCCCATTATTGAAAAGGTGCCTCAACTCTGATAGGATGTAAGGGTAAGGGAATAAGTTTTCTTTTTCCATCAAAGATTTGACACTTATGGAAAGACATGACCAACTTCTGAGTGTATGGGAAAAGGGTAGGCCAATAGTAACCAGATCTAAGAATTTTGTTCAATGTGGCCTTCCAGTAGAGGTGTCCTCCACATTCTCCATCATGCAACTCATGCATGATTTTTACTACATCATCTTCAAGTAAACATTTAAGAAAAATTCCAACATAATTTTTCCAATATAATACCCCATCTAAGATGCAAAAACTAAAAGCTTTTTTTTTCAAAAATATAGCTTTAGTTTTAGACAAAGAAGGAGGGGAATTTAAATATAAAAGCACATAAATAATGTCAGCATACCAAGGAGAATTCAGAAATGTTTCTTCAATAAAAGGGGCAGTAGATTCTTCTATTTCTTCCAACAAATCTACCATATTCATGTCTAGTGCTTGGAAGTTAGCATCAGCCATAAGTTTTTCTAATCCTTGCCCTTTAACTAGTTTGGTGGGCCTGATTTCTAAGTCATACTCAAGAATAGTTGCAATCCATTTTCCCCTTTTACCATCAGGGTCTTGACTTAGAATGTCCTTGACAACAGTATGTGGAACAAAAGCAATTATGTGAGAGTGTAAAATATAGACCCTAAAGTATTTTAAAACTTTCACTAATGCTAAGGTTTGCTTCTTCACGATGTTATATTTGAGAGGAGTATCTCTTAAGGCCCTACTAAAGAAGGATATTGGTTTTTCTCGCCCCAAGTCATTCTTTTGAAGTAAAACTACAGCAATTGTATGCTCAGATGCAAAAGAAAAGATGTAAAAGTCTTTGGTAAAATCTGGACTAATCAGGACTGGCGTTTGAGTAAGAGTTTGTTTGACCAGTTAAAATGATTGTTTAGCCGGTAAAGTCCATTTTACACTGACATCTTTATTAAGCATGTTTTTAATGTTTTTTAATAGCTCAGTAATATTAGGGATAAACCTCTTCAGAAAATTAATCTTTCCGACGAAAGATTGCAACTCTTTGAGGCTTCTTGGATGACTGATTTGTAATATGCCATCTATCCTTGTAGGGTCTATTTTGATTCCCTCCTCCGAAATTATATGGCCAAGAAGTTTACCTTCTTGGAGACCAAAGAGTATCTTTTTGGGATTCAATGACAAGCCAAATTTCCTACACTTCTCAGAAACTTTTCTCAGTTGAATCAGATGTTCGTCATTATTTTTTGAGAAAACGGTTATGTCATCAAGGTAAATGATTATGAAATAGCCAATATCTTCGGAAAAGTATATGTCCATGGCCCTTTGGAAGGTGGCCCCTACATTCATTAATCCGAAAGGCATTTTGACATACATAAAGGTGCCCCAAGGTGTGGTAAAAGCAGTTTTGATTTGATTACTTGGGAGCACTAACACCTAGTTGTAACCCAAGAACCCATCTAAGAGGGATATCCTTTTTGACCCAACTACGTTTTGAAGTATATGGTCCATATTGGGTAAGGGGTAGTTGTCTTTTAAAGAGGCTCTGTTTAAATTTCTGAAGTCAATACAGAGCCTGATTTCCCCTGTTTTATTTCTAACATAAACTAAGTTTGATACCCATTCTAAATATCTAATTGGTACAATGATCCCAGCATTATGAATCTTTTCAATTTCTGCCTTAACTAAAGGTAGTAAGAGAGGATTTATTCTCCTCAACTTTTGTTTGAAAGGCTTTTGATTTTCTTTGAGGGGAATTTTGTGTTGGATGATGCTGGTATCATATGATTTCAAATCGTTGTATCCCCAAGCAAAAATATCTCTAAACTCTTTGAATAACCCTATATATTGAAATTTTATGTGAGCCAGGAGAGTGCTGGATAGTTTAATCATCTTGGGCTCTGCTAGACTACCTATGTTATGCTCTTCTACATCTGTTTCCATAGGCTCTATTCTCGGTTCTTGGGCTACATCATTAAAATAAAAAAGGTGTTCTAAAGGTGTGAGACCTCTTGGAATTTTATCATTTTTGCATTGTAAAACTTCCAAGTCTTCTTGGTCTGCGTTGTCAATTATCTCTACTTCAAAAGGATTCTCATAATGATTTATATCAGCAGAATATGTCATTTCAACTTATGGGATTTGTTCAATATACAAACACATTTCTTTATGGATGGTTTATGATATTGGTATGTCGAAATCATTTTCCGATTTTAAGAAATCATCTATGTGTTTGTCAGAGTCAAAAACTTGCTAGTGATCTTCGTTATCAAGCACAGAAGGCCTGTGTTTTACCTTTACGCTAAGCCGTTCATTTATCTTAGGTATTTGGCAGTTGCTGGCATTGAAGGTGAGCTCATTTGCTAGATAATTCAGTGCTCTAGGAATGAATATAAGTTCATATTTTTCAAATGTTTTCAATAAATCAAGGGCAGCATTCTGATATTCCCTGAGCCTTGGATTTCTAGCAGAGTATTCTCCTTTGATTTGTCTTATGATAAGTTCAGAATATCCTAAGATTGATATCCTCTGGGCTTCTAATTGTTTAAGCAATTGTAAGCCTAGGAGAAGTGCTTCATACTCAGCAATATTGTTAGTGCTTGGGAAATCTAATTTATATGAAAAAATTTGATTCATATTTTGAATCCAAACACCTGCCCCTGCACTTGTTTTATTGCAGGATCCATCAAAGTTTATTGTCCAAAGTATATTTGACTCATTTTCATTTTCTTGTTGTTGTTGATTATCAATGTTTTGAATTTGATTCGAGGGAAGATTTGATTGTTCTGGTGAACTGATTGGGTCTATGTTTTGCTTATCTTGTTGAGTTATTTCATCTTCGTTACATAAGATAAAGGAATCTAAACTTGATTGAATAGAATAGATTGGATATTTGTTTGGTTTGTATATGTTGCTCACCATGTACTTCATGTGAGATTCCCTGTATAGTCTTCTATTTTGGTTAAAAATAGGGATGGTGGCATAAGACATGTCCATTTGAAGGCTTCCCTGAAGCTTGGCTCCCCAAGACCTTGATAAGAGCATGCCATACTTAGGGGGAATGTCAGCTACAACTATATCCATGACTAAACTCTTAGCAGGGATTTGGGATAAGTTAACACACAAATATTTGATTAAACCCAAACATTTGACTCTTCTTGAGTCAAAGGAATACAAGTCTTTGTATGGTTTAGTAATTTCTAAGCCTAAGCTTTCCATTACCACCTTGGGCATCAGATTGTGTGAAGCTCCTGAATCTAACATGACATTGTGTAAAATTTTCTCGTGTATGTTCAAGCTAACATAGAAGGGAGGGACATCCCCTTCTTGGTATTTTCCTTCAACTTCTGGACCAAACAACAACTTAGGTTTGTCATCTGTCAAGTTCAAGGTGTCAGTATCACCTCCTAAGTTCAAATCTTTCAAAACTTGGTTTTTGTACACTTCTTGGGTTACTAGTTCAGCTAGGTGAATGGTAATTTTTATCTTAGCAATCTCTCCCTCAAGGCTGAAAGGAAAAATTGACTTGTTCATATTTAAATCTGTCTTTTCAATTGAATTCTTTTCAACAATTTTGATTTGCTAAACCTTGTTTGGACTGGTAATTGGGACAGTTTTATTAGGACCAATAGCTGAAGTGCTCGGGGTACTCTGTTCAACATTTGGCTGGACACTTTTATCTTTGTTTATGTCTGGTTTCTTGATCAAAATGTTGGTTTTTTCTGCTATCCTTTTGGGCTGAGTTTCTGTGTTTTTCTTGATAGCAGTATTAGCATTCTTATCCTTTGAATTATCTATGTTCCCCTTGCTCCTAAGATCATATTGTTTGTGCACCTCCATGATTGCATTTTCAAAACCTAATCTATAGTCCTTAGAATCTTCATAGGTGTTTGTTCTGTGATCAGAGAAGAAACCTTGTTCTTCCTCAGTGAGGAAGACATCATCCCCACTGTCTGATCCAATCAAGTTTACATGAGCTTCTCCCAACCTTTCCAACTCCCTATCTTCTTCATATTGATCTACATAGTTTTGCTGGAAGGGAGGTCTAATCTGTTGGTCACTTTCCTTCTATTTGTCTTGATTGTTTTCTCTCCTATAATTCTGATTTCTGTTTCTATTTTGGTTGTTTTGAGGTTCTCTTGGGGGAAATCTGTCATTCAAATTAATCTTTTCAAGCATCCTCTCCATTACCTTCACTAGGTTGTCGATTTTTGTGTCAGAAGTTGAGGTTGAGGGTAGTAGGTTATATTTATAAGTTACCCTCTTCTCTAATCTCAACCTATTTCTTTTTTCAATTATGTTTGCTTCTACGCTCACAGCTCCTTTCTGCATGTCTTCTAAGGTTAAGTAATCTCTCTCCCTTAACTGATAAGTCATTTCAGCATCAAGGCCTTTAGGATACCTTACCAAAGCCATGCCTTGAAGAGGTTTCATGTGAGGTGGAAGAGCATTTTAAACACTGTTGAACCTAGTGGAGTAGTCATGAACACACTCCCCTTGATTTCTCTTGAGGTTGCTGTACTCTCCTAGTATTTGGAGAGGATTCTTTTTGAGTTCCCATTTGTTGATGAATGTTTGATGCAAGGTAGGGAGATCATTTATTCTGTTAGGAGGTAAGTTTTTAAACCATTTCTTTACATCTCCTCCTAAACTTTGGGCAAATAATCTCATCTTCACAGTTTCTTCTTCTATCTCCATGTAATCAAAAGCATCCTCCATCCTATCTACATGATGTTGAGCTGTTGTAGACTCTTTTCTAGTGAAACGAGGGATTTTGTATTGGTAATCATTTGGTAAGGGAAGCATAGGTTTTGGTAACACTAATGGGGCATACCATGTTGCCATGGCTGGAAATAAATGTGGATTTACAAGGGGTGGGTTTGTGAAAGGGAAAGTGGGCTGCAATGAAGTGATTTGGATAGTGGATGTTGGATGGACAGATGTGGATGTACCGGGGATAGATTGTTGAGTTGATCTTGGATGAGAGACACCTAAATTGAGAAGGAAATGTAAATCAAGTGGCGTGGTTTCTCTACTACTAGGATGTTCACTTTTCTCTGGGGATAAAAGTGAAGACTCAGATTCTATCTAAATTATATCATCAAGCGACCTAGTTCTAAAAGGATTTCTTAAGTTGACTTGTGATTGGTGTAGAGCTGCAAGATTTTCAGGAATTGAATTAGCTCTTAAGGGTGATTTGAAAACAGTTGAAAATTTAATCTTAGGAGACTCCCTAAGTATACTTTCAGGGTTTTCAACTATTTCCGGTGGGTTTGGGTTAGGGAAGGCTCTAGTATGAATCTTTCTAGGAGCCACTATGCTATGTTTTTCGAACCCAGCTAAAGGAAAAGTTTAACCAAATATGACAATCTTTAAGAGGATAACTGATATTTTTAAAAGAAGAAAAATTTAATCTTAAAGCCTTCTAACTGAGTTTGTATGATGTTAAAAATATTATGGGTCTTCTCAGTGGAGTCTTAAGGTTTGTTTAGGATTGTGGAGTCACCAGGTGGAAATTTTTAGCTCTTTTGGAGGTAAAAGGTTTTATGGTCCACCACCAAGTTTATTATGAAGCCAAACTGAAATGTTTTTGGGTTTTTCTGAGTTTCTTGATCTTATAGGTTATGAGAGTGTCCTAAATCTGACTTAACACTTAGCTAAGGTGTAAAAACACACAGAGTTCACTCTTATGGCTTGGTAACTGATTCCTTCAAGGTTTGATAAGGTTCTAAGGGAATCCTAAGCGTTACTTAGTTTGTCACTGATTCAAATAAGTCCTATCATGATTACTGTTATGCTGGGTAGTGCTTGAAGAAGGTTACTTATGTTATACTAGACAATGAGTGTTTAATTTTAAATATTTTACTCAGGGTCCCACCGTGATTGCCACTATGTTGGTGTCCCGTGTTTTGATAATTTGGCAAATCAAAAGACAAGGAAACATCAGAACCAATATTTAGAGTTACATGATCTAGTCCTCTTGTTCTTAGAGAGGCATCTCTCAAAAGTTTGTTTGCAAAGGTTTATCTTGTTTGCTTATAGTATTGGTTTTAGAATAGTTATTAAGTGCAGGTGTTTGATTGTTTGTTTGGTTGAATTGATACAACAGAATATGAAATGTCTAGGAAATGTAGGTAGAAAGAGGAAGTAGTAGCTTCATTGGGTAATGGAGTCAAAAAGAGGTCATGACAAACTTATCGATGGATGTGGGATATCAGAGGGAAAATCTAACTTGGCCACAGGATCCTTTGGTTTTTGGAATGAAATGGACATCAATGATTTGGAAAGAGAAGTTTAATTCTCAACAACGAGAATTTGAAAACACAATTCGAAAAATAAAGAGCTATTTGATAGATAGGGCTAACCATGAATTCTAAAAATCACACCTTTAAGCAAATAATGATTTCAAAACAACTTTTAAAATGAAATCTAAGATTTGGGGAACACCCTATTTCCTCAAATATTTTATTTCAAATGACTTAGAAAACATAAAATATTCACTGATAATTGCAGTCATAGAAGAGGGAACACCTAACACATCTATATTACAACTACAAAGACCTTTAAGACAACTGCTTAAGCAAGGACAAAGGGAAAGATCATAACATACCTCCTTGGCTCACTATAAACAAAAATAATTCAAAGGGAGACTTCAATAATAGCCTTTAAGTGGCAGCAGACAAGTAGGGAAAACCATAAATCATGCTGAAACCAACTTATTTGAACTATCATAGAAATAAAAAAGCATGAGGACTAAAGAGAGAGATTAAAGACTCTAAAATACCTCAGTAGAAGAAAACATGAAACATTGAAGGATGAACAGGTCTAAGGTGCTTCCAGGAGTCATTTCTCAGCCTAAAAATTTCAACCTACTTTAGTAAGAAATTATGAAACATAATGAAAACAGGAGAAACATTAAACAGTTTAGAATACTTCACCAAAAACCAAGCTCATGGATCCAATGATAGAGCCTTCTCAAAAACAGGCATGAAACAACATCATCAGGGCTTCCAAGACTTCAATTTCTTCTTCAAATTCAATAGACTATGTATTATTCCAGAGAATTTCAGTATTACAACTAGTGATCAACCAACCAAGAACCAACCACTTTCTCATCTTCTCCAGTAGTATTTATAGAAGAATGAGGAGGTGAGATCTAAATAAAAAATCTCCCAAGATAATTAATACAGATTAATGACTTCTCGACCTTTTTGGGGCTCAATGGAGAAGTTTACAGATGTTTTATGTCTGTATTAATTGTTTTACATTTAAGATTAAGATCGATGGGAGCTCTTATCGACTTTCGAGGCTCTCTGTTGTGTTAAAGTAACTCTGCTGATATTTTGTCATTAAGTTTATTTGCAGAATTAACTCTCTGGCTGCGTTGAGGCAAATATCTGATCTTGATCAATAACTTCGGCCTATGTTTGAATGCTTTGAGGAACAGGTGGCAATGTTGTAGCTGGGAGGAATCATTTTGCCTCAGATGTGGTGGTGGAGGCCTTGCTGTCCGATAAACACTTATGATTTTCTTTGAACTGTGTTTTAATTGGGAGGATTAGGCTTTTGATAATCAATCTTAGCCGTAATCCCCGACAGATCTATCTTCATTCTCTTGTTCTGGTATGTTTCTGTCTTCGACACTGATAATCTTTGATTTTTGATTCATTTACTGTGTTATATTGGTGTGCAGTGCTGTGCAGGTATCGTGAGGCATCAGTGCATTTGGAGTATTGATGAGGTGCGGAAATTTGAACCCATGGATGGCTTCTCTTTAATAAATCGAAGGCGCAAGAATTGAAACCCCAGCCTTCAGCTTTTTCTTTAGCATAATGGAAAAACCATATAATCACCCTTTATCAAACAACATACCCAGACTTCAAAAATCTCAATAAAACCAAGCTGCATAACCATTTCGGGTCAAAAAAGGTGTTTGCTGACATCAAGGTGTTTGTGACCCAAAATCCTCATGAAATCTGCCATATAAATCTCCCCGGGTCTGGATTTCACGACCATACGAGAAAACAAACAAGGCTCGCTCCAATCTGCTGCCGCCACGTATGCGCTGATGTGTATGCTGACTAGGTGTTTGGGACCACCAGTTTTGTGGGATCGCTGACTGCTGTCGTGGCTGTGGGGACTAGGGTGACTGATTTTGGGCTGTCGATCTGCAGATCAGATCGACGACAGAGATGTTTTGATAAATGCGCCGTACCTTATTTCATCCCTCGATCTCCTTTTGAGTGCGAACACCGTTCGATGAGCTGACCTCAAATTAGACAGCACACGTCCATATCGCTTTGAGCTCACAGTCGATTTTTAACGCCCGGGGAGGGCAGTATCTCCAAACTGCCCATGGCCACGTGTTGGCCTGTGGCATTGATCGTGTTCGAATCGGATATACCACTTACCCCACAAAGGCGGTGCGATAAAAAATGATCTGGTTTTGTACAGTAAGTAACCATGGGGACCACCGAGGCGATTGATTTGTGGACCGTCGATCTTCAGATCAGATCGATGGTAGGGAGCGAATTAAGCTATGTGCTGGTGGAAACCTTTTCAAATCCTGCAAAAAACACAAAAATTAATACAAACAAGGGTTTCCTGTGTCGGGATGGTTTTATTTATAATATGGCTTGGCACTCATCTGCAGGGCCCGTGGTCTCTATGTAATATAACATGCCCAGGGCATATACAAAAAAGGGGCTAATCGCAATCGGGACTTTGGTCTTTTTGATCTAACCATTTTCAAAGTTTGCGATGTGATTCGCGCTGTGAGGGGTTAGCGCTTGGTTTGTAGGGTGCGGGCATGTGGGGGAAGTGGTTTATGATTTTGGCCCAAGGGGGCTTAAACCCTTATCATACAAAATATGTATTTTTTATAATTTTTTCTAGTTTTCCAAGGGTTTTTGGGGGTTTTGGTACAGTTTAAAAATGAGTTTTAAACTATGTAAAATGATTTTTATGAATGGAAGAAAGGGAATCATGAAAATAGAGGAGTTTTATGGAGGAAAAGGGGAGCAGAATGAAGGTTAGTTTTTGAATAGAGGAGTATGGGAAATGGATGATTTTGCAGAAGTTTTTCCTCATGAAATAAACAGAATTCCAGACAATAAAATGGGCACAGTAGGGAAGATTTTTGACAGAGGCATGAGGCCTTCAAGAGTCTTCAAGAGCCAACACTTTTTTGCAATAAAATTTGTTCCTTGAAGGCTCCAAAAAAATATTTAGCCACCTTTTGGTATAACAAATTTTATAGGTGGCTAACAACACCTGCTTTGTCGCTTTAAGTTACATCTGTCCCAGTTCAAACTGTTGTCTGTAGAGTTGCGTTTCATGTCGATGATGTGGGAAAAATTATGGCCCTGTCTCTCATCTTCGTGATATGAAGAAGGTAGAGGATGGAAAATATTTTTCTTTTTAAGAAATTTTTACATATAACGATATTAGATCTCAAGTTTAAAGTATTTGTAATATTAACTACATGACTTGTTAACTCACCAAAATTATAAAGGTTTAGGAAAGCTGATTTTCATTCTCTTTGCTAATAAAAATATAACTTTAAAGCATGTCTCTTTTTCTTAAAGGACCTATAGATGAAAGTTGGTCACACTAAAGGGTAAAATATCATCATAATCATCATTACCATCATTACCATCATTTAAAAAAACATAAATAAGATATCATGTGAATTCTATGATATCATCATGGATGGATAAAGAAAATTGCTTGCAAATAACACTCAAGGGAGATTGTTGCAGATTGTTGATGGAAATGGAAATGTAGAACGATATATTTGTATATTTTTTGGAACAATAAATCACTGCTAAATAGTGATAATATTGAAAATGTAAAGGAGATCAATATTAAGAAATAAATAGTAGCACTTAAAAATGTAAACAAGGTTGGATAGAGTGATTTGATGCAAATGACATGAAACAAAACCACTAATGAGTAGAATCTTACATAATTTGTGTGAATAGAAATCTTGGATTGAATTTGTCTTAAACCAAACAAAATATTATATATCTTTACATAAACAAAACTAAATAAAAAAACTTGGAGATAAGCTCCTAAGAAGTAGCATCTAAATATAACAATAGATAAACTTGGAGACAATATCTCAACTAACCATGAGAGTCAGAAATCGAGTGGAATCAATAGAACAAAACATAATAACAATATTCTATGTGTACACAATACATGTGATGCTAAGCACCAAGAATCCCTATAATTTATTTTCAAAGTAGATATATTGGCCTCCAATCCTTTCATAAGAGAGGGAGATTATTATTGCATATGGTGCTGAGAAATAAAATAAGACTAATGTGAAGGTTGATCTTTCCTACCAACAATGTAGGAAGTGGTCAATATTGAACAAATACAATGAGGATTTGTGCAAAAAACTTGATTTAAAATGGGTAGAAGATGAAAATATGGAATAATTTCTCTAGGATGATTGGTTAGGATCTCTACGTCCAATATTGACTCATGATATGGTTTTAACAATCAACATTGACAACATCATGGACTCCTTATTCAACATCCAGATGAAAAACTATTTTAGATAGATAGTAAATGATGGAGTAGGGGCCATACTAAATGGGTATGAACTTATTGTACATGTACTCTTGAAACCAAAATTTGTATAAGTGCAATCACACTATCACCAACTTGAAAATGATGTTCTTCACCATGTTGATTTATGAGTTGTTTTGTCTTTTGTTAATATCTAGATATTGAGTTATTACATTTCTATTATTATAATAGGGTTGTTGTGATTGGTTGGCCAAGAAATTTAATTATAATCATACCCTTTGTATCCTATATATACCAATGCGACCTAGTTCTAAAGATAATTTTGTCTTGTGCATTATTATATGATAAAGGGATACTTTCCTATTGAAGAGGCTTCTCATTCATTATTTTATTTCAATATCAAGGTGTGGAGTTACTTATATTTCTATTTTAATGCTATTTAGGTGGTTGGTGCATACAATTTGATTTAAAAGAATATAATTTTTTGGTTTCACTCCATCAAAAAAGTCATATTTATTGGAAACTAGATCATTACTGAGGGGGGGGGGGGGGAGGGGCGAGGAGGGGTGAATCAGTAGTCTAAGGCACTTATAAATTTTTCTCCAAACTATTAATATTTAACCATGCATACAATGAAACACACAAGTAGAGATAAGAGCATAATATAAACATCAAACCATGAAAATAATCAACACAATGGACACACTTATTTCTAGTGGAAAACCCTTCTCGAGGAAAAAAACCACCTTGCTACAGTTGCGCTGGTCAATATATTTTATTAATTTGTTGGAATTTTTTTACATGGATCAATTATTCCCATAATTCAAAAGACTCAATTTCCTTCACAATATGCTGAAACCTATCAGAAAATAATTTGTTTCTCTCACATATCTACAGACTACCATCTGCTAAAGACCACCAAAAATAATGATCCTCACCCAACTTCCATTGGACTATCCAAATCCCATTGGATGTAGAAGTTTGTTCCTTCTACTGAATCGACCAAATCACTATCTACTCTAAAGCCTCCATGCCTTCACTTCCTCCATGTGAGCCTCATTTCATAATATTTCACACTGGGCTCCCAATTCGTTCAACATGAACATCACACCAACAAAGTCGTTTTGAATCCAAAGCTACAATAAAAACTAAAGAATAAAATAACTGCAACACAATCTCAACAAACACTTCTCGAATCCACACTTCAACACCTCATTCACTGCATAAATATGATGGATGAAAACAGAATTCAGCTCACTATTTCTCTAATTGCAAACCGTTTCAAAAAATTCGCATAGACAATTCACACAACTTGCAAGCTCTTCTCCAAGTTCACTCTCCCCCAAAACACTCGGAGAATCAACCATATTACCAATGAGATTCCTCCAATATATTGTTACAGGGAAAATGACCTCCTCATCAACTCAGAGAAGAAGGTGATATGGAAGGAAGAAAAATTACCTAGACATAGGCTCATTTTTCCAAGGTAACACACCCCCAGAGACAACTAGGCAGAGTTATAACGCACTCGAGCCATGCGAAAGGAGCGTTAGTGCCTAGGATAATGCTTTGTCTTGCCTAAGGGGCAGCGTTATCTGTGTTTGAATGTGAAAAGGGAAATATATCCTGGAAACAAATACAAAGTATGCAGGACCATGCTTAGAAAGAATGCAATAGATGATGCTACAATCTTCCTTTTTGACCTTACAACCTTCTAAAAGAAGTCTAAGGGTCTTGAATTTGGACAAAAAATCTTCAATAGAGGAGAAATTATTGGGGTCCAAAGTAAGCAACTCATTTTCAAGCTGATGGGCCCTAATTTGATTTTGAATGTCAAAGACAATATTTAGCTTGTCCAAGGCTTCATGAGGGGTGTCAATGTCAAGGATATGAAATCAAAGATCTTGAGAAATGGACATTCCTATCAACCCTCGTGCTTGATCTTGTTTATTTTCCCATTTAGCAAATTTATCATCATCATAAGGTTTAGTTTCCACTCCTGTGGCTATTCTATAAAGTCCTTTACTTCTAAGTATATCTACCATGTGAGGTAACCATTGGAAATAATTGGTGCTGTTAAGAACAATCGGGCATGCACTTTCCATTTTTCTTATAAAAAGTGAAGTTGAGAAAAGCTGAAACTAACTACTCCAATGGAAATATGTCGAAAAATTAGGATGATTAAAAAAAAACGGCTCGAAAACCGGTTTCTGGATGAAGAAGTTATGCCTGTTTGAAAAAACGAGTTGAAGATGCTGAATAGTTACGGGAAGAGGATGAAGTACGACTTTTAAAAAAAATTTCCGCCCCTTTTAACAATTTTTTTTTACAAAATAAGCTTGAGAAAGTTATTTTAACCCAAGACCTCTATTCTCATAAACTAACCCCTCACCAAGTGAGATAGTAAAAGGATTTTGTTATTGTTTGAAAGGAGGAAGGTTTTTTTTTTGGTCGCTCTTTGTCGTGCGTGCCTTTACCCGCACAAAAAATCACAAAAACCGAGAAAATATAACGAAATGAAAGCCTTATGGCAGAATTTTAGGTTTTCAGTTAGCCTTATCGGCAACTATCAATTTTTTTACTATTTTTGATTTCCTGAGATCGCACAAAGACGCAGGGAAAGAGCATATATAGCAAAAAAAATCCCTTTTCCTGTTTCTGATTTGCCGAGATCACACGCAACACAGAGAAAAGAGCATATAAAGAGAAGAGGGTATAGATCCAGTAAATAAATAAAACCTAAAAACTGAAAATAAATAGAGGGAACCAAAATAAGCAGAACTATTAACAAATATAACTGCAAAACAGATGCTTTATACCTCTAGATCTAAACTGTCATAACTTGGGTAGCCAAAAACCTTTTCGCATGAAATGAAAGGTGTTCCTCACTATAACAGATGCTCCATACACAATAGAGCAGTTCTCCAAGCCCAAAATTTCCAGAAATAGTATATCTACAAAACGACATTTGCATGGAGTCAAACTAGCTATGGATTTTGATCAAAAATGGATGGCGCCCTCAAAATAGCTCTGATACCATGTAGGAATTTACAGGTTAAGTTCCTTAGATCAAGAAACAAAGGTCACCACTCAAAAAAAGATCACAAATCAGTACACCAATATAATCACATGGTTAAAACCCTCAAAGAGGGAAACAATCCACAACCTGTGCCAACGTGGCCACCTTAAGCGATTTATTAATATAAAAAGAAAAGTTACATATGTTTCTCTCATAAATGGTTACGGGAAAAATGACCCTCCATGCTCTTTAAATAGAGATCATGGAAAAATCGGGTGCTAAGCCATGGATCAAGTGTCGTTAATACCGAGAAGAGAGATAACTGTCGGATCACTACAAATCATGACCATCAGATTATAAGTTACAAATGTACATGGTAAAGAAACACACTTTACCTAACTCTACACTAGACTAAGTTATTCTTAACTATTTCCTATGTGTCGTAATATCCTAACATCCCCCCTTAAGGACAACTTGGGATATGATTGAAGGATTTACAAAGGTGACACAAAAGGAGCATATTTCCTATGTGTCGAAATATCCTAACATCCCCCTTAAGAACAAATTGGGATAGGATTGAAGGATTTACAAAGGTGACACAATAGGAGAAGGAAGGAGGCATTAGAGCCCATCCCCCCTTAATGACAACTTTCCTAAACTCCAAGCTTGGATCGAAGTTTGGTAAAATTCGCTTCTGTGAGAGCTTTCGTAAAGATATTAGCTACTTAATCATTGGTTGGATAGTACTGCACTTCAAGAATACGATCATGAATGAGCTTTCTGATGAAGTGTATGTGGAGTTCAATGTGTTCCTGTTACACAACATTTTTTCTTTGTCCTTGCAATCCCAAACTTACACATTGGAGGGTCGTTTCTGTGACCAATACGCAGTTTCATGCTTTGCAAACAACATGCCTTTTGATGGAGGCAACATTCTTCTTGTTGAAATTTCCCTAAGCAGAGCTGTAAAAATCCCTATTTTTGCCTTGGCGTGAGTAGCCCTTTACCTCCTCGCGCTGACCAGGGAATTGTACATTGAGCCCGCGCCGCTTGGTGCTCTGTGCCAGTTAGACACCCATGCCAAGTTATTTATGAAATGTTTTTTAAAAATAGAGGTGGAGGTTCCATTCCAACCACCTCGGGGATGAGTCACTGGGAGTAGTTGAACTGAAACAACCACAGGCCTCCTCCTTTAGTTAGTAGTTTCCACCTCCCTTGGAACACTCCTAAAGGATAGACCTCCCTTCCACCTTTGTAGGGATCCCAACCTCCTCCTTTGCCTCTATATAAAAAAGCCTTCTCTCTTTATGAAAACTAGCTGAACAAAAATAATTATATAGCTGAAGTGTTGAACTTGAAGGACTAAGCTATAGTTGAATAACTGAGTTATTGAGAAGGAAGAACAAGGATAAATCCATCAAGAGGTCCCTTATCCCATCCGAATTCCCCGACGAGCTTTGAGACATGCTTTTCCTGAGCCCACTGGAGGAGACCGCAACCTCAGAGCATGGTTGTATCTCTTCTTTCTACCTATTAATATAAGTGACTATTGTCTGGTTCTTGTCTTGTGTTTTGTCTTTATCGAATGAAATATGCTAGTCTTCTCTGAATGAATAGTAGTTTTTGGATGAAATTAATATGTGGTATGTGGTTATCGTTTTCTGATCTCTGTGCAGGTGTCCAAATGTGATAAGCGGAGGGGTTGTGACTTGCCTTCGATCAGGAGCGAGGGGTTCTCATCATCACTACGAGTGTCGACGACAGCTTTGGACCATAGGTTGGACATCTTATTCGCATCCTCTTTCATTCAAATGTCTAGGAACCTACAGTATAGCATGATTCCTTGTTACTAGACCCACCCTAGGGCTAGAGGGGTTGTCTCTATCCACAGAGAGGATTTACCTACATAACAAGTTGGCGACTCCGCTGGGGATCAGTGTGAATTTTTCTTTGATCTTGTTGGGTCATTTTTGGGTTTTTGGTCTTGTTGTTTACCTTTCTGGTTATTTAACTACGCTTCAAATCCTTGTTCAGCCCCAAAGTGTCAAGATTGACCTCTGATCTATTGAGTTTTTCCTTTTCATTGGTTAACTGGCTTGGCGCAATTTTTCCCTGAACAGTCCCGTCGATTGGCGCATGTTGCTTTTGTAGCACTTGTGCCATTGCCTGTTTGGCGCTGAATACCGCCTCACAGTTGCACCGACCCCTGTGAGTTTTTGGGTGTGAGATTTTCATGAGTTTTTTGGTCAGTTGTCTTTGTTTTTGGGTTTTTTCTTAAGAGTAATTGAAGTGTTTTGGACTGTCTTTGATTGTTGGAGGCTTCTTTTCCTCAGTTGTTTGTCCATTTCTTATCAGTGTAGCTTGAGGTCTTAGGGTTTCTGAGTGCCTTGGTGCACTGAGCCTTCTGTTTGGAGATCAAGTTTCTTGATAAGCTGTATAATTCATTCCCTGTATAATTGCTCTTGGTCTCTTTGATCCTGTTGAGTATGTTCATTGGTTTAATGATCATTGCCTTGCTCGCTTGATTTTTCTTCCTCTTACTCCATGCACCAATTACATTTCCTGCATGGGTCATTTTGGAGATTTATCTTTGATTTGAAAATTTTGTAGCATTAGTTTGAGTATTGTTGTGTTTGTTTTATGTTGGAGGAGTCATTCCGTTTCAAATTTTTCATTCGCTCTCTCAAGCTAGTGTTTAGTTTTGTTTTTCATATCATTTAGTGCATTGTTTGCTCTATTGCATTGAAAAAACAAAAATATTGCTTTCTTTTTTCTTTGAAAATGAAACATTCCCTCACTTAATTTTCATTGTATAGGCTAAGAAAGATTTTTTTTTTTTTTTTTTTTTTTTTTTTTTTTTGTAGATTGCATTAGATGCATTAGTGGATGTTTTCTCATGATTTAATTATTCGCTATTGCCTGAAATTTTTCTTTCCTTCTCGTAGATAGCTTTCATTGAACGAAAATGGTATCCTTCTGCATGTAGTTTTGCATTTAGGAAGATTTCAAATCTGACGTACGTTAAGGCTTGGAAATTGAAACCTAATCCAAGATCAACGTTAAAATATATTTCAATTAACCTAAGGCAACATTGAAACCTAACGAAATATTCTAGTGGTCTAAGTTAGAGACGTGTTCTGGCGTCTTAAAACCTAGTAGCTGTCATTCGCCATCTGGCTCCAGACATTTCTAGTACGGACTTGTGCTCACCATATCATCTAGTATATAAAGGGAGACCCTTATAGGTTGCAATCCTTTTATCCATAGGAAGCCGAGTCTGCAGCCCTGTAACTATGATACACCGAACATAACATTCGGGGAGACTACCTGCATGTACGTCACGTCCTTAGTAATTTCTCTTTCATTGATCACCAAGGTGTATATGGCAGTTCATGGAAACATGGCATACATACCCTCTTGCTTAGGTTACTTGAGCAGTGATTTTTGATCTTTACTGAGTCCTTAAATTTGAAAAGGTCATCGAGCACTTGCCCTTTCATGCTCGTTCAAAATTGAAAGTGACTAGAGTAATCTTTTGCTTGTTTCTTGACTCTTAAAAAATTAAACAACAAAGTTTGGTTTCAGTGTCATAAAATAAACTACCCATGATCTCATGCCCATACAAGTTTTAGTACTTGGCTTGTTTTTTTCTGCCTTGGTTTTTTTTGAGTCTTTGCTCGGATCTAGCTTTTTCCTTCTTGTTGTGAAGAAGTCACGGTGGCGGAACCACCCGTTTCGTCATCCTCGCTCCCTTCTAGAGGTAGTCCTGTACCGGACACTTCATTTGAAACTCCTCAATCCTCTAGGTTTTCTGAGCTTCAGCAGCCTATTCTCCCATTGATCTTACCCCTTGCTTCTCGATCTCCCACTTACGAGCCAGTTGAGTTCAATTGGCCTCCCTCAGGCGCTTGGTCTGGTTTTGGAGACGAGGAAGAATTCCATCCTCTTATGTCAGGATCACCATTTTTAGCTGATGTTATACCTCCTAGTCCCTGTAGTCTTTTCGAAGACCTTACGAAGGAGTCAGACATGGACACATCAGGTCCTATAGGTAGTGATGGAATTCCTGTTTCTACAGAAGAGTATCAACTTTTTCTTGAAAACACCACTCATGTGTCCGTTCAATATTCACCATCGGTGTCACTTCCAGCCAGATATGGGTCCTTGGGTCAGATTATTATTGGTGTTGCATCCATGGCAGCATATACTCCGTCTAGGAGTCCAGTTTTTCCATCATTAGGACTGTCACCGACGACACCTACTTCGTCACTTTCAGTTACATCTGTCCTAGTTCAACCTACTGTCTGTACGGCTGCGTATGTGCCTATCATTCAGTCACCAACGGCCTCAACTGAGATACTTGGTGGCCTCACTTTTGAAGAGTATCTATTGGCTATATATCAACATAACTCTCAAGTTTCTTAGCAGCCTCATGCTCCTGTTAATCCACCACACCAATATGACGAATATGATAATCCTGTTTATTTTCCCTATCTTACTCCTCATCACTATGATGCTGTCAGTACCCCCATTTATGCATTTCCTACTCCCCATCATTATGATGAGCATGGCGTTCCTGTTTATGACCCCTATGAAATCATTCCTGAAATTGGAATGACTTATTGGGTGCAACCTCCTAGTCCACAAGGACAACCCTTTCAGGGACAACCTTCGATTCAGTCAGGGCTTGCATTAGGTCCTCAGGGACAACCTTACGGTCCATAGGGCTAGCCTTTATAAGGTTATCCTAAGGTTATCCTAGGGGCCTCCCGGTCAACCTTTGTATCAACTAGGACCTTCTTACGGTCATGGGGGAAAAATTTATTCGTCTCAGGGACAACCTTTTGTTCAACAATCGGGATCATATACTCAGACTGGTCCGAACGTCGGGCAACAAGGACAACCCTCTAGTCCTCGTCCGGGGAAATCTAGTCCATTGCAACCATTAGGCCAACCTGCTCCACAGGGGCAACCTGGTGGCTCTCAGCATCTAGGCCAACCTGCTCAACCAGCCCAACAACCTACTCAACCAGCCCAACAACCTGCTCAATCTGCTCGACAACAATTTTATTTTTCTTCACAATAGGGTCCTACCTTTCAGTAGCCTATTCAGTCTACTCAACAACCAGTTTACCCTATTTATTCGGCTCAATAGGGCCCCAATTATCAACAGCCAGTTCAACCCCAAGTCGTTTATTATCCTCATGGTCAATATTGACCAGTATATAGTGCGCCTCAAGGTTTTACTTATCACCCTCAATCTTAGTTGATGTATAATAAACCGCAAGGCCATACTTACATTCCACTGCAAAATCCTCAACAAGGACCTCGATGGTATACTCAGAACCAGTATCCTCAGTATCAACATAATTATTTGGCTTATCCCCCATATCATGTGAATCCTTCGGGACAGAACCCATGGGGGAAGAATTTTTCTCAAACATGATGGAATGCAAGTTCAGGTTCTTATCAAGGACCTGCTATGCCTTTTAACCCTCAACTACCATTTCTTGCCACGTTGGAGTTACTAGATATGTCAAAGTTAACGAATGATCCTATTCTTCATAACCCATATTGGCATTCGGTTCCGACTAATATTCCTGGTGATTGTCCCAAATTTGAGGGCAAGTCCGGAGAAGACCCCCAAGCACATGTTATGAATTACCACTTGTGGTGTTCCTCTAACTCTTGGGTTGATGATTCCATTCAGCTTCATCTTTTCCAACGGACTCTTATTGGTGCTGCTGCTAAGTGGTATATCGAGCTCTCTCACGGTATCTTTCAAGATTTCAACTCTCCCACCATGGCATTCCTTACTCATTTTTAGTTACCGGTTTGTTATGAAGCTGGGACGCATCTTCTTACCTCCTTGAAACAGGACCAGGCTACTCATATCTCAGACCATATTCATGAATGGAGATGTCATCGTTGCTTGATCAAATTTGAAATTCCTGATCACCTTCTTACTCATTGGTTCACTACCTCCTTTGTCAATCAGATTGCGAAGGACATAGCCATGGGGGCATGTGTAAGCGAGGAACAGGCCATTGCTCATGCCCAGTACCTTGATCTTGTGTACTCTCAATCGGGCATATTGTATGATAGTTTGAATGATGCCCCTCGACCTAGAACTTCTAACACACCGGTGACCCCATCCGTCGACGGTATTATTGGTTCTGTATATCGAACTTCGTGTAAGTCTTCTTCTTCCAACCCCGGGAAGCAAAAGTCTAATTCTTCCAATGATATTTCTCCTTAGTCTAGTCCGAATCTTGGTAAAACCTCGGAGGTCAATTCCGTTCAGGCCAATGTCGCGGATAAGAATTATAAAGGAAAAAAGAAGGGTAAAGGCAAACCCAAGGCCGATGCCCTGAAACTAGATTCATCCAAATCTCGTGCTAATGATGGTTCACATCATAAGATGAATTATCACTATCTGATTTATGATGAAGAGTGCACCAAGGACTGTCCTCGATAGGCCAAAGTGAGTAGATTTCTCAAGGGCACTCAGGGTACTCCTGTTGTTATTAAAGAACCTTTTCCATCTCAACAGACCCAGATGGTCGAGCAGCCTTAGTCATCTGCTCCATTTGGCTCTCAGGTGTTCATGATGAATGGTTCTGCATCCATTTCTATCGCTACTCGCTCGAAATATTATACTGGATTGCGTCAGGCGACAGGGAAGTAGATCGCTGATGGTCCTCCTCCTCCACCTATTTCTGGCCCTCTTGAGATTGAAAGGCCTAGTACTGAACCCGTTGTGCGACCACCTTCCAAAGGTGTTCTCCAAAAGTCTTCTTATAATCCCAACGCTCGTGCTGCTCAACATTACAGTATTGTTGAAGATTTGGCACAGATGCCATCTGCGATGTTTGTGTTAGAAGTACTTCAGAGTTGTCCATCTCAGCGGAAAGCTTTATTATCTGTGATCAACGGGTTTGATATTGCTGATACTAGCCTTCTCGCTTTCGATCTAGAGAATTTCGTCCCATGACTTCTGCACCAGGTTGCACTCATTATACAAGTCATTATTAATGGTCTCGACATCCATCGAGCCATTGTGGATGAAGGTGCATCAACTTATGTCATGTCAGTTTCATATTGGAAGGCCATTGGCTCTCCGGCCCTGAATTCCTCACCAAATTCCCTTGAAGCATTTGATGGAAGGGAATCAAAACCTTCGGGTGTTCTCACAAGTTTTCCGATTACCTTGAAAAGGAAGACAATCAATGTTGAAGTAGAAGTAGTTGATGCTAAACTCAATTACAATATTCTACTTAGTCGCAGTTGGACTCACGCTATGCTTTGCATTCCATCCACCCTCTTCCGTGTTTTGAAATTTCCACATGAGGGCAAGATTGTTACTATCGATCAATTGTCATTTTTCACCTCTTTCTCCGAGAAAAACGTTTCGTATGTGGATATGATCCCTACTCCCTTCGAGAGCGTTGGGTCGGATCTCTTCAAGGATCCAGCCCTCATGTGTATTTTTCCCCTTCCACCACCTAAGACTGTTCAAGTTAATATGATCTCTCGGTCCGATGACCCCTGTATTATTCCTTCACTTGAAAAAGTCTATTCGTTTGGTGATTCAATGCCTTTGAGTCCGAATGAAATCGATTATTGTGAATTAATTGCTGCATCAGATACTCCACCATTTGATGGTGCTCCTTTGAGCTTGTCTCTTAATGTGTATTCTTAATCCCCCTAGCTCAAAGATTCAGACTCGCCTAATCCTTCGAAAGAAGTGTTTCCTTCTGATGAAGCCATAGTGGAAACCATGTCTCTCAAAGACCTACTGTGGGACAATGGTCTTCATCGTTCTTCGTTTATGGTTGGCCTCGAGGCTATGTCTACCTGTCTTGAGAAATTTGTGTCTCAAGCTCCTTCTAAACCACTTCAAACACCAATTCTGACACATGAAGTCTTCATAGAAGGAAACTTGAGCAATATCACACAGAGGATGCCTATTGAAATTTCCGTGAAATCGGGATTCGTCGAGAACATCCATGTGGGAGTCACTTGTTCTTCAGATGAAGTCCAAGTTTACACTAGCCTTTTTTGCGAATTCCGTGATGTTTTCACATGGTCCTACGAAGAAATGCTTGACATTGATCCTAGTATAGTGGTGCATGAAATCCCTACCTATCCTTGTTTGAAGCCTGTTCACCAGCATCTTCGTTTGGTGCATCCTAGAAAGGTTGCAACCATTAAAGGTGAAGTTGAAAAACTTCTCAAAGCTGGTTTCATTTATCCAATTCCCTTGACAGATTGGGTTTCCAACATCGTTCCTGTCGATAAGAAACAAGGAACTATCCGTGTCTGTGTTGATTACCATGACATAAATCGGTCATGTCCTAAGGATAATTATCCTACTCCCTTCATCGATCAGATCATTGATGATTGTGGCGGGAGTGAGATTTTTTCCCTTATGGACAGATTTTCTGGATATAATCAGATTAAAATTATCTCGGTTGATCAGTACAAGACGAATTTTATCTATGCTTGGGGTACCTTCGCATACAAGAAACTCCCTTTTGGCTTGAAGAATGCCGGGGCCACTTTCCAGCGAGCGATGTCCTACACTTTTCATGAAATTCGTCACATTGTTAAACCTTACCTGTATGACCTTTCGGCTCATTCAGCTAAGCGTAGGGACCATCTGGACCATCTTCGTTAGATATTTCTTCATTATTGACACTATAAAATTTGGCTTATTCTGCATAAATGTGTCTTCTGCTTTGATTCCGGTAGACTTTTAGGGTTTATTGTTTCTAAAGACGGAATTTGCCTTGATCCACTCAAGGTTGAGGCTATTGTCAATCTCCCCTCTCCATCCTAATTACATCAGTTGTAGAGTCTACACGGAAAGGCGAATTTTCTACGACGTTTTATACCGAACTATGCAAAAGTAGCTAAAGGATACAAACGACTTCTGAAACAGGACGTCCCTTTCTATTGGGATGAGACTGCTCAACAATATTTTTATGCACTCAAGACGTTGTTGTCAATGCTCCTTTATGACGTCCTCCGAATTATCACTGTGATTTTCCCCTCTATTTGGCTGCTACTTTTAGTACAATTTCCATGGTTTTGGTACAAGATGATGATGACGGTCATGAGCATGTTATTTATTAATTTTCTCGTAACCTTCTCGATCCTGAAATGCATTATGCGTATGTTGAGAAGTTAGTACTAGCTACGGTCTAGGCCGTTCAATGCTTTCGTCATTATATCCTTGTGGGTATGGTGACTGTGGTTTCTGATTGCAACCCCATGACCTATATTTTGTCTCGACAATTTCTGGGGGGAAAATGCTTGAAGTGGATCGTTATCCTTCAAGAGTTTGATTTGGAATTTACTGTTGCCAAATCTAAGAAATAACTAGTTTTTGCTGATTTGATTTTTTCCCTTCCTCCCAACTCCACCCTATCTCATTCTGAGGACCATATTCTAGACGATACACTTTTCTTGATTAGCACCCTTGACCCGTGGTATGGTGATATCATCGTATATCTCCAGACTTCCACATTCCGATCTGAGTTGACAAAGGATTCCTGCCGCCATATCCGACATCACTCGCAACCTTATCGTATAGTCGGAGATATGCTCTATCGCGTTGGGGTTGATTCCGTACTCCGCCGATGTTTGACCATCGAGGAAGTTGAGAAAGTATTGAATGATTGTCACAGTGGTGCCTGTGGTGGTCACATGTCTGGTTACACTACAGAACAAAAAATACTTCGTGCTGGTTATTTTTGGCCTTCCATTTTCAAATACTGTATCATCGCAGTTCGTAAATGTCATGATTACCAAATTTATCAACGCAAGATGTGTGCGCCACCTGTTCCTCTTCACCCTGTCATTACCATTGGTCCCTTTGCGAAATGGGGCATTGATTTTATGACGTGTAACCCTCACTCAGCCAAGGGGCATGCTTATATCATCGTAGCCATGGAATACTTCACCAAATGGGCTGAAGCAATGCCTACACTTGCCGCTGACGGTAATACAGCTGCTCAGTTCATATTCAATCATATTATTGCTAGGTTTGGTGTCCCTCAAGCCTTTGTTACCGATCATGGTTCCCATTTTCAGCATTATATGGTTGCGGAGTTGACTTCTAAGTTGGGTCTACGACACGATAGCTCAACGCCGTGCTACCCTCAAGCCAATGGCCAGGTTGAAGCTGTGAACAAAGTTCTTGTCACAATGCTTCAGCGTACGATTGGGATCCACGAATAAAACTGACATCTCATGTTATTTTCATCTCTCTGGGCATACCGAACTTCGATTACGAGTGCGACCGGATTCACCCCGTTTCAGTTGGTTTACGGTCTATGGCTACTCTCTCGATTGAGTGTGAAATAACTTTGCTTAAGTTAGCTGTGGAATTACTGCCAAACACTTAGCCAGAAGAAGAGTGTCTCCTTTACTTAGAGAGGTTGGATGAAACTCATCGCTTAGTTTCTTTGGTCATCGAAGAACAAAAGAAGCGAGTCGAAGCTCATTTTGATCAATTAGTTTCTCCGTTCTTTCATTGAAGGAGATCTCGTCCTCCTGTATGACCAAGGTCATGATAAGATGGGGGCAGGAAAATTTCAACCTATGTGGCATGGGCCATACATTGTTAAACGTGTGTTGCAAAATGGGGCCTATGAGTTAATTGACTACGAAGGTCATCCTCTTGAACAACCCATAAATGGGTTGTATCTCAAAAATTATTATGCATGATTCATTCATGCATAATAGGTGTACATAGGTGTTTTTTTTCATTTTTGTATATGTTTTTGGGTTTGGTGTGCTTTGTGAGTGTTTTCCTTCTTATTGGGTCTTGCTTATTGTGCAGATTTCTATTACCCCTTATGTCGATTTCACGGATGGTGCTTCCTGCAGTACCAGGCATTTGTCTTTGGCAACTTGGGTAATTTATGAATCTGCTGGTGAGTTGATAGATCTGCAAGGTATTTGTCTAGGACAGACTACAAACAATGTCGCTAAATATAGCACTGTCATTGAGTTATTAACTGAGGCAATCAACCTTGGCATACACACATTTCTTGTACTAGATTCAGATCTTGTTGTTCTACAACTCAATAATCATTATTCAGTTAGAAATCCACACATTCTGAGATTGTATTTACGTATTTGTTTGTTGGAAAGTCATTTTGATTTCATTACTTATCAACATATTCCTAGAGGAATGAACACATTAACTGATACAGTGGCTAACATTGTATTAGATAGACATTTGCATAATTTGTAAAAGCATCATCATATGTAAAATATCCATGCAAGAAAATAGATGTATATATATATATATCACATGTTTGCAACTATGTGCATCATAACGTCAAAAAGTATATGTATGTTTCTGTTACATCCCGAGACATCATGTGTCGCAAAATATGCAGATAAAATAAACCTAGGTGTCTAATCAACACGGTGCTCGTGATAACATGTCACAGCCCGTACTACCCACCTCAACAAGCTGTGAATTCAACTGGGCACCCCTACGGTATGCCTCTGGTAGGCATGAAGAACATCATCAAAACTTGCATAATCTGGGACTCCTAGGGTGATCCTCTCTAGGTTGCGCACTATCTCGTCTTCCTCGCCACCCTCGCCTTGAGGGTCAAAATCACGAGGGATTCACCTCGCTATTAGTGACATACCGACATGTCTCTCTGGGCCAACATCTGCATCACATGGATTTAATGTCAGAGCATACATGAATAAACAAAAAAATCATAATACTCATAAAACATAAAAATTGAGTCTTACCCAAATATTCATCCCAATATTCTCCCTCCGGGAGTGGGAGGTCTGGATCATCAGTGAAATATGTGCCAGAGTAGGGCCAATCCTCCACGACAATCAGTTGTTGACAGAGCCAATCAAAAAATTCCATCCTCCAAGACATCTGTTGGTCGCCCCCTGCCCTTGGCATCAGTGCTTCCCATCGGACCATCCATGGTTCTCTCACTGGTGGTGTCAGAACTATAACCTCCTGTTGCTGAAAAATTGGTAATCGTTCGAAGAAGAATGATACCAGGATGGATCCATAACCAAATTTTTTCAGTTTGGTCTTCTTGCATTTGGTTAGTTGACACTTGATGTTGATCGTTACAACCTCTTCCTAGTTGTAGATGGTAGGAGCCATGCAGTCCACAACAAGAAGCAACTGTGTCTTTGTTGCTTCGTGTGGTGCTTGTGATCCCACAGCTCATGTGATGGTATGAAATACCACACGTAGTGTCAAATCAGGGATAGTTTACATATCAAATTTCCCACTACCTTAACCTTTTCATGCTCCTTAACATACCCTGTCGATCACCATGGTCATGTTTTCCATGCAGGGCCGGGTGCCAGTTAGGAGTGGTGCTGCACCCCTTCACAATAATCCTGTGATGAAATATCCATCGGAGACATCGATCTCAAGCTCTTGATCCCGTAGGATGAACTTCTCTTGATTTTCATCCCATATACTAATTAGATATTGTAGCAATTCTGGTTGGGTTGGGAGGCATCGTATTAGAAATAATTTTAGCAAGCCACAGTTTCTGAGGGATTCCATAACGCCCTCATTTTCCATGGCCAACTCATCTTCTTCACTATGTTCCTGTTCTTTCCATTCTATGACGATTTTTCTCTTTTCTACCTGCAAACACACACATACAAGTGGTATTAGTCAATATTCATCCTTGAATTTGTAAACAATTGGGACATTTGGTGTATAATTTTGCTATAAATTGGTTTGTGCTATTGGCGCAACCATTTCTAAAATAGTTACGCCAATGGGCGCGCCCTAGTATTAAAAATTGGGTGGTTGGTGTGACTCCGTGCCCGAAAACTGCGCCAACCTCACAATCCTAAATTTTACAATTTCTCCCCCCAAATTCAAAATTGACAAATGAAGGAAGGAAGAAATAGCTTAAAATGACAAGAGGGATCTCAGCTCTTACCTGGAGTTGATGGATTTGTGATTGATGTACTGGATTGGCCACTATCGTCGTTGCAAGATTGCACAGTAAAATGGGTAAAAATTGCTCCACAAGAGGTAAAAAGTGAAAAGTAATTATTTTTACCATTTTTGGCATTTTATAGTTTTTTCACAACCCTAATTAGGTTTTAAGACATGTTTTTCAATTATTTTACTGTTTTATTTTTGAAAAATGGGTTTTATACATGTCTCTTGTGCAACAACAGGTTTTCACGTGACAATGATGAAGTAACAAGTTATATTTTATACTTTTTCGGACTTGGTAAAAACACAAAAAAGTCACTACTGGAGTCATATTTCAGCTCTTTTCTGACTCTCTAAAATTGAAAATATTTATGAGACGCTTGTTTTTTTGAACTCGTTAAATTTCTGCAAAATGATATCTACCTAGTATATGTTTACCCCTTTTTTGGGCTGGGATGGATTATCTACGAAGAAGGAATACCTTAGCCTATCGCGACTAAGAGGTTCTCTCAGACATAGTTTTCTACCTTTTCGGATCTGTGAGACTACCTACGAAAAGGGACTGCTAGAGTTTTATTTTCTGACTTCTTTTCAAACTCTCTAAACATGAAAAGATGCTGAGTTCTCCCTTTGTTAAACTCATTAAACCCTAATGACAGCGGACTTCGTCACCATGACGTCAATCGAATTTCTCCTTCCTAGGGTTTGTAAAATGTACTAGGATGGATTTTTTTGAAGGAAAAATTATAGTGCAAGCATATGCTATCCCCTTCAAGCTTGTTTTCAAAAATAATTGGGGTACTCGCCAGAAATGGTGGGGGAAAATGGAACCAGATTTTAGTTGTGTCGGAAGTATGTTGCTCTTGAACATGGCACTTGTCTGCATTCATGTCAGGTTGGGGACATCTCATTTTGTCATATTTTCCTTCATGGGTTTGGGTAATCTATTTTGACCTCTCATTTTCTCTTTGCCACGTCATCATGACCTCAGATACTTTGATGTCAAATACTGATAAATCCAGTGTCATGCTACTGATATGTTCAAGAGAAGTTTGCCTCAGAAGTTTTCAACCGCCCTCTGATTCTTTGTTGGTTCTAATTCACAAAAATCATATTCCTCTGTTTTGTGTCGATGATGTGGGAAACATTATGGCCCACCTTCGATCAGGTCACTTCCTGTCGACTTCAGCTCATTATCCAGGAATCTGATCTAGAGACTCCCTTTTGGTACCTTGGAGCCTGCATGCCTCAATGGAATGTTCTTCACATTCGATGTAAGGTACACATCATTGGCCTTCGATCGACTGACTCTACAGGTGTTTGATGCCAGATAACTTTTCACATTCTGTGGATTGTAACTTTTGTACCTTGAGAGCCATTGTCATTATTGGTGGTTTCTCTCACGTCTGTTAACAGCTTTCATCATTGGATGGTAATCAAACGATTTTCGTACATGTTCGACTTCAGCTCATACATTCACGTGCTAGAAATTGTACTTGTTTGGGTTGAGATGGAGCACAAGACCCTAGATTTTGTCTGATAAAATCCAGGCTGCGGGTTCTTTGTGGATTATCATGACTTATTGCATGACTCTTTGATTGGATGGCTGTGACCATACTTAAGTCTATTTGTTGATCTTTGCTACTGGATGGCTACGTCCATACCTAGAATTCAGTTTTTTATATACTCTATTATGGATGGCTGCGCCCATGCCACATGTTCATGTATCAGAGATATCAGTTGTATTTGTAATTGCAAGTTTTCTGACAACGATTTTTGGTTCGAACGTGTTCTCATAAAGAATTTCACCCCTCCCTCTCCCTCAGACCTCATGCTTTAGGGGGCATCTGTTACACAACATTTTGTCACTGTCCCTGCAATCCCCAACTCACACATTGGTGGGTCGTTTCTGTGACCAATACGTAGTGTCATACTTTGCAAATAACATCATTGCATCCCTTTTGATGAAGGAAACATTCTTCTTGTTTACATTTCCGTAAGGAGAGCTGTAAATATCCCTATTTTTGCCTTGGCACGAGTATCCATTTACCTCCTCATGCCGACCAGGGAATTTAACATTGAGCCCGTGCCACTTGGCGCTTTGTGCCAGTTAGACACTTGCACCAAGCTATTTATAAAATGTTTTTCAAAAATAGAGGCGGAGGTTCCATTCCAACCACCTCGGGGATGAGTCACTGGGAATAGTTGAATTGAAACAACCATGGGCATCCTCCTTTAGTTAGTAGTTTCCACCTGCCTTGGAAAACTCCTAAAGGATAGACCTCCCTTCCACCTTTGTAGGGATCCCAACCTCCTCCTTTGCCTCTATATAAACAAGCCTTCTCTCTTTATGAAAACTAGCTGAACAAAGAGAATTATACAGATGAGGTGCTGAACTTGAAGGACTAAGCTATAGTTGAATAACTAAGTTATTGAGAAGGTAGAACAAGGAGAAATCCATCGAGAGGTCCCTTATCCTATCCGAATTCCCCGACGAGCTTTGAGACGTTCTTCGCCTGAGCCCCGCTGGAGGAGACCATAATGTTAGAGCATGGTTGTATCTCTTCTTTCTACCTATTAATATAAGTGACTATTGTCTGGATCCCATCTTGTGTTTTGTCTTTATCAAATGCAATATGCTAGTCTTCTTTGAATGACTAGTAGTTTTTGGATGAAATCAGTATGTGGTATGTGGTTATCATTTTCTGATCTCTGTGTAGGTGTCCAAACATGATAAGAGGAGGGTTTGTGACTTGCCTTCGATCAAGAGGTAGGGGTTCTCATCATCACTACAAGTGTCAATGACATCTTTGGACCACAGGTAGGCCATCTTATTCGCATCCTCTTTCATTCAAATGTCTAGGAACCTACACTCTAGCATGATTCCTTGTTACTAGACCCACCCTAGGGCTAGAGGGATCGTCTCTGTCCACAGAGAGGATTTACCTACATAACAGTTCCATACGCTGATGCTAAACTAGATCTTTACATAGTTGAATGGCTCTTTGATTATCACACTAAAGTGTAGTTGAATGTTGCTGATGAAGACCAAATTTCGATAGGATTTGACGAAGCCACATGGCTTCCTTGTTGGCTTCAACTACACCACGATACTCTACTTCTGATGAAGAAAGAGAGATGACACTTTGTTTCTTACAAGACCAAGTAATAGGTCCTAAACCAAGAGTGAATACATATCCTGTAATAGAATTTCGATCACCAGGGTCACCAGCCCAATTAGAATTAGTGAAAATAATAAAAAATGGAGATGCTCTTGCACTGTAATGAATCTTGAACTGAACTGTACCTCGAATATATCGAAGTATTATTTTAGCTACTTTCTAGTGACTTTCATGGAGTTGGTGGATAAACCGAGCGACAAGATGAATGACAAAGGAAAGGTCAGGACGAGTATGGGTTAGATACAAAATTTTACCAGCAAGTTGACGGTATAAGATAGCATCAACTTTAGGGGTAGTACAAGTGACTGAAAGCTTGAATCCAGACTGAAAGGGAGAAGGGGCTGGCTTGTAGTCTTCCATGTGAAAGTGGTGTAGAAGATTATAGGCATACTTGGACTGAGAGAGGGTAACGCATTCCTTGGATTGCAAGGCTTGAAGACTAAGGAAATAATGCAAGTGTCCTAAGTCTGTCATTTCAAACTTCTTTTTGAGGCTAGAATTCACATGGTTTATATGGTTTGGATCACTACCAGTAAGGATAAGATCATCAACATAAAGAACAAGGATGGTGAAGGACTTACCCACTTTCTTGGTGTAGATAGTGTTGTCATAATGACACCTAGAAAAGTCATTATCTAATAGAAATCTATCCATTTTGGCATACCAAGCCCGAGAAGCTTGTTTGAGACCATAGAGAGACTTCCTAAGGTGACAAACAAGGTTAGAGTTGTTTTGGATAAAGCCAAGGGGTTGTTCAATGTAGATTTCTTCATGTAAATATCCATGTAAGAAGGTAGATTTAACATCCATCTAATGGAATTCCCATTTAAAGGAGGCAGCAAGGGAAAGAAAAAGGCAGATAGAATTCATTTTGGAAACAGGGGAGAAGGTTTCAGTATAGTCAATGCCTTCAACTTATGAAAATACTTTAGCGACAAGACGAGCTTTATGTCTATACACTTTTCCATCTGGTCCAATTTTTTTTTTTTTCCCATCTGCATCTGACAAGTTTTCTTCCTTTTGGAAGAGGAACAAGATCCCAAGTATCATTCGCCAATAAGGAACAATATTCTTCATTCATAGCTTCATCCCAATCTGGATGACTAGAGGTTTCTTCAAAGGTTTCTGGATCAGGATTTTCTAGAACTTGAGCCAATAATGAAGAGGCTCTTTCGAACTGAGAATGTGTACGTCATCGATCGACAGGGTCACCTACAAGAGAACTTGCTGCATCTTGAGTAGAGAGGACCCATCTTGGAAGCGGTGGAGTAAAAGGAACAATTTCAAGAGGTGGAGGAGGATTGTAATCCTCGTTGTCATCATCTTAACTAGAAGGAATGCTATTAAAAATATAAGAGATAGAGAGAGAGGTGGCACATATGTCGAATCAGGCTCGTAGGCCAAAGGTGGCACACCCACCGAACTAGGCTTGTAGGCCAATATATTTTCATCAAATTTTACATCTCTTCTAATGATTATATTTTTGGATTTTGGTTGAAGAAGTCTATATCCTTTGACATCTTCAAAATATCCAACAAAAATGCATTTTTCACTCTTTGGTTCTAAGGCTTTATGTTTCGCATATGGAATATGGGTCCAAACATCACTTCCAAAAAAACGAAAGTGACTTACATCTGGTTTGATTGAGCTCCAAGCTTCTTCTAGAGTTATATTCTTTAAAAACTTAGTAGAAGTGTGGTTGAATATGTAATTTGCAGTCTGCCCAAAAATTGATACCAAGTCCTTTAGATTGGAACACACAATTAGCCATTTCTTTTAAGGTGCGATTCTTCCTTTTAGCTACACTATTTTGTTGTGGAATATATGGAACGGTATGTTGCAATTGAATGCCATGCTCAGTGAAAAAGTTGATAAATTTTTTTTTAACATATTCTCCTCCATTGTCTGATCTTAACTTAAGAATTTGATGTCCAGATTGTTTCTCAACAAAGGCCTTAAAGGCCAAGAACACGTTAAAAATTTCACTATTGAGTTTTAAGAAGTATACCCAAGTGCATTTGGAAAAATCATCAATGAAAGTTAAGAATTACTTGCAACCAGAGAAAGAAACAACAGGAAGTGGACCACATAAATCACTATGCACAAGCTGCAAAGGGGCTGAAGTGTGCCAAGAGGCACGTTTGTCAAAACTATCTCAATGATGTTTTCTGAGTACACATCCGAAGCAAACACCATCTCGGCAAGATACCATAGGAAGACTCGTCACCATATTTTCCTTACATAGAGGTTGAAGAGAGCGATAGTTTAAGTGACCAAATCGATCATGCCAAAGTTTTCTCACATCATCATTATGAGCAACAAAAACGGAGGGAAGACATGATGCCCCAAATTTTTCAAACTTATACAACCTTGTGGAATCATAAAAAATTCCAGTAGCTAAAATATGTTTAGGATATTTGAGGTCCTTGATTAGAACATCATGAGGTGAGAATTCTACTATTTTCCCTTCACCTGAATGAGTTATCTAATAAACATAGAGAAGGTTGCATGACAAGGTAGGAACACATAGTACATCATTAAACTGACCATTATCGAGATGAATGGTTCTAGATCCTACAACACTAAGAGATCTATCATCACCAACATAAATATGTTTGGTGCTACAAATCATTTAAAGAAGAAAACATGGCTTTATTTTTGGCCATGTGATAAGAAGCTCCAGAATCAATGAGCCACTCATGAGAATGAGAAGAAGAAGATACATTTAATGCATAACCAGATCTTGATGCTTGAATACCACAAGCAGAAAGTGCCATTCCTGAAGATGAAGGTGAAGAGTGCTCCAAATTGATGTTGTGCTTCTTCATTTATGCTTCTAAGGCTTCCATCTTCTTAAAACATTTGAACTCTATATGGCCATCACGATTGCAAAATTTGCAATGTCTATCTGTCTTCTTTCCTTTGTTTTTATATGCCTTATCATTTTGGTGAGTTTCTTTTTCAGTTTGCGGCTGAAATTGCTTAGGACCCTTGTTTGGTTTCAGACCATACTTTTTAGGATACTACTTCTTGGGATTATTTTGATATGATTGCTATTGGGCTACTAAGGATTTCTTAGAAGCGTTTCTAGAAGTGATAAGACCAAGGTGTAAGAGTTTTTCTTGTTCTTTTATCAAAGAATAAGAAAAAGCATCAAAAGAGGGGTTCTTGTAGGTGGTTCCTTAAGAAATGAAGGCTTCTCTAGTGGAATGGAAGGTAGAAACAAATACAGAGTATGCAAGACCAAGCTTAGCAAGAATGCAATATATGAGCCTACCATCTTCCTTTTTGACCTTACAACCTTCCAAAAGAAGTCTAAGGGTCTTGAATTTGGACAAAAAATATTCAATAGAGGAGAAATTATTGGGGTCCAAAGTAAGCAACCCATTTTCAAGCTAAAGGGCCCTAATTTGATTTTGAATGTGAAAGAAAATATTTAGCTTGTCCAAGGCTTCATGAGGCGTGTCAATGTCAAGGATATGAAATTGAAGATCTTGAGCAATGGAAATTCCTATCAATGCTCGTGCTTGATCTTATTTATTTTCCCATTTAGCGAATTTATCATTATCAGAAGGTTTAGTTTCCACTCCTGTGGCTATTCTATAAAGTCCTTTACTTCTAAGTATATCTACCATGTGAAGTAACCATTGGAAATAATTGGTGCTGTTAAGAATAATCGGGCATGCACTTTCCATTTAAAAAAATGAAGCTAATAAAATCTGAAACTAACTAATCCAATTGAAATATCTCAAAAAATTAGGATGATTAAAAAAAAAAGGCTCAAAAAACGACTTCTAGATGAAGAAGTTATGCCTTTTTGAAAAAACGAGTTGAAGATGCCAAATAGTTACGGGAACGGGATGAAGTGCGACTTTTTAAAAAAAATTCCGCCCCTTTTAACAATTTTTTTTTACAAAAGAAGCTTAAGAAAGAGATTTGAACCCAATACCTCTATTCTCATAAACTAACCCCTCACCAAGTGAGATAGTAAAAGGATTCTGTTATTGTTTGAAAGGAGGAAGGGGTTTTTTTTTTGTTGCTCTTCGACGTGTGTGCCTTTTCCTACACAAAAAATGAGAAAAAAAATGAAATGCAAGCCTTACGACAGAATGTTAGATTTTCAGTTAGCCTTATTGGCAACTATCAATTTTTTCAGTATTTCTGATTTCCCGAGATCGTACAAAGATGCAAGGAAAGAGCATACGTAGCAAAAAAAAATCGCTTTTCCTGTTTCTGATCTGCCAAGATCACACATAGTGCAGAGCAAAGAGCACACATAGAGAAGAGAGTATAGATCCAGAAAATAAATAAAACCTAAAAACCAAAAATAAACAGAGGGAACCGAAATAAGTAGAACTATTAACAAATATAATTGCAAAACAAATGCTTTATACCTCCAGATCTAAACTGTCATAACTTGGGCAGTTGGAAACCTTTTCGCATGAAACAAAATGTGTTCCTCACTGTAACAGATGATCTAGACACAACATAGCATTTCTACAAGCCCAAAATGTTCAGAAATAGTAGATCTACAAAACGACATTTGCATGCAGTCAAACCGACTCGGATTTTGATCAACAACGAATGTGGCCCTCAAATTAGCTTTGATACCATGTAGGAATTTACAGGGTAAGTTCTTTAGATCAAGAACCAAAGGTCACCACTCACAAACAGATCACAAATCAGTACACCAGTATAATCACGTGGTTAAAACCCTCAAAGAGGGAAATAGTCCATGGCCTGAGCCAACGCGGCCACTTCAGGAAATTTATTAATATAAAAAGAAAAGTTACATATGTTTCTCTCATAAACGGTTATCGCAAAAATGACCCTCCATGCTCTTTAAATAGAGATCATGGACCAATCAAGTGTTAAGCCACGGACCAAGTGTCGTTAATACCGAGGAGAGAGATAACCATCGGATCACTACAAATCGTGACCGTCAAATTATTAGTTACAAATGTACATGGTAAAGAAACACACTTTAAATAACTCTACACTAGACTAAGTTATTCTTAAATATTTCCTATGTGTTGGAATATCCTAACAGAAAGAGTCAGTTCAAAAATAGAAACTTATGGCACAATCATTTTATTAGATATTGCCAAACACAAATGAACTCCTATGAAAGGAAAAAGAAAAGAAAAGCTAGGAAACATATAGATATTTCCCGATTTGAATTGGTTGAAAGGATTGGCAAGGTTTGTCCTCTCCATTTCCTATAAATTGAAGGTTTGGGCTCTTATTCAAAGGTCAAAGGTTTGATCATATGTAGAGAAGAATTTCATTGTTGAAGTGTGGGGCTTGAAGATAGACGAGGTTCATTGAGGATTCTTAGCTCAAGCATCATCAAACTCAGAGATAGAGAAAGAGAGAGAGGAATTGGGAGATAGAGGAGGGCTTGGTATAGGCAATGGCTGTAATCCTCCTTCTTATAAACCAATAGAACTATATCTGTTTTGTCCCTTTGATGTTTTAGTGTCACATTTGTTGTTCATTTGTCTATGAAGCATGATATGAATGGCTTATATTTTCATAGTTTAATGTCAATTGTATAATTTTTTAATTGTTAGAAAGCTATATTGTTGTAAGGATTACATAGGTTCTTTGCTTGGTTCTAAGATCTAGATTTGGAGCCAGTGAGGAAGGACTTCTACCCGACCGCTTAGCACTCTCCATAGGATCTGCTGCCCACAAAGAGGTAATCATTCCAAATCTCTCTTTGTCATTTATATACTAATATGAACATGTATGCAGTATCTTTGTAAATTTACAGCTAATCTGACAGTTTGACTCGGGCACCGGAAAGCCCTGAGAGGGATATTCATTAACCACCACCCAAGCATTTTACCCTTTAGCATATATATATGAACTCAAGTGCTCAACTCAATAATTACAAAGAACTATTGGGCTTCAAAAATCTGTTCATATGCTTTATTTGATCCAGATTCAGCTCATTGACTATATCAAGCCATTAAATCCACTTTCCTTTTGATATTTTCAAACTTGATTAACTTATGGGGGTCCTAAGAAATTTTTTGACCATAAACAAAAAAAATCCAAATAAGAATGTCACCGCAATAAAAAATTTAGTTGAGAAGCATGAGGAATACAGAGAAATTCTCATGAAAAATCTTGGTCGCATGCAAAACACTGCAAAAAATTTGACTAATCGCATACATAGGCCTGTCTCCCAGTGACTGGAGCTTTTCAGTCACACTGATAAGCTTGGCTCCATGCGACTGCGGAAAGAGCTAAGGAAAAAAACTGAAAAATCAGTCCATGACCTCTGCCAGTTGATGTATCATCTTCTTTAGCTCTTGAACACTCCTCCAGGCCTCTATGACAAGTTTGCAACTGATGACATAGGCCAAGAACTCATACAACTAATCAGTGACAATAACTCCCTAGTTTTCCAACCTCATCACTAGGATCAACATCTCCAAGTCATAAAGCAACAATCACAATTTTTCTAAACACCTCCAACAAATATAGCAGCATCTCCAACTCCTACAACAACGACATCATGTCATACAACAACCTCCATCATTGGTAGAAGCACCTCCAACACAAGAAACAACAAATCAACACATATAGAAACATATCCAATGTCTCTAAGACATATAGAGACATATGCAACACCTAGAGAAACACTCTAAACACCTGCAAAAACAACATCTCCAATAAACACAACATGTCAACTTCAATCCAATCATCACATGTGGAATCCATCTCTACTCAACAGCCATAACATCATCTCCACTAGGTCTAGTCATAAGTATGTTGACATCAATGCCAACTAACAAGACCAACAAGCCAAACATCCATCACACATGCACATGACAAGAAACACCATGAATCTGTTTACATCAATTCCAACACTACTATGCCAACAGACTCCCCCTTTGGAATTGATGTCAACCTCAAACCAACATGTGACAATGATCTCCATACACTCTCCAAAAATGAAGCTGATCTCTATACATCCAAAGCCATACCAACACTAAAGAAAATGGAAATAATATGTCGGGTGAGAGAAATACTCCTCCTGTCATACTCAACAGCATATTGATGCAACCCAGGGAAGTATCTCGTGTAAGATATGCATGTGAAACATGGAGCTCAATTGCAAAACATATATCTACCAATGCATGCAAGCTCTAAAACTAAACATGCTCCCCCTATGCATGTAATGGAGTTTCAATCACACACTCATCCTACTGCAATAAGATTCCTTTCCAAGTGCAAGGGATTAATCCTCATCACCATGACTCCAATTGACTTTAGATAAGATATAAATTTAAGTACAAAACATATAACTATTCATGGAGAAAATACATGGTTGTGACAAATACATAGGATAGATATATGAATCCTCTATAAAATCTCCTAACACCAACCATGACTCTATGGACCCAAGTTTACATCATGCAACTAATGAAGTGGGGATACATAAAAAATATACAAATTGATACATGAATTGGACTTCCATTGAACCATACATCGCTAATGAAAAATCATACTAGACACCATGGGTCTCTCCATGAGAAATATACCCAAAATATGACACAATGATAGTACATGGATTTTACAACTGCACACAATAGTTATCTTCTTGTATACATGCCCAAAATATGAAATAACATGAGTTCATGTCATCAATGAGAATCAATACGTGCTCCATATAGCAGGAACAACAGACTGCAATACATGGTATGTGCATCAAAGCATAAGGCTTTCATGAAAAATGGCATACTATCTCAATGTGTAGAAAAAACAATAGAAGAAATAGCAATAACATGTGATAAGTTTTGGCCACTCAACACTTTGGCCATCATCATCCAAACAATGAAGATCTTGCAGCAAGATCATGATTACCACTAGAACCACCATACTTCACATGTGCAACAACAACAAAATCAACTAATAGAAAAAATACAAAAATATGTCATAGTAGTAGCAATAAATATATCCACATCATCATGAATCCCATCAACCATCAAATCAAATCATGAGTAACACATCAAAAGTCAGGAGCAATAACAATAGCATAAGGTCTAGCATTATAGCACTATTTTGCAGTACTAAACTCATCATATCCTCAACATAGTTGAGCAACACCATCAATGAGGTATAAGTAGTAGATTAGTGTGCATAAAAAAATTTATGCTCCACATATGAGAAAATATATATATATATATATATATATCGTCATGAATCAACCACATGAGTGCACAACGTCTCATCCATTATCATGCATCAAAATATCATGAGTAGCAACAATCCTCCTCCTCATGTCTCATCCATCCAAAAACACATGAGCAGCAACATTCTCTACACATATATGAAACAATATAAATCAAGCATGACTCAAACACATGAATATACAACACATCATAACCAACATCATACTCTCTCTCCTTGCAATATCAACATATGATTCAACCATCTAGTACATATCAACAACATACATGATTCTTCTAGAAGTGAAAACATAAGAAATGAGGTACATATACTCTAGATGATCCAACTCTAACACATCACCAAATATCCATGGTAGAAAAAATAAGGCATTCCATGACTATGATGTAGCAATGAAAGCACTAGTAGCATGCCAAGCCTGTCATGCAACAATATTATCTCATCCACCTAGCAATGTGTAGAAGCAACAATAAAAATCTTACTGCATCAAAACAATGTCAAGAACACATGCGCAACGAACTCCTCCATAGGAATCACATATGCTCCCCTTGAATATGTGATCCTACATCTTGAATACGTGCATGAGAAAACCATGTGGCTACCATACCTCCAAAAACATCATAAATACTCCAATATGTAGCTACTCCAAAAACCATCAGTAACAAAATAGCCGATCGAATTATAATCAATACTGAAAAGAAATGGATAAGAAAAAATGCACTTCAAACCTCATGAAATCCACATGCATCTATAAAAATGCAGAGTTTTTTTCGTTCACTATTCAATATATGGCTACACATCTAAAAATATACATGCAACTCATGATGAAACCATATGCCCCCCTAATACCATGTAGGCCTCGGTTTTGGTGGGAGTTTCTTTCTACTCTTTTCTCCTCCAAACCTTTATCTGTTAATCCTTATTCTTCTTGTGCAGTTGGCCTTGCATATTCTTCTCTCTTTGGTTTGATCTCTTGTAACACATGGGAAGTTTTAAATCCTTGGCCTTATGGCCAATATTGTCACACAAAAAACATATAATGTGACTAAGGAATAGAGGAATAGGTTGATGTATTCTATTGATATGATTTCCATTCCTTGCATGTGCCCTGTAGTCAATAGCCCTATGGAAAAAATAATTGCATTAGAAACAATAACCATAAAATGGACTATTATACCTGACGGATGGAGATATTCTTTGCATGCATGCTTGATATGGATTCTCATTTGGCTGCTCCTTTTGTTGATAGGATTTGATCTCTCCATTACCAAAAATTTCTTGTATGTGTCCATGAATTCCACAACTATAACACTTTCCAATTCCATTATTCTTCTTGGGCCTTCTTCACTTGTTATGTTTCTTCTTGCATGGCTCATAAATTTTTTTTTTTTATTTTTGTAACTCAGCACCCACGAGGGATTGGAACCAGTGACCTATCGCATGGAGTGCCTTAACAGTGCACCCTTCACTGTCGAACCAAAGCCTCGTGGGAAAATCTCATTATTTTTGTTGCAACTAGGTGACTCAACAATTTTTGATTTCCTTGTAGATGCTTGAGCACTAGTTTGGAACCTATCCAATTATTCCCTTGTAGAAATTATTCACCCTTAAATATCTGAAACACATCCTCCAACCCATTTTATTTCTTCCTCATTTCAATTTCAATCTTCATTCCTTTTTGCAGTCGAGTTTTTAAATCTGATATTTCTTCTTTGTATGCACACTCCTTTTCATCAAACATTTTCAGCAGCATTCGTTGATCTTTATTTTCAGCCACGAGCCTTTGAATTTTAGCTTTCAATGCCATTATATTTGATTTCTCTTCATCTTTTCTATTTCTAGATATTTCATATTCTTCTTTTGAGGAGGATTTATTTGTTACTGCATTAAAAGTAAAATCCTTTGCATTTTTCTTCATTTCTAAAAAATGCAATTTTCCTCCAAGATACAAATTCTGCAACCTATACAACATCTCTTTGGTAGTCTCATAATGCTTCACATGCATGCTATAATATTTTGAAATAATATTCAAAATAATATTTGTAGATAAAAAAATTGATTCATATTTAACTCCATATTCAACTGTTAGCAAAATATCTTCATTAACGAATAAAAAGTATGAATCCAAATTAACTCTCCAAGTTGAAAATTTACCTTCCTGAAGTACTGGAATTCCTTGTGGATCCATTTTAGAAAATTTGTAAAAATTTAGCCAAAATATCCAAGATCCACTCTCCAGTGGTCAAGCTACACTCGAGAACCCCGCTTTGATACCAATTGTTGGAAACTAGATCACTGCTGAGAGAGGGGGGGGGTGAATCAGTCGTGTGAAGCACATATAACTTTTTGTCCAAATTATTAATCTTTAACCATGCATAAATTGAAACACACAAATAGAGATTAGAGTATCAAATATAAACATAAAACCATGAAAAAAATCAACACAATGGACATAATTATTTATGGTGGAAAACCCTTCTTTGGGGAAAAAAATAGCTTGATGCTACTGCGCTGCTCAATACATTTTATTAATTTGTTGAATCAACTTATGCCCATAACCGAAAGACTCGACTTTCTTCATAGTATGTTGGCACCTATCATAGAGGAAACTGTTTCTCTCACATATTTACAAATTACAATCTGCTGAAGGTCACCATGATCAACGGTCCTCACCCAACTGTCATTGGACTATCCAACTCCTATTGGATGTATAAATCTATTCCTTCTATTGAATCTTCCAATTCATTGTCTACTTTAAAGCTTCCATGTCATCACTTCCTCCATGTGAGACTTGTTTCAAAATATTTCACACTAGGTTCCTAATTCGTTCAACATGAACATCACAACAACACCATCGTTCTGAATCCAAAGCTACAAAAAAAACTGAAGAATAAAATAGGAGAACATAATCTCCAAATACGCCACTAGCTTTTAGAAAATCTCACCAAACACTTCTCCAATCCACACTTCAACACCTCACTCACTGCATAAATATAATGGCTGAAACATACTTTAAATCACTGCTGCTACAACTGCAAACTATTTAAGAAAATATTCATAGACAACTCACACAGCTTGCAAGCTCTTCTCCAAGGGCACTCTCACTCAACACACTAGAAGAATCAACCATACTACCAATGAGCTTCCTCCAATATATAGATTAACTCAAGTGATCAACTCAATAATTACAAAGAACTATTGGGCTTCAAAACTCTAATCATATGCTTGATTTGATCTTGATTAAGCTTATTAACTCTATAAAACAAATAACTCCACTTGCCTTTTCATATTTTCAACGTTGATTAAATTATGGAGGCCCCACAAAATTTTTCAACCATAAACTGAAAATTTCCGAACAAGAATGTCACCACAATACAGAAATTAGTTGGGCAGCGCAAGGAATGCAGAGAAATTCTTGTGAAAAACCTCGGTCGCATGCACAACGGTGAGAGAATTTGACTGGTCACATGCATAGGCCTGTCTCTCAGTGACTAGAGCTTTTAAGTCGCACTAATAAACTTGGCTCTGTGTGACTGGGGAAAAAGCTAAGGAAAAACATTGAAACATAAACCCAGGACCTCTGCTAGCTGATGGATCATCTTCTCCAACTCTTGAACACTCCTCCAAGCCTTTGTGACAAGTCTACAACTGATGACGTAAGCCAAGAACTCATTAAAATAATTAGTTATAAGAAGTCCTTATTCTTCCAACCTCATCACCAAGGTCAACACCTCCAATTCCTCAAGCAACAAAAACATTCTGTCTAAACACCTCCAATAACTGTATCAACATCTCCAACTCATGCAACATCAACATCATGTCATACAAGTTCCTCTATTACTGGTAATGACACCTCCAACACAAGTAGCCACAACTCAACACATGTAGAAACATATCCAATGTCTCTAATACATATAGAGACATATGCAACACCCTAACCACCTGTAACAAAAACATCTCTAATCAAAAGAACATGTCAAATTTAATCCAATCATCACATGTGGAATCCATCACTACTCATTAGCCACAACATCATCTCCACTAGGTCTAGTCATAAGTATGTTGAAATCAATGCCAACTAACAAGACCAAAAAGCCAAACATCCATCACACATGCACATGACTAGCAACACCATGAACCCGTTGACACCAATGCCAACAATCTCGATATTTTCACTATAATGGTTTTTTGAGAAGTTTTAGAGAACAAAATTTTTGAGAGCTTGTAGATACATAATGAATTATGTGTAATTTTTTTATTCTAGTTTAGTACAAATTTCAGGTTACATGTTTTAGAAGTTAGTGGTTTTGACAAATCTTAAAACTATACTTAAGAAAGGGTTCGTTATAAATAGTCACAATTGGGTGCGATGATAAGACCTACCTTTTTTTTTATTTTTCTTCTATAGAGCCTCTCTCTTTGACACCACAAACCTGATTTCTAATACTGATGATGAGGGAGGTTCATGGAAAGGAAGAAGAGTGATCACCCTTCCATCTGGTGACAAGAGGTTATTACCGCAAAAATTTCTGACCATAAACTTGAGTTTCACAGAGGAGAAGGGTTGTAGGAAAAAAGGGAATGTACCTACTTTATCATCATCGAAGGTGAATGGAGGTTGAGGGCTCTGGTATTGGAGTTTCATTTAATTTATTGTCATAGTTTGCAAGCGTTTTATGGGGAGGAGCAATGGATCCTTTCATTTCTGCATCGGGCCAATGTCGCATCAATAAAAAAAACCTCAAATTTGTTCTTCAAGTAGTTGAAATTGTTGTTCAGATGGGGGTTTCTATCTCTGGATGTAAAAACAAACAAAAAATTTGAAATAATGGAGCCACATCAATGCTAAAATGGTTCACCTGTGCCCTATGCCTTTAGATCTACCTGATGCCATTTGGAGTAAACCTATTGGCAAGACTATGAAAAGGGGTCATATAGTGGATATGAATTTCCAAGGGATACCCCTCTCTCCCAGATCTAGCCAAATTGGATCTGGAAGATTTCTTCCAAATTTTTGTTAAAACCCCAAGTCAAAAATCAATCCTTATAGGGGTTCATGCATTTGATAAAGTGGAAGATATGAAGTATATTTTTGAGAAAAAACTAGGCATACCATTTAAAAAAGTTGATTTATGAGGGGAAAATGTTGCAGGAAGCTACAATGATGAAGGATTTTGGCATAGAAAGGAACAACTAAAGCATAATATTAAACATGAGGCCGAGGAGTGGAGCTACAAGTATAAGAAGCCTAAATGGACCAACATCATTTAAGGACATAGTAAAATGGAAGGCTGTTGTTCCTTTTTATTAACTCCAAAATTTTCTAGGACCTTATGTAGTTGATGAAGCAGAAAAATAACTATTTATGGATGTTAAACCCCTAGAGGTAAAATAATTTTTTGCAGATATACAATATAAGGCATTAATCTATAAATTTAATGTATTTTGGTTGAGATATGAAGACTTACATCAGTGGGTATATTTTTCTTGGAAAAACAATTGTAATTTCTTCTTATGTTCCAAGGGATTTTTTATATTCAAATTTGACATGCAGAAAGACTTGAGGCAAGTCCTAAATTATGGGCATTAGTTTTCGGGTAGAGCTGGGATTTTCATTACCCCATGGTTTCCCTAATTTGTTGCTTCAAGTATGGTGGTTGATACAATTGTGGTCTGGTTAAGATTACCAAGTCTCCCTATCCATTTTTGACACCATCAGATTCTAGAATATATTGGAAACACTCTTGGAAAATTCAAAAAACTAGACTATGACAAAGAGAAAAATGTATCTACACTTTTTCCAAAATTTGAATGGATATAAACCTTAGCAAAGGCCTACCTAATCATATCCATCTAAAACACAAAAAATTTCAGTGGACCTAATTTTTAGACTATGATAATATGACATTTAGGTGCAAAATTTGCCATCAAATAGGACATCTCCAGAGCACATTCCCACAAGGAAAAATGTTCCTAAAAAGGAAACAGAGGTAGGGTCATAAGCCAAAGGGATGGAAGGTACTAGAAACTTCTGAGGATGAAGAAGAGATAATGGAAAATGCTCCAAATATGGAGGAACAAGCACAACATGGCAGCAACGAAGTCAAAGGAGGTGGGGATGAGTTAGGCCTCATGACACATAGAAAAAAGGGTACATAATTAGGTGCATTTATCAAAGTACGAAAGAAATAGAAGGAGGAAACACTCATTGAAAAGGGGCCGTAGGCTATAAAGAGAACCCATGCATCTAAGAGCTTGTACTCATACAAATAGGTCCCTTTTCAAGAAATTGGAAATCAACTGATAATTGTAACAACTAACCCCCACCATGGGGTTTGGCAGAAAGTACAAAAAAAGAAAGGAAAAATGGGAAGCTAAGTTATTTTTACCACACTTAGCTTCTGACAATATTTATGTAAATTTTTTACTTTTCTTTTTAATTTTCTTATGCAACAAGCAAAAGGTTGGCAAGTTTGAATGCTTAATGGCATCTGTAGAATGTTGTTTTTTTCCTTATTTATAGGTTGAATAAAATTGCAATTTTTTTCTTGAAAATAAATAAATAAATAGTCTCATATCTAACAAGATCCAAATTTAGTGCCACTAGTTGTATTAAATATAGTTTAGGCCATATTATCTTAGTCAAAATTTTAGATCTAAAAATTGGACATGTGGCAAGATACAAGTTCTCTCTATTGAAAGTGATAAAAAGAAGTTTTGGGAAAGTTACCATAATTTTTTCTCAAAAAATAAAAACATAGTAAAACCTATGAAATTACATAGAAGAAATATAAGGATACCAAATATTTAAGCTCTAGTGTCATAGGTGAAAAAATATATGAGCCATATTAGGTGCAAAGTCGAACTTTCGATTAGTCTCCAAATTAGGGTTTTTAAAACATATGTTAAATTGGAATTTGCATAATTTTTAAATGGAAGATATATTTGACATGATTTGGAAAGCTTGATAAACATGAAATAGAGGATAATTCTATGGGAAATAGAGTATAATTATAATTAAATATTGATTTTTTGTTCACATGGAAATAGGTGGTGAATTTTTTTTACATCTAATAAACTAGTAGAGAACTCATCCATGAGTCCTTAAGAAATTAAAGAGTCATGGAACCAATTGCCTCAATTGATGAACCAATTTAATGAAGCAAGAAAAATCATGTTGAAAAGTTTGATTTGACAAATTCACAATAAATCCACACAAGATAAATTAAAGATAAAATATAAAAGTATATGGATCAAAAGATGGAAAAGTGGATGGATCAAAAAATAGAAGTTGAAGATAAAATTGAAACTTTTAGTGGATCAAAATATGGAGGATTCATAAAAGTGATAATGTGATATAGGGAAATTTGAAAATAAGAAGAAAAAAGTGTTGAACATTAGTCACATATTGGGAATATTTTAACATATTTGAAGAACAAGTAGATTGAGTACCATAATTATGATTACTCAATATTCCAAGATCGTCATTATTGGGGGTCCAAATTGGGACCAAGGAGATGATCTCCAAGGTCAATAAAGATCCTATAAAATGGATATTCCAAATGGAGAAATTATTTTATCTACACGAAGTTCCAACCTTCCAAAATGTAACTCTTGCATTCTTGTATTTAGAAACAAATCAATTTGTATTGGACCAATGAATTTGTGAGCCAAAAAGGATTATATCATATCTTGGTCCAATTTATCGATGAATTGATAGTACATTATGAGGATATTAAGAGCAACACATTATTTATTCAATTTGTAAATATCTATTAAAGAGGTTCAAGTATAAATCATTTAAACAATTTCAAAATTTGAGTCTTAGAGTAAAAAAATTCTAGAGAACAATTTTTTAATCTTTATGGAATATTTAATGGGAAACCATTCAAATTGAGATGTATCTCGTTGGCCTATTTGTGTTTCCATTTATGTCATCTGTTGAAGTAATGTACTCATGATTATATATTTCAAGTCTCGAGTCTGTTGTATACGTATTAAAGGATGTCATGATGATGTAACATGCTGAAATAACTCTTAGAAGGTCTATAGGAGAGGTGTCATGAGGTAAAAAGGCCTCATCTGAAGATGAGCTAACTTATTCTAGTGGTCTATTTCATGATGTGTGTGATGTACTGTTGAAGTCATACGGTTGGGTTCCTGATGCCAATATGAGTATGGAGGGATGGTGTACATGTTACTTCACTCCTCTGAAGCTCTGTTGAAAGTTTAAGGGTTGGATCTTGTGTTTGAAGCTATTCTATGTCCCAATCCAATGGATGGAGGCTCATCAGAGCATCTAAAAAATTAAATTTGCAGGGAGAATAGATTGTGGGAGTGACTGGAGCTTATCAGTCGAAGTTTAACAGTGTAGTGGGGCTGACTAATGAAGTAAAGTCCCAGTCACATGGATGCAGATTTGTGGGTGTGATTAGAAATCTATAGTCATTTTCTTGCAGATACTGTGGGAGCAAACAAAGCTAAATTTTTCCAGTGTTGTGCGTGCAACTGAGGGAAAACATGAAATTCTCTCCGTATTTCCCACACTCTCTTGAAATTAAATTGATTTTGGCAGAGCTTATTTTCGGAATTTTCTAGAAAAAGGTTGGGAAGTGATGTGGGGCCTCCAAAAGTGATCAATTTTTAAATGATAACAAAAAAAAGTGGAAGGAATGGTTTTATATGGTCAATATGCCAATCTCGATCAATTATAAAGTGTGTGAAAAGGTTTTGTGTGAGCTCCATTATCTGGAAAATTAATTGACTTAACCATCTCTAGATTATACAAATATGAGAAGGAAAAAAACTCATTTGTTATTTTGAAATCAGTGTGTGTGTGTGTGTGCTTGAGTTGAAAGTTCACAACTAGTGAGTTTAGAATTTTAGAATTGCAGTGTGCTTTAGAGAATAATCTTCAACATAATTTTAGAGTAGTGTGTAGTGATTGAAAATACATTTGGAGAGTGTGTGTGGAGAGAATTGTTCTCTCAATTGGAGTTTGGATTGTGAATGCATGAGTGTGTCCATTTTTTGCATGTTCTTTCAATGCAACAATATTCTCATTTCAGAATCATATCATTTTAGAGAAGAATTCTTTGTACTTGGAGTGTGGGATTCAATCAGTGCATGCTATTTATCTATTGTAGGAGTGGGTGATCCAATACTAGTGGGTGCCAGCTAAAGTAATGTAATGAGAAATTTTTTGAAGTGGATTTAAATTTCTGTGAACATTTTGTATATGGGAAGTGAAATCGAGTGAGGTTCCCCTCAGGTGATAAGAGTGTGAAAGGGATATTAGAGCTTGTGCATAATGATGTGTTTGGACCTGTGTCAGTTCCATCACTGGGTAAGTCCATGTATTATATCTCATATATAGCCGGATTCTCAAGGAATACATGGATATGTTTCCTTAGGAAGAAATATGAAGTCTTTGGCAGGTTTAAATAATTTAAGGCTTTGGTGGAAAACTTGCTAGAGAAGAAGATCAAGGTTTTGAGGATAGATAATGGTAGAGATTTATACAAGAAGGAATTTTAAGAGTTTTTTAAGAAGTGTGGTCTATCACGACAAAAAACTACTCCATACACAACTCAAAAAAATGGAGTTGCAGAAAGAATGAATAGGACATTGATGGAAAATACAAGAAGCATGCTCTGTGGTGTCGGGATAGGAAAAGTATTCTGGGTAGGGTCATTGGATATTGCATGCTATCTATTTAATAGATCACCTTCATCAACATTGGAGGATAATACCCCACATGAGTTATGGACTGGTAAGAAACACTCTCTTTCACATCTAAGGGTATTTGGTTGCGATGCATATGTACATGTTCCAAAGGAGAAAATAACCAAGTTGGATAGAAAATCTAAAATATGGATCTTTATTGGGTATAAGGATGGTTTAAAAGGTTATAAGATTTCGAACCCAGAAAAAAGGAAGGTTGTGTAAATTTGAGATGTGGTGTTTAGAGAGGTAAAGGATGCTATTAAACATGAACTACTACCAAAGGAACCTAAAAACATATAGTTTGAACTAAAGGAGGAAGAATCAAACTCTACAAAAGAACAAGAATTAGAAGAGGAAGAGCCACAGAATCCAGTTATAGGAAGATCAATTTGAGAGAGAAGGAAACCAAAGAGGTATAGTCCATATAATTTCTATTTAAATTTTCTTTATCTATTACTGATGATGATCCCATAACTATTAGGGGGGTAGTGGATTTAGAGGATGGAAAACTCTAGAAATATGCCATGGTTGATGAAATGGCATCTTTGGACAAAAATGAGGCTTGAGATTTGGTGGAGTTATGGCTGGAAGGAAACCCATTGGAAGTAAATGAGTGTTTAAGAATAAGATGAATGTAGAAGGAACAATAGAGAAATAAAAAGATCGGTTGGTAGCAAAAGGTTATTCCCAGGTGTCGAGAATTCATTTTTGTGATATTTTTTCTCTTGTTTCCAAGTTAGCTTCTATTACATTACTTTTATCTATTTTTTTGTTTTTATTTCGAGGTAGAACAGATAGATGTGAAGACACCATTTCTTCATGGGGATTTGGAAGAAGATATCTACATGAAGCAACTTGAAGGCTTTGCGGTCAATGGTAAGAAATAACTAGTATGCAAGTTAAAAAAGGTCTTTGTATCGGTTAAAACAGTCACCAACGATGTGGTATAAAAAAATTGGTACATATATACAGGGACTTGGCTTCACAACAAGCAAAGAATATCACTATGTTTATTTTAGATTAATTGGTGAATGTGTTATTTATTTGGTCTTGTATGTGGATGATATGGTGCTTATTCAAAATGACAAAGAAGTTATCCAGGATTTGAAGACCCAATTGTACTCCAAATTCGACATGAAGGATCTCAATGTTGCAAACTATATTCTGGGCATGAAAATTAAATGAGTTCGGGCAAAGAGGAAGCTCTAGTTAAACCAAAGGAAGTATGTTGATACAATATTATAGAGGTTTAATATGCAGGATAATAAACCGATGAAGGTTCCTATTCCTATAGGTGTAAATTTATATGCTCAACAATGTCCCAAGGCACAAGAAGAGGAATAAGAAATGTCTGGTGTTCCATATGCCAGTGTAGTTGGTAGCCTGATGCATGCAATGGTTTGTACTAGACTTGACATTGCACATGCAGTGAGAGTATTGAGCATGTTTATGCCAAAACCAGGGAAGGAGCATTAGATAGCAGTGAAGTGGTTTTTTAGGTATTTGCGTGGAACTAGTGATTATGATTTGTGCTACCAAGGAAGACCAAGATTGGACAGAGTTTTGAACATTTTTAGCTTTGTTGATGGAGACTGGGTTGGATATATGGATCACAAAAGATCTACAAGTGGGTATGTGTTTAACATATTTGGAGGAGCAGTCAGTTGGATGAGAAAGAGACAATCTGTAGTGGAACTTTCAACTACAAATTTTGAATACATGGATGCCACCCATGCAATAAAGGAATTTTTTTGGTTGCAGAGATTATGTTCATGTATGGGGTTGGTACAACTAGTGAAAAGTGTTATAATATCATTTTCCACCTCTATATACTTGATGCTCTCAGTTATGGCCTTGGGAAGCCCTTTCCCTTTATATTTGGTCCTTTATCTAAAAAGCATTATTTTGAATTCCATACACGACTATACCCTCTAAAAAGTGTGTGCACACGCGGGTCTAGCTATACCCAACCCGCATATATAATTTGAAATATGAAAGATATAAAATTCCCTATTTTCTAGGTGGGGTTTATGGGTTACACTATAAGCCTACCTACAGAAGCTCGTGGCCTAACTGTATCCCAACTAAAACAACTTTTTTGGGGTGGTTTAAATACACCTCAAGGGAAGGCCTTAAGGGGAGAGAGAGATAGGTATTGCTATTATAGCTATTTAGTCCTTGATGAAATCTGATTTATCCCTGTGCCTCCTGCACTCCCATATTGTGGAAAACCTTATTTCCCTCACACATATTCTCATTCCTCTTATATGAAATCCATGTGTATGCTTTTGGAAAGATATTGTTAAGGGTTGGTATGGACAGATCTGGAGGACGGTTTCTCTTGGAGCTATAATATTTCCAAATGGGGAATGCCGCAATACAAGAAAGTTATGCAGAGAAATAACGCTGATCACTTAAAACATAGCAAGAGGCCAATAAGGATACCTTCTAAATGTATTTACAACATCAAATCAGATATAAGAGATGGCCCATAAGATGCATAGTAGGAAATACAAGTCACCAATAGAAGAAAATCCTCAAAAAGAGGTGCTGCAATCACATGTATGGATTGAAAAAGGAATGACAACATTATTTTATTGAGTTGCAGCAGTTGAAGATTACACTTTAGATCTATAGCATATAAGTGCATGAAATTTCAGATCTCTAATATATCCATACACTATAGAGGCTCTTCTATCAATCCCCCTTGGGGTTTTGAGAAAAACACCATGTACATGAAGTAGATCTAAGATCTAAGTTGTAGATCTGCAGAAATATTCAGTGATTCAGAAATGTATAGAAGTATGCAGATCAGATCTGATATGAACATGAAATAGTTCCCCTCCAATGAATCTCCAAAGTGAAGGGCAGATCCCTAACACTTGAAAACCAGCTCTCCAAATGGTGTGCCAAAACACCCTGCAACAAAAACTACAGGAAAAATGCAGATCTGGAAGTAAAATTGTGCTATAGGGTTTAAAAAATAGTTGGCCACATGCCAAGATCTGAAAATGATGCTCCAATGATCCAATACTCTCTTGCCAGTGGGATAGAAGCCTTCCCCACTGAAAAGGAGGACTAGAATGGTCTAGATCTGAGTAGATCAAGCCTCCACTTGTTGAAGCTTTCAAAGAAAACCAAACCCTCAACAGGATCTGCGTTGTAGTTGGAAGAAGATGCTTGGCCTGAAGCCAGATAGTGGACTATGCAATACAAGACTCTCCGAAGAGCTACTCAATGGGAAGAGGTGGGATTCCTGATAAGGAACACCCAATGCTAAACAAAATTTGCAATCTCGGCTAAACAACCAAAGAAAAATGTATGTCTAAATAGACAATACTTTAGAAATCCAATATCATTCAACAACATTTTCATGTTGCCATCCTCTTCCTTTTATAAGTTAAGAGCTTGTAAACCCTAAACCACCTTCAATGAAATAGCTTCTTTCACACAAGCCATCTCCATCGAAAAATGTACTGTGCCTCATTGATGGCCACTCCTCCAAGACAATGCTGTAGATTTGGTCATGGTTGACCCAGTCAAAATATCCAGCCCCTTTCACACCTAAGGGTGCTTTCTTACGTAGCCAAGATTTAACCTTTTTCACATTTGGCATTGATTTATTCACTGCTTAGGAGTATTATGAACCTCCTTTACATTTTTATTCTTGAAAAAAAAAGTAAAACAAAAATGAATATTCCCATTAGCTTAGGGCTAATTGGGAATATTACACTCCTCCCCTCCAAAACGTTGCTTGTCCTCAAGCAACTGATAAGGTTAGTGCTGCAACTCTTCTCCTCCTCCATTGGTGACACCATCATGAGATAAGCTTCCTCCATAAGCTAAGTGTTCACCAATCCATCCCTCCTTGAATTGCTTCTCCAAGGTTCTCATGAGATGTAAATAGGCCATCCCATAAGGAGACAATAGCTCAAATGAAACAAACATGGCTGGCCCAATGCTTTCCCTGAAACATGTAGCATAAGGCACATAGAGAGTCTCCATCCCATATGATACATACATACCTCCCATCCTCCCTCCATACATTCCCATAAAAATTAAAAGTATGTCATCAATGTATGGGATCAAAACAACATACATACAAACAAAAACTTGTGCATATGGAGGTGGGTCATTGTTACACCATTTTTTGGTCATCTAATCTATTATCATTATATGGACCCAAGTATACCATGTAAGACCAATTTTACCCTACGTAAAATTTCTTTCACTATGTTAAAACAGGAAACCCCAAAAGGAAATATTAAACAAACCTATATTTGTTTGATTTTCCTCATGGAATAATTAATTAAACCATAATTTAATTATCATTCCCAGTCATGTTTAACCCAAAATCAAAGAAATTAATTAGATAAACCTTTATTTATCTTATTATTTTCTAGGAATAATCATTTAAACCTTATTTAGATGATATTCCTTGTTAAATATGACCAAATAACCCACAAATAATTAAATAAATCACTATTTATTTAATCATCTTTCAACCACCTCCTTAAATAATTAAATAAATCATTATTTATTTGATTATCTTCTAACCGCTTCCTTAAAAAGATAAATAAATCATTTATTTATTTATTTTTGAAAAATTAAGGGATTTGACCCAAGTCAAATACCTTTTCCCTCCAAAAAATATAATAAAATATTCCATAAAAAGTGGATCTAGATCTGGTTAACCCATGCACCAAGATCTAGAATGACCCAATATTTTGTTATAAATAGGAGGTTTTTTCCTACCATTCTTCACCTTTTGTTGCCTATTAGATCACTCTGGATCTATACACTTGGTCACCATTTTCTGCCATTTGCTGTGTGAGCTCCCTTTGAGTTCCATTCTTTGTGTGGGTTTTCTACACCAACAAGAGAGAAATCTTAGATCTGAAGTGCTGAGGACTTCCAAGAACCCATCCCACTGAGGAGAATTGGATACGCCTTCTTGTTTTCCTCCCAGGTGCCCAATTAATATAAAAATTCTTTCAAAAATCGTTCTTGTCTTGTCTATTGGTATATGGAGCAAACCCTTACTTTTTCTGCTTAATGTCTTTCCATGCATAGATCTGGTTTTTGCAGCTCTTTTATGTCTAACTAACCGCAGATTTGAAGATATTGGCAGCCACTTTTGTTGTTAGGGCTATTAGTTATGCGTAGCTAAAGTGGTCCTTTTTCGTACACTTCGACAAAGGATTCATACTAACAAATGGCGACTCCACACGGATTTTAAATTACGACCGCTGTCGTTTTTCATATTCCTGCATATCCAGCTACTTTAGACCCTAGGGCTTCTTTTCAGCTGTTTATTTTTTCTATTTTTATGTTGTTTTTCTCACATAAAACCCTAAAACATTAAAATTTCTAACTTCCGTGTGTTTCTGGCCCTATTGCGCAGGTAAGCGACACCAGCCGCAACTGAGACGACAACTTTTCTGAAAATCTGCCGCCGAGACAACCGGAACGGGGGGTCGCACTTTTTGGCCCATAACCTACGACCTGGACCTCCAGGTCGCACTTTTCAGCCTATTTTCTGCGACCTGCACTGAAAACAGGTCAGAACCTGCGACCTGCCAATTTTTCAGTGATTTTTCTGCAATTTTTCTGGGTCTCCGCCTTGCGCCCGTCGTGTCTTCTCACCTTCGTCTCGGCCCCCCGCTTTGACCAAGTTCTGATATGTTTTTACTCATCTAAGTGGGAACCTAGGCCCCTAGGGCTTTAGTACCCTCCACTTTTTGTGGAAGAGTTTTAGCTATTTCAGCCGTCTGTTTTTCAGAGCTTCAGCCTCCTTTTTTCCAGATCTGTTACCTCCCTTTTAGATTCATTGAAATCAGCTCTTCTACCTCTCAAGTCACCTCCTGAAGATTTGATTGGATCTACTTTTAGGGCCTCCACCTTGCCCCCTCTGTATTTTTCTGATTTCCTTCCTTTTTCCAGCCACCTTGCCTTTGTCTTTTGGCTGTGATCTGCACCTCTTTTCAGCAGCTTTATCCTTTAGATCCCTGTCCCTTTTGACCTTAGATCTATTAGCCTCTTTTCCATGTGTTTTTCCTAGATTTTTACCTTTCTTTTCAGATTAGTTTTGAGAGACCCGCCTTCTTGGGTTAGATAGATGCACAAGTAGCTGTTATTTTTCTGTTATTTCAGAATTATATACTGTTCTCTGTAGGTTTATTTTCAGTTACGCAGCACACTTTTTTCTTGCTCTCAAAACGGAAAGGGTTTAAAAATTAAAATTAACGCACGCCACACACTGACCCTAAGTGGAGAAGAGCTTGGTTAACACCGCCTGGCAAAGACTGTAAAATCAATTGTCACTGCACCTTTTCTGCCCTTGACCTCACTTGATTCGGTCCCTTTCTGCCCCTGTCGGTTTCCTTCTTCCTGTCGTCATTGTGCCCCCAAGGCGCCTTTCCCGGAGACTTCTTGGCCTTCACCCTTAGTTTCCGGTCGATCAAACTGCTCCGACCCACCGTCATCGAGCCAGTCCTCCTCCAAGTCCGCACTCCGACTCCTCTCCTGATTCATCGGGTTCCCCTTCTCCTCCTGGTTCTGCCCCTACCACCATGTCTGGTCCAGGGCCTAACGCTAGTGGTTCTCCCGGCCCTAATGCCGGCCCGAATACTAGCGGAACCGCCACAAGAATGACCCCGGCCACCCCCTTGCTGCCATATATTGCAGGCCTCAGCCTCCCCGATTTCAATCAGTTGATCAATGACCCTATCCGCCACGATGTTGGTTGGCCTGCCATGCCAACCAAGCTCCCTTCTGACATCCCTAAATTCGAAGGCCAAGCTGGAGAAGATCCAACCAATCATGTCCAATCTTTCCACATGTGGTGTTCCTCCAATTCCATTACCGATGACTCCATCCATCTTCGTTTGTTCCAACGCACGCTTACCGACGAAGCTTCTAAATGGTATGTTGAACAAGCCACCTCTTCCCATACCACCTTTGCGACCCTTGCCCAAGCCTTTTTGTCTTATTTCCAGCTCCCTCTCCGATACGACACTGGCACGGAGCTCTTGACTTCCTTCAAGCAATCCTCTTCAACCCGCCTTTCCGCCCATGTTCAAGAATGGCGAAGAAGACGGAGCTTATGTCGAGCCCCTCCCTTCGAAGATCGGGTTTATATGGACTGGTTCCTTCGCACCCTTCCAGCTCCCATCGGCAAAGATGTCGCCTCCCATTTTCCTCAAACCGAAGAAGCCGCCCTCCAAATAGCCTTGAAATATGACCTAATCTACGCTCAATCTGGTTATGTTTATACCGTTCTCCTTGACCTTCCCAGGCCCGGTGGCGCTAACGCCCCGGGGGCATCTCATTCCGCCGACGGTATCGTTGGAGCCCTTTCCCATCCATACGCTCAACCTCCTATGGGCTATGGTCTCCCTCAGGGAGGGGCCAGCACCTCCAGCACTCTTCCCCTCCCGGTAGCATGTATCCAGGATACGGCATGCCTCCTCCTTTTGCCCAACCTCCTGCTTACCTCAATGTTGCCCAACCTAACCACTACCTTTATCCGCAGCCTAGTGCGCCAGCTCCTCCAGCATATGCGCTTCCATCTCCCTTGCCTCCTCCAAACCCGCAACAACACTTACAGCCTCCTCCAGGGCAAGTATTTGCACAGCAGGGCGCGACTAATCCCCCTTCTTCTCAAAGAAGGTGGAGAGGCAACCCAAACCAATCTGCCCCTGGTACCCGTGGACCCAATCCTGGTGTTGACCCTAACACTGCCAACCAGCAACAGGGCACTCAGCCCAAGCCGGACAGGTCGCTTCGCACAAATAAGCCTTGTTCGTGTTGCGGTGTTTATGGTCATTACACCCATGATTGTCCCCTCTTACCCCAGATGCGGAAGATGTGGGAGTCTCAAGCCACATTGCGCGGACAACACACCTCCCCTCATGCTCCTCCTAATGTGGCCACTACCCAACCAGCTGTGTTTACTGATCCTTTTCCTCAGCAAGGATTCGTGGCTACCCAACCGCCTGACAGCCAGGTCGCCACTCCCCCTTCCCTTTCTGGTTCCTCTGATTACCAAATCCTTATGATGCACTCCGATCCTTCCCCGACCGTCGACCTTCACCTTCAAACTCGGTCTCGCCAGTACCCTCAGCCTCCTGCTCAGTCTGCCTCCGAGCCTCCTTCTTCAGGTTCTACAGAGCCTCTTTCGACACCGAATGGCCCCTTACATATCCCTCAACCCAAAGTTGAGGTTCATACCAAGATTCCTAAGGGACCATTACGTCGAAACGCTGCTTCCGGTCGAGCTGCTCATTCGTATAGCATAGTAGATTATTTGGCGCAATCTCCTGCCGTCATTTCCACACTGGAACTCCTCCAGTTGTGCCCTTCCCAAAAGAAGGCTCTACTATCTGCCGTGGGCGCTGTAGATCCTGCTAATGACCAAATGATTGTTTTCGACGCCACTCTATCGGACCATCCTCCTCTTCCTCCTTCCGTCGCATTCCAAATCCCAGTTAAAATACAGAACGCCAACGTGTCTCGGTGTATCATTGATGAGGGGGCATCCACCTGCGTGATGTCCGCTTCAGTTTGGAAGCAGCTCGGATCCCCTGAGCTGGCCCCTTCCACGATCACCCTTCGAGCATGGGACGGTCATGCCTCCTAGCCCATCGGTCTGTTTCGTAATTGTCCTATCACCCTTGCCGGTAAGACTGTTTGCGTTGACATCGAAGTCATCGACGCCCCGCTAGATTACAACATTCTATTGGGGCGAAGCTACACCTATGCTATGTCGGCTGTCCCATCTGCGGTCTTTCGCAAGATGTCTTTCCCCCATAATGGAAAGATAGTCACCATTGACCAGTTGACATATCATGAGCCAAAATCTCAGACCTCCCCTGAGACGACCATCTCTTCCGTAGCCAACAAGCAAACCGTTGATTCCTTGACCAGTGTCTCCCCCGGTGTTTACAAATATTCCTCCCTGCTTGGAACTTTCCCTAACCTTCCCCCCCCTCCCCGCGCCATCTATCCCGCCTATCGAATGTTTGCATGATGCAATCGTCCCAAAGCGGCCCGTAAGCGGCCTCGCTTCTCGCTACCGCACCCTCCCCGGCCCTCCACACAACCCGCTCCTAGCCATTCATCTCGGCCCACCGTACCCTCCTCCTTCCGGCCCTCCCCTGCCACCAGTCCCCCAGCCCCCCCTTTATCCTCCTGGATCGGTTCCTCCCGGCCTTAACCATCTCGAAGTCATCCCTCCTGGTCATTACCCTGCTGGGCAGATCCCTTTCCTAGCTCCCCCTCCCGGAGTATATTCTGTCCCCGTCATGGCCACCCTCTCTCTCCCTAACTTGACCTTGGGCATACCGGTCTGGTACCTTGATCCCCCAGCTTCCACCCATCCTGGTCACCCCAAACCCTACATGGATTTGACACCGGTTAAACCGGTCCCCCTCACTTCCTCCGTTTCCACTGTGCCCCCATCACCTCCACAGGACCCTTCTCCTGTCGTGATGGCTCCCGGGAAGAAAGGCAAAGCCCGCAAGGGGGCACCTAAAGACAAGACCACCACGACTGACCCGGCCCCTTCTCCGCCCGTGAAGCCTTGCGCCTTATGTGATGTCACCGGTCATGCCACCCATGCTTGTCTCGAGTTGCCCCGTATTCAGCCCATGGTTAAAGTCGTGTTCCCCGAGTCTACGGTCCCTGAAGCCTCCATTCCTTCTTCGTCCAGAACCAAGAACCCCAAGACTCTCCGCACCAACAAACCTTGTGCTTTGTGCGGCGTGCATGGCCATTACTCCCACCATTGTCCTCACCTGACGCATTACCGCGCCTCTTTAGAGGTGATCCGAGAGTATGAGGTTGAACAGAATCAATCCGCCTCTCCCATCCTCGGGCAGTACGCTTCAGGTCAGCCTGAGGATCCCCCCGCTCCCATCGACATTCCCCCCCCTGATGTTCAGATGACGGAGTCTACTGTAACCATTCCTTACCTATCCTCCTCTGCGAGACACTTGGAGCCTAGCCCCCCTGCAGCCTCCCCTGTTGTGTCCCTTGACCACCCCTTTCCTAACCATACACGAGATCACTCCACCCGTGTCTCTGTTGACCTCCGCAGCCCAAGTCCTCACCATACTTCCGATAGCCCTCATATACCACCCTCTGATTTGTATATGAGTCATAGTCATCCCGCTCCTTGCACTCCCTCCCGCGGTTGCCGCCCGATGACTTCTGTGCACTCATGCTGCCGTCCTTGCCTCTCCTCCCCTCATTTGTTGTCTTGTCACACCATTTCACAGGACCCCCCGTCCACACCCTTTATCGGTTACGCCGATGGTGCAAGTCGTTACTCCCGGAATCTAGCCTCGGCAGGTTGGGCCATCTTCACCCCCTTGCATGCCCTTGTTCTTTCTAACGGGGTATGCATTGGTTCTGCCACCAACAATCAGGCCGAATATGATGCAGTGCATGGTCTCTTAGCCGATGCCCTCTTTCATCGTATCCTCCATCTGCACGTTCGTTTGGATTCCATACTTCTTGTAATGCAACTAAATGGTGTTTATCGTGTGCATAACCCTGTGCTGTTTAGACGCTATTTACGAGTGAAAATCTTGATACGTGCATTTGAAACCATAACTTTCAACCAAGTACCTTGAGATCAGAATCACTATGTAGATACTATTGCAAACCATGTTCTAGATTGGAATTTATCACACACATTTCATACAAGACAATAACATTCATAACCATCAAAAAACGATGCATATCCATAATATGTGTCACAAAACATGTGTTTAGAGTCCATCTACTCTGATACATATGACATGCCCATAGCATGTTACAAAAAACCCAAAACTGGGGGCACCACCTGCCCCTACATACATAATAGGGGGCACCACATGCCCCACCCCTAATCACTATCTGGAGGATCCCGAGCCAATGGCTCTGCCCCTGCAGCATGTAGATCGCGCATAGCCTGACCGGCCATCGCCATGCGCCGCATGACACCTCGCCACTCCGAGGGTAGACCAACACATGGCTCTATGAACTGGTCATCTAAGTCCTGCCACCCGCGCTCTGATACTCCGGTCAACAACCTTTCACATCTATAGCAGATGTCCTCCAACAGGGCAGCTGCATCCTCATTATGCGCCGCTCTCGACCCACTGAGACCTGTAGCTCCAGATGCTGCCGGTTGTCCCATATATCCGGCCGGTTTTACCGGTGCTATATCTGCATAACAAAAGTACATGAATCAGTACCGTAAATTACTATTCAAAAAACTTTAACATGCGCACACAAGAATAGCAATCTGTCACTTACCATCGGGCCCCTAGACTCGACCAGGCGGAAGTGGCAGGTCCGGATCTCCACAGTAGCTCATCCCACTATAGGGATAGTCGTCTATGTACAATGGCATCTGATCCCAATGGGCAAAAAACTCAGGTCGAAACACTCGCCCGACCGCCCCTCCTCCTCCTCTGCACTGTAGCCGTCCCCAACGGCGCATCCTGGGCTCTCTCGGGCCCCCATCTGGAAGCTGTACACGAGGCCTCAAGGTCGGGATCTTCTCAAAGAAGAAGGTGCACAACAAAGTCCCATATGAGCAATCATGGTTCACCTGCCGCCTGCATAGCGACAACTGTCGCTTTAGCGACACCAACATCATTTGGGCCCACCCATAGTAGGTCCCACCCAACACACTCTCCACTATCATCATCTGCCCCCCAGTGATGTGATGGAGCGCTTGGTTTCCCAGGATACGCAGCACAGCTGCGGCCACTGCACGGGTTTCTAGCCTCTCTAGATCCCCGATCGGTATTCGAGTCCCCTTGACTTGGAGACCCGGTCGACAATGACGCTCCATGAACTCCATGATATGCCACCCTCGCGGCAATACTGGCTGTGTGTTTCCCACCATCCCCAGTGGCGGGAGACCAGTCAGGAAATACACGTCCTGGACCGTCAGTTCGATCCTGTGCCCCTGCACTACAAAGACCTCCTGATCTGGATCCCAGTAACTGATAATCCGGGCCAATAATGGTTCCCCTGCTCTCATCAAAGGGTTCTCCAAAAACTTGAGAACCCCAAATCTGGCCAATACACGGCGGATGCCCTGATCCGCCTGGATCTCTGCCCGTAGTTTCCCCAGATCTCTCTCTCTCCAGTTAACCCGTAAATCTGCCATACCTGCACAAAAACATCATTTTTGTCAGCTTACAGATCGGGAAAACCATAACCAAATACCAAAACCCAACTTCCAGCCATAAAACAGCACCAAAACCCCCTCATCTCCCAGGTCGCAGTTTTCTGCCCATTTCTGGGACAGGTCGCACTTTTTTTCCTGAAACTTGCTTCCCAGGTCGCACTTTTTGGCCCAAAAAGTACGACCCTGCCATAGAGATGAAGGATGGGCTGTTTCTGGGATTCTGGGCCCTAAACTGAAAATTTCATCCATCAAAATGCAAGAGAAAGGTTAGGCCTCTTACTTGCAACTGACGGATCTCGATTCCAATGGTCGGTTTGTCCGCTACGTTCACTGCAAGATTTAGGGCCTTCTCTCCTCTCTACATTCACCACAGCAACAATAGCAAATGAGTGATTTTGGAGGGAAAACTGCCTTATTAAAAGAGAACCCCTGTTTCTTCTTTCGACTGCTGCGACCACACCGTAGCCCCGTTTGACGAGTCGTCTGCACCGTTGGAAAGCTCTCACCGAGCCCTCAAATGGGTAGCTGTTAGTTTTTTGTGATCTGATACTTCACCAGGACACATTTTGTCCAAGAAGGGTCACTTCACCTCTCCTTAAAATCGAATTTTCTCACTTACGACACTTGTACTTGGGGCACCATCTTGCCTCCTTACTTGTCTTCGTTCGTGTCAATTTTCGTCATGAATTCCCATCATGTACATCTGTTTCCAAGATCCCCCATTAGGGCCTTTACTATGTGGCAGCACCATCGAGTCGCCCTTGTTTAGAGCATCCAAGTTGAGTCATCATTCCCTCCATGGAGTCTATACCGAGTCCCTTTGTACCCCACTATAGCCCTCCATCCTTCATTGCTTGGTCTCTCTCTTGTGTCGCACATTATGACCTTCAGTTCCACTGTCCCCCATCCCTGATGATGTTGTGTGAGTCGCTGCCATGTCATTCATGCCCTTTATGCTCTAGCAAGGGAAGTCGTCCATTAGCTACTCAGTCCTTTCCACTTCACTATCATCATTAGTGTCAGTCTATCCGTCGCTCTACTCTTTTCTCTCGTGCCTTAGTTGCGGGTCTCTCATTCCCTCAACTATGGCGGACCTCCTTCTGTCGACATCAGCTCATTCATTCCAGAAGCCAGGTCTAGAGGGCAGTGTACCTTGGTTCCGGCTTCCACTCTTGTTCGGTGCCTCGGATCAAGAAAAGGGATATCTCCTTTCCCTTTGGCTTGATTTTTTCTCTAGCTCCTTTCAGCATGATCAAGATCTGTATACTTGATGGTCTAGTGATCCAGCAGCAGCTCTTGATGATTCCCCAGGTGTGTGTGAGATGTCTCAACCCTCATGAGGGGGTGGCCCTGCAGTTAGCCCCCCACATGCTCGGACGACCTCTTCATTGCAGCCTTCGATGTAGCTCCAGATATTTGATGATGTTGGCCGTAGCCACTTGTAGCGCCTCTTCGACTTGCATGTATCAGTCAGATTTTGTGAGCCCTTCCCCATTTACAGGGGGCATTTGGGTTGTATTTGTATCTCATGTACTCAGATATTATTGTACAAGTCCTAGCTGTTATCCCAGGCACAGCATGTATATGGGATTCCTCATTGTATTTTTATCCCCCCCGTTCCACATTATGCCGCTGTATATATATATATCTATATAGTTCGGCCCCTCGTTTACTCCGGACACACTATTCTTTCAGACGTGTCCCGCGGGGGACAGGCCCCCTCCCCCGCCGCCTTCCGCATGTGTACCTCCTCATAAAAACACACGGAGCCGCACCCGCGAGTCCTCTGCCTCCCCGTGTCCGTCCTTCAAAGACACGTTATCTACCTCACATTTATCTCTCTCGACATCCCTTGTTCATGATTGTGTTCTTACAACGTACTACCATGGCGCACGTTCTCGACACTCGCACGCTCGGGGGCAATCTGTTACACCATTTTTTGGTCATCTAACCTATTATCATTAGATGGACCCAAGTACACCATGTAAGACCAATTTTACCCTAAGTAAAATTGCCTTCACTATGTTAAAACAGAAAACCCCAAAAGGAAATATTAAACAAACCTATATTTGTTTGATTTTCCTCATGGAATAATTAATTAAACCATAATTTAATTATTATTCCCAGTCATGTTTAACCCAAAACCAAAGAAATTAATTAGATAAACCTTTATTTATCTTATCATTTTCTAGGAATAATTATTTAAACCTTATTTAGATAATATTCTTTGTTAAATATGACCAAATCACCCACAAATAATTAAATAAATCACTATTTATTTAATTATCTTTCAACCACTTCCTTAAATAATTAAATAAATCATTATTTATTTGATTATCTTCTAACTGCTTCCTTAAAAAGATAAATAAATCATTTATTTATTTATTTTTAACAAATTAAGGGATTTGACCCAAGTCAAATACCTTTTCCTCCAACAAATATAATAAAACATTCCATAAAAAGTGGATCTAGATCTGGTTAACCCATGCACCAAGATCTAGAATGACCCAATATTTTGTTATAAATAGGAGGGTTTTTCCTACCATTCTTCACCTATTGTTGCCTATTAGATCACTCTGGATCTATACACTTGATCACCATTTTCTGCCATTTGCTGTGTGAGCTCCCTTTGAGTTCCATTCTTTGTGTGGGTTTTCTACACCAACAAGAGAGAGAAATCTTAGATCTGAAGTGCTGAGGACTTCCAAGAACCCATCCTATTGAGGAGAATTGGATACGCCTTCTTGTTTTCCTCCCAGGTGCCCCATTAATATAAAAATTCTTTCAAAAATTGTTCTTGTCTTGTCTATTGGTATATGGAGCAAACCCTTATTTTTTCTGCTTAATGTCTTTCCATGCTTAGATCTGGTTTTTTGCAGCTCTTTTATGTCTAACTAACCGTAGATCTGAAGATATTGGCAGCCACTTTTGTTGTTAGGGCTATTAGTTGTGCGTAGCTAAAGTGGTCCTTTTTCGTACACTTCGACAAAGGATTCATACTAACAGTCATAGTACCACATGTGGAACCCAAATGCGAAGACATCTCCCCCGCTCGCATCAGATCCACATGTGGTAAGTGGTTTCCCCACCACTTAATTGTTGCACATGTTATCTCACTATGGCTAAAAGTGTGAGATATATTTGGTGCCTTAGGAAAGAACCCATCATGAAACAAGATCTTCCTTTGTCCACCAAGGGAGTGGCCAAGTTTAGAAATTTTTGTGGCCCAATGTTGGACATGAAGTGTACAAGATATAATACTCCTCCTTCGATTCATGGCCTACATAAACATGGTGAAAGAATGCATACAATCAAAAAATAAAACATGTTTTACATGAGCATGTGCTTCACCAACAATCCTCCTCATACAAATGGAGTGGTGCATAGATCTATCTCCTCTCTCAAAAGAAGGAAGAGATGGCTGAAACAACTCTTTCATAGAGTCATATTGTTGTCCCAACTCCACATGGTTCATGCATTCTTGAAAATGCTGATGTAGTTCTCCTCCAAAGCCTTCCCATTCAAAGCTTCTCATGATGATGTTGTAGATCTTCATGGAATATGTGTGGCTGAAACAGAACTCTCTGTAGGCCCTTTGTAGCAAATTCTCCTTGAGCTTGGAGGCTCTAGACAAGAAGATACTACCATGATGATAGCTGAATCCTTCATGGAATAGATAGCCCTCTTCATGCAGCTAGTCATCAAGTATCATGCAAGTGTGAAGATCCTTGGAATAATCCATCAACAGTTGGGATTTCCAATATGGATCTAAACTTCCCAACAATGACAGCGCTGATGATGTATCAACAGAAATATCTGTCATTTTTTTTTTCTCCTCCTTGAAATCTCCCATGCCAAAGGTATATGTTGGAAGGCCATTCCTTCCATTCTTCTCCTCCCATATTGCAGAATCAGAAATGAGAGTGGGTGATGATGATAACGGAAGAAGATCTCCCTCCTCCTTGAGCCTACCCAAGCCTCCCAACGTTGTATCATTGTCTTCCAATGCTCCCATCCCTTCTAGATCTGAATTTGGAGCATGATTTTGTGAGATATCTCCCACAAAAACTGAATCAGGTGGCCTCCCAGGCGGTTTTCCAATATATAAAAGTGTCCCATGCAGCAATCTCATGAGCATGATAGATGGGACTGTAAGGTCCTTTCTTCCACTGCACAAATCCATCTTTGTTATTTGTGTGGAAGTGGTGTGTGAGGGATATGTATGCATGCCTTTTATCATTTGAGTTTCACCACTCTTATTTTCCACCCATTCCATTTGCAAAGCCTCCCAATCAGTGGTGACTTTCCCTAATTTAATCAACCATTGAACACCAAAAATCACATTGGTGTCTAGTATGTCAACCACAAAGAAGTGATCAACAAAATTATAAGTTCCCATGGTGATTGAAAGTGATAGGACATAATGCATGCATTGCATTGTTCTATCTCCTAGGACCAAAACAGAGAATCCCTCAAAATTATCAGTGGGTATTTCCCTCCTTTGCACTAGATGGGCATCAATGAAATTGTGGGTTGCTCCACTGTAAATCAGAACAGAGACCCTTTGATTCAAGATGGAACCTTGAACTCTTAAGGTCAAGTACTTAGGTACTCCTCTCAAAGATGCAAGAGACCCTCCAATAGGAGCAAATTCTCCATCCCCATCTCCTGATGGTGTTGGCTCCCCTCCTGCAGTGTCAGTGCTATGACCTCTTCTTGGTTCATCTTCTTCTTCCTCTTCAACATCTGAGAATACCTCTATGTAATGTGCTTTTCCAGCAGCACATCTATGTCCAGGTGCCCATGATTCTTGGAAAGTGAAGCATAGCTTCATTTTTGTTAGATCTCTCTGGACTTCATCATCAAGAGGCTTCTTGTATGAGCTCTCCTTGGAAGGAGCAACTTTTTCTTCCTTTCCCTTTGAAGGACAAGAGGGCTTATGCTGAAATATTTCCTTTGCTTTTGGTAAGGCATCTTGAAGGTCTCTAGCCCTTTCAATAACATCATGCAGGGTAGTGGGATTGGTAGATTTAACCAACCCATGAAGAGGTTCATCTAAACCATCAATGAACATGTACACCCTTCTTGTTGTAGACAAATCAGGAACCATAATAGATAATCTTAAAAACTCAAAAATGTAAGATTCTCTATTACTTGATTGTTTCAACTTTACAAGGCTCATGAATGGTGCCTCTAGATCTCTTCTATCAAATCTTCTCACCAGCCTTCTAGTAAACTCTGAATAAGTATTCACATTGGAATGAACCAATGTATACAAGCCATGGAACCACCAATCATATGCTTCACTTTCAAAGTGCAGTGCTGCAATCTTGATAGCTTCCATCTCTGGAACCCTTTTCAACTGAAAGTAGATGTCAAGTTTTTCTACCCATGCTTTGGCAGAACACTTGGATGAACTATCAAAGTTGGGTAAAAATAATCTTCCCATAGAGTGATTTCGATCATGATTCTGAGTGAATCCACCACTTCTATGATGATGCCCTGGTCTTCTTTTGTCCTTGAGGTGAAAAAAATCCTGAAAAATCAAGTGATCTTTGAATCTCTGATTTTGAGAATCATATTCTTCAAAATAGTCTTCAAGGGATTCTTGCTCTTGAAACCCTTCATTTCCCACAGCCGAAAAGGTAGGCATGGTATAGTGTTGGGAAACTTGTGGCTGATGCACAGGTTAATAATTCCAATGGTGAGACATGCCAGAGCTTTCTCCAAGATGAAATCCTTTAGGGGATTCTTTTATTCTATCCAATATCATATCTTTGATATCTCTAGCAAGATCTTGGATGGCTCTCAAAAGGATCTTCGGAAAACCCTTTTCTTCTTCTTCACTTCCAGATATAGGGGCTTTACCCTTGTCTTCATTGTCATTAGTGTAGTCAAATTTATTCTTCTATATTCTCTTTATATACCTCTTCTCTCTGTCAGTAAGAGGTTCTTCTTCTTCCCAAGACATATTGGCTTCTTAGAATGCACAGGCCGTGTCAAGATGATGCTTTGATACCACTGTAATATTCCCAAATGGGGAATGCAGCAATACAAGATAGTTATGCAGAGAAATAATGTTGATCATCTAAAACATAGCAGGAGGCCAATAAGGATACCTTCTAAATGTATTTACAACAGCAAATCAGATATAAAAGATGGCCCATAAGATGCATATCAAGAAATACAAGTCACCAATGGAAGAAAATCCTCAAAAAGAGGTGCTACAATCACATGTATAGATTGAAAAAGGCTTGACAATGTTATTTTATTGTGCTGCAGTAGCTGAAGATTACACTTTAGATATAGAGCATATAAGTGCATGAAATTTCAGATCTATAACAGATCCATACACTATAGAGGCTCTTCTATCAATCCCCCTTGGGGTTTTGAGCAAAACACCATGTACATGAAGTAGATCTAAGATCTAAGTTGTATATCTGCAGAAATATTTAGTGATTTAGAAATGTACATAAGTATGCAGATCAGATCTAATATGAACATGAAATAGATCCCCTCCAATGGATCTCCAAAGTGAAAGGCAGATCCCCAACACTTGAAAACCAGCTCTCCAAATGGTGTGCCAAAAAACCCTGCAACAAAACCTACAGGAAAAACGCAGATCTGGAAGTAAAAATGCGCTGTAGGGTTTAGAACATAGTTGGTCACATGCTAAGTTCTAAAAATGATGCTCCAATGATCCAATACTCTCTTTCCAATGGGATAGAAGCCTTCCCCACTGAAAAGGAGCACTAGAATGGTCTAGATCTGAGTAGATCTAGCCTCCACTCGCTGCAGCTTTCAAAGACAACAAAACCCTCAACAGGATCTACGTTGTAGTTGGAAGAAGAAGCTTGGCCTGAAGCCAGATAGTGGACTATGCAATACAAGAATCTCCGACGAGCTACTCAATGGGAAGAGGTGGGATTCCCGATTAGGAACAACCAATGGTAAAAAACATTTGAAATCTAGGCTAAACAACCAAAGAAAGTTGTATGTTCAAATAGACAATACTTCAAAAATCAAATATCATTCAACAAAATTTTCATGCTACCATCCTCTTCCTTTTATAAGTTAAGAGCTTGTAAACCCTAAACCACCTTTAATGAAATAGATTCTTTCACACAAGCCATCTCCATCTAAAACTGCGATGTGCCTCATTGATGGCCACTCCTCCAAGACAACGCTGTAGATTTGGTCATGGTTGACCCAGTCGAAATGTTCAGCCCCTTTCACACCTAAGGGTGCTTTCTTACATAGCCAAGATTTAACCTTTTTCATATTTGGTATTGATTTATTCACTGTTTAGGAGTATTGTAAACCTCCTTTACATTTTTATTCTCGAAATAGAAAAGTAAAACAAAAATGAATATTCCCATTAGCTTAGGGCTAATTGGGAATATTACAAGAGTTGTGGGTGAATCAGGTGGTATTCCTCCACACTTATTTGCATTCATCAATAAAGAAGCTCTGTCCCATTCTTTATGTTCATGATCTTAATTATTTATACATGTTATGATCCTATTATGAAAGATTTCATGTTTTTTATGCTTATAAGCTTATATGATCTAACACTAACATCTTGAACATGCTTTCAGTTATTACTAGTATATGTGATTTTCTTGAGTGAATTGTAGGTTTTGGACAACTAGGAGAAGTAGAGAATTTGAACCCTGGGACATCACCTTGAAACATAGGACCTACGAGTACTACCCCTTATTTCCATTTTACTAGTTTGAGCATTAGGACTATAAATTTATATGCTTCTTGTTGATGTATGCTTCTTGCGATGTTGGGGTTCCCAACCCAAAATCTAGGATAACTCATCCCGTAACAAAATTGGCGACTCCACTGGGGATTACATTCTTGTAATTCATATTTTGGTTTGTTTCACTCTGGATCTGGGCTTTCGTTTTGGTTTGATCACTTTTTCAGCTTCATTGATTCATTATCAATCTAGGAAAAAGTTCTAATATTTTGAATCAAGCTTGGATTTTTTAATTTTTTTTTACAACCCTTTTCATACGTTCTTTCCATTTTACATATTCATGTATAAACACATTTTTTTCCAAAGAAACACATGTATACATGTGTTTCCTTGTGAAAATTTGTGTGTATACAGAGGTTTATCACTGTCAAGCCACGTATTACCAATTTTAAATGAAATTTTTAGATTTTGAGTCCAATAAATTTTTTTGCCTACTTTTGATTACTTCTGTTTAATCGTTGATGTTCTTGGAAAGTGTTGCTTTTTGCAATTTTTCAATTTCCTATATTTCTTGGTGAAAAACCTAGTCAACCTAGGGTTTTCCCTTTTTGTGAAGTTTCATTTTTTGTGTTTAGGATCAGGGCTTCTTGCTGAAGTTCTTAGCTGTTATGAGTATTTGGAACAGTGAGTTGGTGTTAATTTTCTCAAGCCCAAGATTCTTATTACTTCATCTTTTCTTTTCCTTCGTTGGATTTCTTGGTTTTTCTTGGTTTTTTGAGAAAGGTACTTCTGGAAATCTTGAAGAGTTTTCTTAATTTTCTTGGAGTTTTCTTGTTTGCTAAAGTTATGTGCTGATGATCAGGTCACTTATTTGAGTGTGTAACCTCTTTTTTCTTGTTAATTCTTGTCATTAAAATGATGTTTTTGTCGTAAGGAACTTGAGGCCTTTTTTTCTCAGTTTGGTGATCTTGAGATTTTGAGTAGATTTTTGCTTTATCAAAGAATTCCATGCATCCTTAAAAATAAAAAGACATAAAAAACATAAAATTTTTCCTCTTATTTTTCTTTTGTTTTTTTTTAAGGCTTTCTTGTTATTTTTGAGCAAGTGTAAAATTTTTCATTTGGTCAAATCTGCTTGGTTTTTGGGAGAAGTTATTGTTTTAATTTTCCCCTTCTTGTTTCAAGTTTTTGGCCTATTTGTTGGGAGAAGTCATTTAAATTTGTCCCTCTTTGTGTCAGGTTTTTTTACCTCTTTATTGGGAAAGAAATTTTCTTGTTTTTTTCGAGTAATCCTAGAATCTTGCATTAAGCATTTGTAGTTTGCATTAGAATAGGTGCACTATAAGAATTTTTAGTCTTTTATGTATATTTTGAGTGTGCGAGTGTCTATTTTGGAAAAAGAAAAGAAAAAACTTTTTCTTTCATTAGTTTTTTCATAGTTCCCTTTGTAGAAGTCTCTTTTCATCGAAGAAAAAGTTGCATTTGGCATGTAGCCAGGTTTCGATTGATTAATTCTTCTATCCATAACACCATAAGTTGCACCTCCATCTCACCCATAACTTAAAGAACAAACTTTATAATCAAGCGATAAAAACTAAAATGAACTAGAATTTTTTGATTTTTCATTAAATACATGAACTAATCTAGGTCATTAAGGCCTTGGAATAAGTGTGTGGAGAGTAAAATCTCCAAGTCCACTCTGTATTTAAACTTAGAAGTTGATTAAAAGAGTGAAAACCAATTTTGTTAAGTTTTCTAGAAAAGATCTCCTAAAAAGGGAGTCAAGCATGAGGGCAAGTGAAATTAGGGACGAGAGATACCTTGTCTCCTACTTGTTGGATCTCGACCAAAGACTGTTCTGCCTGGCTGCCAATACAAACTGGTGACTGTAGTTGCCATTCCTAGGTATCACATAGGTGATTGTGGGGGGGGAATACCCGTGGTACCTGAGGCATACATTGCATCACGCTCATTAGTACTTCTGGAGGGTGCCCTTGTGAAGCTCAAGTACTTGCACTAGAAAACTCTTTTATTTGGAGGTCAGTGTCACTGCTTCTGTTACCTTCTCTAGTAGTTCTAGGGCGTAATTACCCCAGAATATTTTTCGAAGGTCCTTATATATTCTATTTATTTTATTTTGGTGTCCGATCCTAATCACTCAGACCAGAAATAGTTGAGAGTTGCATGATTGGTTGCATCTATAGGGACATTTTAGAGAGATCTCTTTGCTCCTAAACTACCATAGCTTTATAAATTTTCAAGTCTGTAAAAGTTATCTTAACAATTAAAAGTGGTTGATTGATCAGTTTTTCGATCAAGGAGGCTTCATGGGCTCTCACCTGTGAGTGTCGAGCCTTCTCGTAGAAGGCGTAGGAGAAATTCTATTGGTGATTTTCATTCAATAGCAACAAACGCATCGGAGAGTGATCCTCCACTTGGGGCTATAATTTCACAGGGTGATACTAGTGTAAGTCGTGATTTAGAGAGGAGTACTCCACTCCTTTCTAGGGTTATTTTTCCGTCAGAAAACGAAGTTGAGGTGGAAGATATTTCTGAAGCTCTTATCACTCCTTCTTCACCTCTTTCTCCTAATTCTCCGGGCATTATATTATACGTTGGGATCCTGACTCACAGGTAGGCAAGCCCTGTTGTTTCTCCTCCTTTTATTTCGATGAACACTACTGGGAACATGGTTTTGATTATGATTAATTCTAATGTGCATACTCCTCTTTTGGTAGAAGGAGGAGGTACAATTGCTATATCAACTATCACTCCTAAAACTACAATATTTGGCTCTACCTCCATTCCATATTCTAGTGGGGCCACCCAAGATTTTGCTTCCCACAACGGCTCATTTTCATTTGGGATGCCTTATATTGAAATTCCTTCAGTTCCTTTCACCATTTCATCTGCTATCTCCACACCTATGTCTTCCATGGCTAGTGGTTCAACATATTTTCAGGGTTTTCCTTTTGCAATTGGTCATATACCTCATTTTAACCCTTCTTTAGGTTTTTTCCCTTTCTTAGTACAAGGTCAAGGTTTCAATCCTTTTCAAGGCTGGAACCATACTTTTTGTGGTTTAAGAACTGGGAATCAATTTATGTCTGGTCAATATGGGAACATGCCTTTATCCTCTATAGGAACCTCTTAGGGTTTTTCTCCCTTCACCAATGTGTGGAACTATTACCAAGGGCTCTCATATCCTTTTAATACTTTAATTGGGGGAAAAATTCTTGGTTATGGTAACCCTTTGATAGGAGGAGGTCCTACTATGAATTTCTATAGACCAAAAGGTTTTCCTTAAGGTTCAGTATCTTTAATGAACAATTTTGGACACCGTGTGCCTCAGCAAATCTAGGTTATTATTTTTGAAATGTTAGGAATCCATCTCATGGTGGGTGGAATTCTCAAGATCCTCTGTGATTACCGTTCTTGAAAACCATAAATTTTCTATATATTTCAAATTTGACTAATGATCCAATTTGATATAGCCCGAATTTTCCTTTGGTTCCTACCAAGCTTCCATCATACATTCCAAAATTCAAAGGGAAGACTAGAGAGGATCCAACTAACCATGTAACAACTTTCCGTTTATGGTGCTCATCTAACTCCCTTATTGACGATTCAATTAGGTTGATATTGTTTCAATGCACCTTGTCCGAAAATGTTGCCAAGTGGTACATAGAGCTTACATGGAATACCTTTGCTTCAATTGGCGAATTCGATACTATGTTCTTGAACAATTTTCAATTGCCGGTTCTGTATGATGCTGGAACTTGACTATTGGCCAATTTCCAAAAAGATAATGTAGCTCACATTTCTAACCATATTCAGGAATGGAGAATAAGGAATAGGCTCATTAAAGCCTATATTCCCAATGAATTCCTTCTAGAATGGCTCTTAAAATATTTACAGCTAGAAACCTCGAAGGATGTATCACTTTCTGGGGTATTTACCGAAGAGTAGGCTATCTTCAGAGCCCAAAAATTAGAGCTTATATATTCTTAGTCTGGGATTCTTAATAATATTTTTCCAGATGCTCCTCGATCCAAGATATATTAAGCCAAACTGAAGCCAGGTCCCCATGCTGATGGGCTAGTTAGGTTGATCGATAACAATATGACTAACATCTTAAATCAATTTGTTAGGTCCCTATGTTACTAGTGTAGTCCCTTATTGTTATTAGTATAGCCCCCTTATTGTTATTTTTGTACCACTGTAGTCCCCATATTTTTATATTTTTCCCTATAAAACCACACTATTTTTATTGTTGTGCCCTTACATTATTATTGTTAGATCGGCTAGGATTATATTGTGACCCCATGGACTCCTATATATAGAAAGGAAGTTTTGTCATTTGAATCATCCAAGAATTATTCATTTATGTAATGTAAAGGAGGTCCCCCCTCGAATTTTTTGATTTATAAGGTGTTGATCTCTCTTTTCTTCTATTTTTGGAGCTGGTTTCATAACATTTGGTATCAGAGCTTTGGATTCTAGGGTTTCGTTGCTTCAAATAGGAAATCATCGAATTTTCGCTATAAATTTTTTTATATGAAGTTTCAGAAGCTAAAAAAAAGACCCATTTGCGAAGAAATCCTGAGAAAATTCGTGTAAAAAATTTGAGATCTTGGTTCGCAATATTTTTGGAGATATGATCTATGGAAGATAGGGTTTTGCCAGGCTCCCAAATTTCATCTTAATGTGGTGACCTTGGGAAAATTCTCATAACTCTCTCTCTGAGCATCAAATTAAAATTTTGTAAATTTTTTTTGAAAGTACACAGACTTTAGTTTCCTATGTATCAGTTTCATAGCCAAAAGAGGAAACAATGACATGTGCAACGCAATACAAATTTGCTCTACTGAACTGGTCCATAATTAGGTCATTTTGGGATATTGGGCATAACTTTGTCTTGAAGAATACAAATCAGGTCAGACCTATGGCATTGGAAAGAAGATTCATAGGGCTACTGAAGGATTGAAGATGAAATATCAGGGATCTGAAATTATAGAGATACATCAGTTTCAATATCAACCTCCTCGAAAGAAAGAAAAATGTGTGTATTATTTTTCAAATTGCATAAGTCTTGTTTGAAAAATCATTTTGAAATGATTCCAAGGGCATATTAAGGAATAAATATCAGTATTGGATTCTAAAATTCCCCCTAAAATTAATTCAACACCCACTAAGCCCTCATAATAATCTATTATGACTCATGAAGAGGAAGAAGTGCAACATGATATATCAAAATTACAAGACCAAGTGCAACAAATTTTTCTCTCGCAAAGAGCAACAAAAAATGAAATGGAAGTTTTGAAGAAATGCATGGAAGCTAAGATGGATGGTTTTTGGTGTCCAAGTGTGAATAAATATTCAAACAATTTCCCACATAAATTCATCAATCCAGGTGTGTTTGTTATTGCAAGGTTAACGCGCACAGTATATGCAGATACAATAGCACAATTATTATATCAGTCGTGGATTTGATAAGTAAAAAAAGCAACAATAATTGTAATAGAAATTAAATAAATGGTAATAATAAATCATAAATCTTACAGTGCATTCAAAAGAAATAATAATATCAGCAAATATGAATACATTCACAACAATTGCAAACTATACAAAATAGGAAACATAATTAACAACACATAGAAAATACGTAGCATCTAATCGGAGAGTGGGCCCAACTCTCTGATCAGGGTTGTGATATACTCATAAAATCACAGAAGTAATAGGAAGATAACTTGCATTAAGTTTATAAATAATTTTCTATTACAAAACTCAATTCCTTACATCACCAACCCCCGACTCACAACTTCAAAGCCTTTCTTATACAAATGTTTACAATGATTGTTCCTAAAATCTCGGAAACTAGTGCCTAAAAATATACAACATTATAATAGACAAAATAAATGCTAAAGAAGGTAGAGAAAGGATCTGGATTCATTGTGATATTGCAGTGCTTCCCGAAATAGCGCTACCAACTCAAAGTTGTCCCAGGAATTGCAGATATGGTCGTTCGACCAACAAATATGCGAAAATAATGAAATTAGTAAATCAGTTGAGGTAATATCCTCGTGAATTTACTTAATCAACTAAATATTCCAAGAAGACATATAGAGGGGTTTACCTGTACACTTTATAACATGAATTGAATATTAATGATACAAATGGTAAAGAAAGTGGGTAGAAATGGAAGTAATAGATGTACAGATTTGGCTCCCAACATCTCTCCCCAATTGGTCTTTCTGCATGTTCTCATGCAACTCGTCACCTTCGCAGGTCTGGATTGGAGCGACTGTGGTCAACATGAAGGTGAGCGAGGTCATATTTATCTGTCATTTATGTCCCCAGGGGTTTATATCCATCTGTGAGAAGAATATCCTTCCACCAATCATTGCCCATGTTGTATGCTGGAGTATACTATTCTGCTGGCAACCCAAAAATGGGGAATTGAAACCTCAATCCCATCCACTAAACTCTGTGAGTACGAATTCATGCAACGTATCATGGAAATCTCTCTAAATCTCATGCAAAGTTAGGTGCCCCAAAAGGTTCACAGTTTCTAACGGCTGACGAGGACAACATCCATCTCCTCTGACATCCGTCCTAAGCATCATCTTGAAAAGTAACCACCTGTTTGGTACAAATATTAGTACACCATTTTTGGGTGGCCAACATTCATTCCTTGTGCCCATAAATTTGTAGAAAGGTGGTACATTTATTATATATGTTCACAGACTGAACATTCTCTCTTCTTATCATAAGTGGCATTGTAGGTTGATTCTCCTAAAAGGTATCAAAAGCCTTTTTACACTTAACCTGATTAATGGTGTAGGAGGTAAAAGTTCTCAAATGGATTTCTGCCAAAAATGGGACCAGATTGAAGGTCCGGTCATTCCTCAGGAAATAGTCATGCATGTATAATTCACACATCAATGAATCCTCAGAATACAAAGAAACTGTATCGTATCTTTGATTTCATGACTAATCTTGCTATGAATGCTCTCCATGCAAAAGAAAAGGAATTTTTCATGGATAAACAAGGCATAGATATGGGTAGGAGGTCAACAGGCCATTACCTATTGTGTTAAGGTAAGCATTTCCTCCTTATCAACTTTCAACATCAACACCTACTCCCCTAAGCTTTCGATCTTTTTCTTTTTCTTCTCTTTCTTCTATTCTACCATGTCTAGCTATCTATATACCTAGTAATGGTATGAGCTGCTTTCTCATAGACCCTCTTCATCTGCCCTCTATGTTATTTTAGTGTGATGCTCCCTTGCTGGAGACCGGCATCAACAACTTGAAATTTCTGGATTTCAACAGAGAGGAGAAATTCTTGTGCTTCAAACAAATATTCTATAGGGTCCGTCTATGTAGCAATAGCTTCAGCCTTGACTTTGGCTTCAAAACTTCCCCTTTGTATTTCCTCACCTTCTTCTTCAGCTATAATAATTGCTTCCTTACCCGAAAAATTTTTGTTTTCATCTACATAGTTTCCTTGAATTTAAGTTGATATCTCTCTTTGAGAGGTGGTCTCCTTCTCACACACTGCTCTATAAATTATTGCTTAACAACAACCTCTTCTACTGGCACCACAGAGGGTTTAGGGACTGGTGGGTTACTGTAAAAAAAAATGTTGACTGGCTCCTTTTCCACCAAGTCCTCCCTAAATTTTCCCCTCTCTTTGAGAGCGGTCCCTTCATTTCCTTTTTATGGTTTAGGAATTTCTACACTCACTTGGGCGATTCCCTCGATGCCCATCCTCTCTTGTTATTTTTCTGCAAGGTTTTCTTCTAAATACTCGGGCATTTATTTTGACCCCTACAGATCAAATTCAGTTTGGGTAATTTCCACAAATGGAATGGTATCATCCATCACCTAGCCTTTTATCAACATGGGTTCTTGTGTTTCCATATTGAGCTCTTCGGGCTGCTCTGAGTGTGAATCATCAAATTTTGGTTCGCAAATGGTTGTTGCAACAATTGTGTTCGATCTTGTCCAAACAAATTCTAAGACCGGAGGGGAAAATTCTTCTTCTATAAGGCACTGAGGAGAGTGAAACTTATTTGCACCTCTCAGTAGAGTGGCAAGAAATGAAGAATGAGGGACATCGTCTTCTGTGTCTATATGTTTGCTACCTTAGGCTCTTTTTCTTCACCAACTTCCTTCTCTGTTTGGACCAAGACTTATTTTTCATCACCTTTTTGTCTTGCAGTAGACACTTGATCCTGTGGAATAGTGTCGACTATAGGACTTATCTTTTCCATACTTTCCTGGCTTATTCAAATTAGTGGTGGTTATTGTGTAACACCACTACCTGTTTCAAGATACAAATTTTCTTGGGCAAGTGGTGTTGGTTCTTGTGTAACAACATCACTTGCTAGCCCTTCAACTGACGTTAAATATTTTTGTACCTCCACAGTGAATGTTGATTCGTGAGGAACAACATGAACTTTATCCTTTGTTTCCATAATTCCTGCATCAGTTGACCCCACAGGTGAGGCTGGTTCTTATGTAACAACCTCAACTGTACCACCTTCCATATCCACTATTTCTACTTCTATCGCACCATCATTTGATGCTGGTTCTTGTGTAACAACATAGGTTGTGTCCTCTTCCACAACCATCCTTTCTTCTCCTTCTTTCTCTATCGGGCCATTAGGAGATGCTGGTTCTTATGTAGCAGCATCAACTGTGGCCTCGTCTTCCTCCATTTCTTCTGGTTCTTCTTCCTCTATTGAATCAGTAGGAGATGCAGAATCTTCTGCTTCCATCTCTCCTGGTTCTTCTTCTTCTACTGAACCTGCTAGAGATGCTGATTCTTCTGCTTCCATTTCTTCTGGCTCCTTCCTCTGCTGAACCAGTAGGAGATGCTGGTTCTTCTTCTTCCCACGCGGTTGTCACAAATTCCATTTCTTCCTCTGTCAGCTCAAGATATTGTGCCTAGGGAACATGAGATTGGGCTAATGCATGCATTACCAGTAGATGAACCAACCAATGGTGTATAAGAAGCACAATACCTACCGCAAGCATCGGGCAGACTATGCCATAAGATGGAGATTTTTCAAAAGAAATAAAGGCATTTCCAAGGAGTGGACCTATGCCTGTCGATATCGGAGGTGAGATAGGAGCTTAAAAGGATACTTGAACAGGGTGGTAAATCGAACCTCGCAGGTTATATAACTCATAAAAAAATATGCCACCTCTCCCCATGGATTTGGTAAAGAATTCTGATCGTATCCTGTTCCTTTCAGGACTGCCCTCTCTCCAACTTGCAAAAACAATTATGGAAATTCCGACAGGGGAGTTTTTCGTGAAAACCATTTATTCCCTCGCTTTGGTAGTACACTGACCAATGAAATTTCCTCCTCTGTGATAGTAATTTCTAAGCCTCACACTTTGGAATGATCTCCATCCAGATTTACAAAAAATTCTGCTATAACCGTCTCATCATACCCTTGTAGTCTGTCGAAATAAACATCCTAGCCCGCGTCTATAAAAACACACCATGAAACTGCATTACTGCGGACTAGAATTGTATTTTCAGGTTCATGTCTCATAGCCAGTCTGCCCATCTTGCAGAAGCTTTGTAGAAGCATCTTGGGACAACAACAGATTTTTGTGAGGGAGTATCGACAATTGATCTCTTGCGGTGATAGCATGGTGGAAAATGGAATGGGGATAATGGTAAGAAAAAAAAGGAAAGTATTTCGGAAAACGAGAAAAATCAATAATGGATTATGGTAATAATGATGAATGGTAATGGTAACTATTTTGTAGATTTAAAAAGGATTGATTGTATCGTCAAAATTTACTTACTTCAAGTCCCAATGTATTTCAATAATGATGCAAAATAATGGTACTAATTGTGGGATGTACTATCGACACAATTTCTAATGGGGATGCCGAAAAATCATCATTGTGATTTTATTATGATTTTATTCAGTTATGACACACCCCCCAACTTAATAATTGACTATCCATGAGCACATCAAATGTATTTTCAATGGAATATTTAATCAAATTCGTAAAAGTTGATGGGGACATACCTGGCGACTTACCTCATGTTACAAAACAATTTGTCACTGTCCCTGTACTCCTCGTTCCTTGATCCTAGAGGACCCATACAATGACCCTTGTGTACTTTCCAATGATGGAATACATACCCCTGAACCACATTTTGGCTGCCAATTCATCTCCCTTTACAAATTTTCTGGAAGATCCCTATAAAAACCTGGTTTTCAAGGTTGGCGCTTTGTCTCAGTGTCTAACCCACACCGATAGCAGAGATTTTCACGGAGACCCACGACGATCGGTGCTCTGTCTTAATGTTTGACCTGAGCCAATCCTATTTTTGAATTTTAAAAAAAATAGAAACAAAGTTTCCACGACTAGAAGCTTCGCAAAGCAAAGAGCTGGAAGTTTGTTTTGAGGATATGGCTGCGAAATTCCCCTTTGGGCTTCTTTTTCCAATAAAATAGGAACTACCCCAAAGGATAAGATTCTTTCCCATTATTTGAGGGCCCACATCCTCCTCCTCCATTGTTATATAAGGATACCTCCTTCACCTCTACTACCTTAGCTAGCTGGTTAGAAGTGGAAATCATAGAGAGAAGAAGAAATTATAGCTTTGAGAGAATAGAGCAGAGTGTGATTTTTTTTGTGTGTTAGGAACATAGTGAGATATTAAACCTTTGTGTATGAGGGTGTTGCAAATGTGATTGGATACAAACCTGCCAAAGCAGAGCCCCAACATCAAGGCTTGGTTGTAAACTCCCCTTTTCTTTATCATAATAAAATGCAATTGATGTTTATCTTCCACTCTTGTTTACATTTATAATGAGATTTCTAGCATTCCTTAATCAGTTAGATAGGTTGTAATTGTTTTATGTTTGTCATGATTTTACACTTGTTGTGGTGTCTTGACTATATGTACAGATAATCCAACATTGATAGCAACGTGCATCGAGCTTGAGAAGAGTGAAGCATCAAAAAGATTCAACAGAAGACGATAACATAGCATCAGAACAAGGTAGGTCATCTTCCTTGCTTTGAATTTCATTTACAATCTAGGAAGGTCAATGTTATTATGTTCTTGTAGTTGCTAGACTGACCTAGGGCTAGAGGGATTACATCTGTCCACAGAGGGGATTTGCCTGCACAACAAATTGGCGACTTCGTTGGGGAGTTTATTTTGAGTTTGTCACTATTTTAGGTCTTATTCATTCAATGAGTTTAGTCGAACAACCATTTCCCTATTTTTTCCTATGTTTTTCATCAATTAAAATATTTTAGTTTTTGCATGAAGTGGTGAGCCTGGTCTTGGTTAGGGGAAATTTTTTTTTTTTTCTTTTTCAAGAATTTGTGATTTTATTTGCCTGATAATCGTGCCAATCAGGCCAATCAGTGCTAGTTTTCAGCTATACAATCGCGCCAATTGGGATTTTAGTGCTAATTTTAGCCCCAAAGTCACGCCCATTCCTGTGTGTGTGAAAAATTAAGGTTTTTTCCCTAAGTCTTTGAACAGTGTGTCTTGCCCTTCCGATCCTTTTCTATGTATGACTTACATTTTCTCCGCTTCACTCAAGTTGGTTTGATTGGCTCATTGGCTTTGTTTTTGGTTGTTTTTTTTCTTTTTGTTGGGATGTGCATCCTAATACCCTAGGATTTTCTATGACTGTGAGTCAATTTCCTGGTTGAATCCTTCGCGGGACATCACCATGCTGATTGAGTTAGTCTCTTTTCTTGGTGAGCCATTTCTAGTTGGTTGCCTTTTGATTTTTGGTTGATTGAGTGATCACGTCTCAAGTGTCTGTCCGAGTTCATTTGGTCCGCTTGTTCGCTTGTGAGCATAGATTACATTTCTCATTGTTCATCTGAAAAGTCTTCTTTGTATGATTACTTGATGTAAAATGGAATGAATTCCTTGTTTTGAGCTCACGCTTTTGAAGTCCTCTTTTTTCTTAAACTCATATGTCTTGTAGCCTTTTGAGGAATTTCGTTACAAAGTGTTAAAAACAAGATTGTATTCTTAATGTTTGGTTGCTCCCTTTTTGCATTAAGAAAAATTGTGTTCATTTAGTTTTCATCTCAAAGTTTTCTTTTCATTAAAATGCATTGGATCAAGTTGTATTGAAAAGTCATGTTTGAAATTTATCATTGAACTTAGATTACATTGTTTAATGATTTAAACTAAAATTTTCTTTGAGTGCATTCTTATTCATTCAAATGAAAAGGGAAATTGTGCATAGATTACAATTGAATAGTTTTCAAAAAGATAATTTTTCATAGATTACATTGCATAATTCGCATCTTTGAATGTTTTAGACTACTTTTGGATCGTGAAAGTCATCTAGTTAGGAAAAGTTTCGTTTGCAGTATTACTGTTTGTTGCATATTATTTTGAGACTCTTTCCTTAATTAGATAGCATTCATCAAATTGAAAAATTTATTTTCTCATATAGATGCATATAGGAGTTCTCCGATGACAATGGTAGGGCCTTGAAACTGAGACATAATTCAAGATAAACCATAAAAATTTATTCAATCAACCTAAGGAAGCATTAAAACTTAACGCTCACACTTATAGGTCTAGACTAGTGACGCGTTCTAACGTCATTAAACCTAGTAGTTATCGCTTTCCATCTGGCATTAGACAATGCTATTATGGACTTGTGCTCCCCATACTGTCACGTATATAAATGGAGACCCTCATAGGTTGCAATCCTTTATCCATAAGAAGCTAAGTATGTCACCCTGTAACCATGATACACTGAACACAACATTCAGCGGAAATGCCTGCATGTACGCTAAGTCCTTGGTCATTTCCCTTTCATTTTATCACCAAGGTGTATATTGTAGTTCTCGGGAGTTTGGTACAACCCCTTGATTAGAGTTCCTGAGTGGTCATTTTGATCTTTCTGTGACTCTTTAAAATTTGAAAATATTATTGAGCACCTGTTCTTTCAAACTTGTTCAAACTGAAAATGACTAGAGTCACCTTTTGTCCTTTTCTCGACTCTTAAAACATGAAGAGGAAAAGTTTTGTTTCAGTGTCTTAAAATTGAATGCCCACAAAATATTATTGGTTAAAGTTATATTTCTTAGTGATTATTTAGGGTTGATTCCAATGGAAACTTTTCTAGAGTTCACTAACTAAAGAATCCCCACAGATGGGAATCCTGGTCCTTTTCCTTCATTTGGGAATGTTGGTGCCCTGTATATGGCAATATTGGCCCTCCTGGGATTAACCGTTGGTCTGCCGGTTGGTTATTTTCGACCCCTATGGTTTCGAACATCCAAACAGTTTCTCAACCAAGTTCTCCTTGACCTGAACAATTTCAACCCCATGTTTAACCTAAGGTTGACCTCTCACCTTCTTCTCCTATTTCTTCACCTCGTTCTTCCTATTCGCCTGGTGAAAGTCTAGATTCTAGTACTGGGTGATTAAGAAGAAGAAGAAGAAGTTGAAGAAGAAGAAGGAAAATAAGGCAGGGGGGAATCAGAAACTATTGCTACCAATGTAGCTAATATCGAGAAACCTCCCACTCTGTCTCGCATAGTCAAATTCCCTTGCAAGCTTTGTGAGGGTGACCATCTTCTTCGTGATTGCCCTGGTATTCCCAAGGTGCTATAAGTGTGGTCTGTTGGCTCGATTCATCCTTCATCATCAACCTTTGCACATCATGCTGATGATGAGCCTTCAGATAAAGATAATGAGACTCGTAAGAAACACGGTAAGATAAAATTTCCCTGTAGGTTGTGTAATGGGAACCATCCCATTCACCTATGTACTTATATGGATGAAGTTTCTAAAGTATTGGATACCCTTTCTGTTCAACCCTTAGTTAAACTGAGAGGGGGGGGGTGAATCAGTTTAACACATTCATGGACTTTTAAAACTTTTTCATTAAAACTTATTTACACCTTCATTTCATGTTTAACTTAATATGTGCATAATCTTAGGATGTGAGCAACAACCATTAATATAATGTAACAGTAGACTTAATGTGAGAGAAGAAAGTATTAAGCAGATGATATAAACCCTATCAACACCTAAACATCATGCACATGGACACCAGATATAAGTGGAAACCCATAAAGGGAGAAAACCACATATTATTATTGTTGTGATGCAAAGGCAAGCTCCAAATCCCTCTCACCACTGATTTTCTATGGGCTCCAACCCACATGAGACTCCTACCTCAATTCTACAAGATACAACTTGTAAGGAAGCTCCAACTCCCTCTCAATTTTTTGCAGGCACCAACCTATAGGAGGCTCCAACCTCAGTCAGCTACAACTGACATCTATCAAGCTACAACTTGATATGGAAGCTCCAACTTCCTTACTCTTTCAAAATAAAACACTTGCTGATTTACCTTGGATATCATCTCTATTCTGAACCTTCTCTTCTATTGTCCATCAGTCTTCATATCTGCCCTGCATCATCTCAGCATTTTCTCGGGTTCTCTATCCACTCCTCCTTCTCCTCTTCCTTACTGCTTCATTTCTGCATTCTCTTACCTCACTCTCTAACCTCTCTATGAATATCAATGTGATATTATTTATAGAAATTCCCTTATGACTGTTATCATTCCTCAGGGAATTTGAAATGGACAGCCATGCCTCTTTGCCTTCCGCCTTCTCATTTATTTTACCCGCTTATTCAGAAAAATATAACAATATGCATTAATTTCAATATTACAGTGGGTGTTTTGTTTTCCTCCGGAGACTTGCCAATGCATCACAAACAATATAAATCAATTGCAACATTTACATTCCCATTTTCAGTTACATGTATAAATTTCACTCAGTCCTCTTTCCAGCACTTGGCTTGCTGGTTTTGTCTTTTCTGCTGCTGTCAGGTAACTGTTCTGCATACTCTGTTCATTGTCTTCTGCATATTCTCCAGGTTTTTGTGCTTGTGCACCTGTCTAATTCATTCCTGTGCATATTCCTATTCACTTTGATTATGTGTCTACTGTATATATATGAATGTGTTAATATATATATATATATATATATATATATATATAACTGCTGATCTGGCAATTTTGATAAACATATATGGAGGCCTTTTTCTTCCAAGGTTCTCTTATGGTTATTAAACCAAAGAATCTGTCTCGATTCACCCCTCATGCGGAGGCTTACATATGATTCAAACCATAGCTTAAGCTCACTACATTTATAATCAAAGCCTAAGTGTAGGCTTCGATTATCACATAAAACTTTCGTTATAGGCTAAACCACTACAGGCGTATATATATGATTACTCATAGAATATATTAACAAAGCATCATATCCTTTCAAGTGTATGGTTCTGTCATAATATATAGGTCGACATATATAAATATTTCACAGAATCACATGTTAAGAGACCTTACCCTATGGAGATTCGAATCAATATTTGAACCTTATTATCAACCCTTTTATATAATGCTCTACGACATATCCACCATCCAGCATACTGGTCTAGTTATTTCTTTTCTCTATTGAACTCCAACCCATTTAACATTTGAATAAATCACTTAATTGAATAACTCAGGCCCACAGGGTTATTCAACACATATCACAATTCTTCATAATATATGTTGGTCTATATTACACATAACAAACCAACAATAAATTCTCGCTTTTCTTATATGTTAACATATATGACACCTTCAACATTATAATGAACCTTTTTCTATTTGCCGATGCGATTAATCGCAACTGAATACCTCCGATTACAATTAATGCATTTGTAAATGTTCCAATGTTCTGCCCTTCCTCCAATGTGATTGATGCATTTGTAAATATTCCGATGCGATGCCCTTACTCTGATGCGATTGATGAATTTTAAAAGGACCCAATGAGATAATCATAATCGTAGCTTTCAATAGAATGCTCTGATGTTGTGCTTTTCTCTGATGTGATGGCCTACTTTGATGCCGGAACTCAAACACGTATGAATCATAGTTCATAAACCCATCAGGTCCGCATCTTCATCGCAATCGCAATCGAAACTTTTATTAACATGTTCTGCTGCCATAATTTTCTCAGATGCGATTCATGAGGGTCCCACAAAGTTAATAAGACTCTTCTGCCCATTTGATTTGTTATATTATATGTGTTTTCCAATGGTTTAGAAACCAACACCAATTCATGCTTTATAAACCTTGATTTTGGGTTTAATAACCCGTGTAGCACAACCCTTCATGTATAGGACTTCTCCCCATAAATGTTCGACCACATATATGGTTCAACCATAATATATCAACATTATAACAAAACACAAAGTCCTCGAGTGGAGGTCACCTCACCTATTTACACCTTATAGTTATAAACCTCGTTTCATGGGATTTTTCAATAATTATTCGATTTATTATAAGAGATCCTGACACTATCACTTAATATTCCATCAACATAAGTTTCAGTCTCCATTCATATGCATAACCGCATATTAAAGTCTGCAGCCTTTTAATAGAACCCCTGGTCTTTATGACAAAGCACCCAATGTCACCCTCCTTTGTATATTATGTGAAAAGGTTAATAGTTAACGCTTCACACCTTTTCAACCAAATATCAAACCTTACTTAGGATAATATAATGCACAGTCTCCCAACTTCACATTGTGATATTATTTAATAACTCAGACCTTTTAACCAAATGCACAAGCGTTAACATGACTGTTTACATTACATTTCAGGCCCCACTTATCACTACTCAATAGTGTTAAATTAACAAAAAAATGATTCGTACTTGACTTATCTCCCATGCAACCTGTGACGCGACTGCCCTTGGATCAATTAGCCTCTAGATCGGATGATCCACAGCATTATCATGTTAATTTTCTCATCGAGATTTAGCACATAAAATTCACGTGATGAGGGCGGTATTTCCCCGTTGACGTGTCCGATTATTACTGGATCCCGTTTTTTATAAGCAGTTTCCTTCCAGCCCAAAGGCGGTGCGAAATAGGTTGTTATGGTTTTACAAAACCACTCCCGGGTTTTAAATAGTGCCTGACTGGGCCTTTACTCTGGCTAACACAGTTCTTTGTATGGCCTCCATCTCATTAACTCCGGGCCTAACCTCCACAATATCACTCAACTCACAATAAAAACACAAGTTTCATCAATGGCAGGGTTTGCTGCCTTCGACAGGGTTATGTTACAGAGATTACTCCTACTCAGCTTACGAAGGTTCAATCCTTCTTCACACAGAACCACTCAGTCTCACGGTTCCATTTCTTCACGCATTATCAGCATTTCATTCTGGTTGGCCTTCAATTCTACGAAACGAACTAACTTCTCGTTTCTGGATTGCACCTCTCTTCTTCGACGCAAAATCTCACACAGATTCTCACACTTGCCCACATAACTCGATATTACTCTTACAGTATCAGATCAAGAATACGTATATAATTCACATAGAATTTAAGTCAATCAAGATACATACTTTCAGAATCAATTCCTCAATTTTAGAAAAGCCCAATATGGACTTCAAAACTCAGAACTTCACTGCCCGTAATTTCATAACAGAGCCTGTAATTTCCTTCAAGCGCCTTATTCAATCAATGACTGTAAAATCAAATTTTACAGTGGACTCTATGTCATCTATGATTGCAGCTCATGCATTTGTTCAAACACAACATCGATGGCCCATAATTGACATTTATTATTCTATCCACACAAAAATTAATCAACCTATACACATACATTTCACAGAAGCTAAGAATCCCTCATGTACACAGTTCATACATCAAGCCCCTGTGACATTTATTCTCTATCACACCACACCACATAATTGCACACCATAGCATCATAGACCCATTTAAACTTCTTCTTCACTACTTTGCACCTTGAATAGCTCTCTGCTTCAGTTCACCACTGCCTGCTTCTGCCACCTCTCTGCCACTCTGCTTCTCTCTTTTCCATCCCCTTTGCCATCAATGGCAACATTTCCAACAGTCTCCCCCTTTGGCATTGATGGAAATACCTTAGTGCTCTCCTTTTTCTTGCTTTTCCTCCCCCTTTGGCATTGATGGAAATACCTTAGTGCTCTCCTTTTGCTTGCTTTTCCTCCCCCTTTGACATCAATGGCAAAGGGTTGCACATTACTTAGTGTGATTTCTGCATTTCCTCTCTCTGAGTTGTGTTTAGGCCCTCTTCTTCTGAATTTGTACCATGCTGCTCCAGACTGGTGTACAAGAATAATTGAGAGAACACTTTGAGGATTATTGGACTTGAATATAAAATCTAAATTGATACAATCCAAAGCACAATCTCCTTTCACTAGTATAAGGCTGAAAGTGAGGAAAATGACACTTCATAGAACATATTGTACCAGCCTTATCTAATCATAAATGCATTATTGGATCAAAACTTAAAGATTGTGAATGATTCATGTGGCATATCAAGTTTTCTTAAGCTATACTTCAGTCTATATTATAATCTTCATCTATGATGCGTATTTATTGAGGAAGGTTATAGATGGAGTAAGTCTTTTTCTGCAATGCACATCTATAGTATACCTTTGTTCAATTGTGATGAAGCCAATATATCTTTTATTTCTGTGGTTCACTTTTCTTGCCTATTGGTGATGACATGTGCTAGAATGCTACTGATGATATTACACTTAATGACTGAAATATCCTTGCTGCTGAAGTGAATCAATGAGTGAAACCAGAGCCTATAGTTTATTCTGAGAATTGGCAATATCTTTCAATATGAAAGACCAAGTAACTTTCCTGCTTGTTCAATGAATTTTCAAAACAAACCCTTGAGGTTAGATACATTCGGTGTATTGGTCAGTCTTACTTATCAAACCTACAATTTGTTTATGAAATAAGGGGGGTATGTATGTCAAATATCACTCTCTCTTTGAATGATGAAATACTAGCAATTCATTTCTGCTGAGGTATGCTTGTGATAAATCAATAACAAATTTTTGAGCTTCAACTGTTAGATCAGTACAACTAGTCTTTCATACATCCAATGCTTTAACTATTCTGTCATGGTGATTTCTAGCAAAGGCATCTTCAAGTTGTTTGATTGATATCTCCTCCAACAGAATTCACACCATTTATGAATAATCCTAAGGAAGAGGTCTTGAAGATATATATGTGCTGACTTCAGGAAGGCATTCAATTATATATATACAAAGATACTACTTCAATGCTTAATATAATGCTTCAAGTGTAAACAAAATACTAATCTTTTTGTACTGCTACTGACCTTTTTCATGCTGAATGCAAATAACGCTGAGAATACTACCTTGAAGCACTTTTTCCATAATCCTTTGATCCTGAGGACCTGTATCATACCACTGCTGCTCCATGATAACACTTGATATTCTGTATATAGGCATGCTGCTTGTACCTAGTGCCAATTGATATTACCTTGATAAAATATGCAGAGATTTCACTTTATCTTGCACATGAACCCATAGTTTCTACTAATGATATTTTCATTTACTGCATTCCTCCAAGGGGAATTTTCATAGATGAGAGATGTAATGATATAATGATGATAGGCACAATTCTTACTCATCTTTCTTAATGTGATTCATTGTTCATTCTAGCAGAATGATGCATAATCTGATCATCACTTAATGTGCTGGTGTTTTCTTGGCTTACATGTTGATGGATGATGTTTTCTCTACCATCATGGCTGCTTGCTGTCCCTTTTTTTTTTATCAATCTGTCAGCTATTTAATACTTTAGATCATCTTCTTCCTCAATAGTTCTCTATTAGAGGGATTTTCCTTTTTCTTCCTGATCTCATAGCTGTTCTCATTACATGGAGCTCTTCTTAGATTACTCTCATGGGGAATAATTATGAACTGCTCTCCCCCTGTGATGTTGCTTCATATTTGTCACTGGATGGATTTTTGCTTTGCTTCCTAGAGCAGCTCCCCCTGAGACTATGAAGGATTCGTTATGTTATTGAGATAATAGGCTCCCCATTTCTCTTTTCCTTCCATACTTTATTGGGGTTCTTCATAATGTCTGCACTTCTTTTAGAATCATAGTTTTGTTTGATTTGCTTTGTTTCCATCATCTGTCTAGAGTTCTTTAATATATATGGCAGTTTACAGTCCTTTTCTTTGTGGCCAAGCTTGAGGCATACATAACATCTTATTTTTTTAAAGTACATTTGAGCTGATGTATAATAATTTGTTCCCCTTCTTGAATACATTTTACAATAAAAAATTTTATGTCCAAAATTATTGCATGCATAACAGTAGCCATGGAAATGATTTGTGTACCTGGTGAAAGATTGTCTTTTTCCTTCGCTTGCTTGAGGTGTTCTTATTTTTTGCATATTTTTCTGGTTATCATTGTTTGTCTTTGTCTTACAATGTGCTACACCATGTCCTGGTTTGTGGCAGGAAAAACACGTAATACTTCCCATAGGAGGAAAGAACCTTCTTTGACATCTTCTAAATTTATTCAATTCATCTTCAGGAGCATATGAGCCTTTAGAAGCTGATTGTTTCATCCTCTCATTCTCTGTTTTTTCATATTGCTGCTTGATTCTGTTTGTTTCCTTACAACTATTGTTCTTGCTGGCTTCTTCTTCTGTGGGAATTTGCTGAGATGCTTCACTGTCTTTTACAACTTTTACAAAAATGACATTCCTATTATCTTCAACCTTGGACATACTGGTTTCAGCTTTATATCCTATCCCAGCCTTTATGAGAGGTGACCTTTGAGCCTTTAGAATCTGGTCCAAATGTCCAGAGCCTTTCATTTTAGGTGTATTCATTAATACTTCTCTTTGGGATTTTTCTAATTTCTTTCTAAGGCACACTACTTCTTCTTCCAATTTTTCACATTCAAGACCTTTCTCTCTCATTTGTTCCAGCAGAGTGTCTTCTACTTTCTTTGCTTCTTCAACCTGTGTCTTTAGGCCTATAATTTCTTTCTTATCTTCATATTATTTCTCATCACATATTTGCACCAATGTCTTTAGGTCTTTGTTTTCATTCTTCAATCTTTCTATTTCAGTCAAGATTGTGTCAAGTTTGGATTTTTCCTCAACTGCACTTTCTTCATGGTTCTTACTTCCATTCACACTAGCAGGTACCTCATTTGATTGAACATTTTCCCATATACATAAATTTTTCTTCCGCTTAGTTCTCTTCTCCTTCTTGAAAATGCAGTCCTCTGTGTCTACTCCATGCATGAAATGCAATCTGTCCCAGATTTCTTTTGCAGAGGTTAAATCCATTATCAACTCAAGATCCTTGTTATGAAGACTATTGAATATCACACATTTCCCCTTGGCATTCCTATGTTGTTCTTGCACCGTGGGAGAGTCTGTTCAGTAAACATCACATACAAGCTTCCATACCTCAGGTTCATAAGCCAATAATCCTGTTTTGACCTTATCTCTCCATTCAAGAAAGTTTGTTGTATTTAAAACAGGTACATTTTGATAGTCCATGACTCAACCAGATCTCCTTCAAGCTATTAGGCTTACACCAAAGGAACCGACTCTGATACTAATTGTTGAACCCTTAGTTAAACTGAGAGGGGGGGGGTGGGGTGAATCAGTTTAACACATTCATGGAATTTTAAAATTTTTTCATTAAAACTTATTTACACCTTCATTTCAGGTTTAACTTAATATGTGAGTAATATTAGGATGTGAGAAACAACCATTAATATAATGTAACAGTAGACTTAATATGAGAGCAGCAAGTATTAAGAAGATGATATAAAACCTATCAACACCTAAACATCATGCCCAGGGACACCAGATATAAATGGAAACCCATAAAGGGAGAAAACCACATATTATTATTGTTGTGATGCAAAGGCAAGCTCCAACTCCCTATCACCACTGATTTTCTGTAGGCTCCAACCCACAAGAGGCTTCTACCTCAATTCTGCAAGCTACAACTTGCAAGGAAGCTCCAAATCCCTCTCAATTTTCTGCAGGCACCAACCTACAGGAGGCTCCAACCTCAGTCAGCTACAACTGACATCTATCAAGCTACAACTTGATAGGGAAGCTCCAACTTCCTTACTCTTTCAAAATAAAACACTTGCTGATTTACCTTGGATATAAGCTCTGTTCTGAACCTTCTCTTCTGTTGTCCATCAGTCTTTATATCTGCCCTGCATCATCTCATCATCTTCTCGGGTTCTCTATCCGCTCCTCCTTCTCCTCTGCCCTACTGCTTCATTTCTGAATTCTCTTAGCTCACTCTCTAACCTGTTTATGCATATCAATGTGATATTATTTATATAAATTCCCTTATGACTGTTAGCATTCCTCAGGGAATTTGAAATGGACAGCCATGCCTCTTTGCCTTCTTCCTTCTCATTTCTTTTACCCGCTTATTCAGGAAAATATAACAGTATGCATTAATTTCAATATTACAGTGGGAGTTTTGTTTTCCTCCAGAGACTTGCCAATGCATCACAAACAATATAAATCAATTGCAACATTTACATTCCCATTTTCAGTTACATGTATAAATTTCACTCAGTCCTCTTTCCAGCACTTGGCTTGCTGTTTTTGTCTTTTCTGCTGCTGTCAGGTAATTGTTTTGCCTTATTCTGCTATTCACTGCACTTGTGTATCTGCAGCTGTCATATAACTGTTCTTCATACTCTGTTCACTGTCTTCTGCATATTCTCCAGTTTTCTGTGCTTGTACACCTGTCAAATTCATTCCTGTGCATATTCCTGTTCACTGTGATTTTGTGTCTGCTGTATATATATGATTGTGTTACAATATATATATATATATATATATATATATATATATATATATAATGAATCAATTGCTGATCTGGAAATTTCAATAAACATATCTGGAGGCATTTTTCTTCCAAGGTTATCTTATGGTTATTAAACCAAATAATCTGTCTCAATTTAGCCCTCATGCAGAGGCTTACATATGGTTCAAACCATAGCTTAAGCTCACTACATTTATAAAATGCTCTTTAATCAAAGCCTAAGTGCAGGATTTGATTATCACATAAAAATTTCGTTATAGGTTAAACCACTACAGGCATATATATATGATTACTCACAACATATATTAACCAAGCATCATATCCTTTCAAGTGTATGGTTCTATCATACTGTACAGGTCGACATATATAAATATTTCCCCGAATCATGTGTTAATAGACCTTACCCTATGGAGATTTGAATCAATATTAGAACCTTATTATAAACCCTTTTATATAATGCTCTATGACATATCCACCATCAAGCATACTGGTCTAGTTATTTATTTTCTCTATTGAACTCCGAGCCATTTAACATTTGAATAAATCACTTAATTGAATAACTCGAGCCCACAGGGTTATTCAACGCATATCACAATTCTTCATAATATATGTTGGTCTATATTACACATAAAAAACCAACAATAAATTCTCGCTTTTCACATATGTTAACATATATGACACCTTCGACATTATAATGAACCTTTTTCTATTTTCCGATGTGATTAATTGCAACTAAATACCTCCAATTTCGATCGATGCATTTGTAAATGTTCTGATGTTCTACCCTTCCTTCGATGCGATTGATGCATTTGTAAATGTTCCGATGCGATGCCCTTACTTTGATGCGATTGATGCATTTGCAAAGGACCCGATGCGATAATCGCAATCGCAACTTTCAATAGAATGCCCCGACATTCTGCTTTTTTCTGATGCGATGACCTAATTTGATGCCAGAACCCAAACATGTATGAATCACATTTCATAAACCCATCGGGTCCTCATCTTCATCGCAATCGCAATCAAAACTTTTATTAACATGTTCTGCTGCCATAATTTTCTCTGATGCGATTCGTGAGGGTCCCACAAGGTTAATAAGACTCTTCTGTCCATTCTATTTATTATATTATATGTTTTTTCCAATGGTTTAGAAACCAACACCAATTCATGCTTTATAAACCTTGATTTTGGTTTTAATAACCCGTGTAGCACAACCCTTCATGTACGAGAATTCTCCTCATAAATTTTCGACCACGTATATGGTTTAGCCATAATATATCAACATTATAACAAAACAAAAAGTCCCCGAGCGGAGGTCACCTCACCTCTTTACACCTTATAGTTATAAACCTCGTTTCATGGGCTTTTTCAATAATTATTCGATTTATTATAAGAGATCCCGACACTATCACTTAATATTCCATCAACATAAGTTTCAATCTCCATTCATATGCATAACCACATATTCAAGTCTGTGGCCTTTTAATAGAACCCCTGGTCTTTATGACAAAGCACCCAATGTCACCCTCCTTTGTATATTATGTGAAAAGTTTAATAGTTGACGCTTCACACCTTTTCAACCAAATATCAAACCTTACTTAGGATAATATAATGCACAGTATCTTGACTTAACATTGTGATATTATTTAATAACTCGGACCTTTTAACCAAACGCACAAGCATTAACACGACTGTTTACATTACATTTCAGGCCCCACATATCACTACTCAATAGTGTTAAATCAACACAAAACCGATTCGTACTTTACTTATCTCCCATGCAACTTGTGATGCGACTGCCCTTGGATCAATCAGCCTCTGGATCGAATGATCCACAACGTTATCGCGCTAATTTTCTCATCGAGAGTTAGCACATAGAATTCACACGATGAGGGTAGTATTGCCCCGTCGACGTGTCCAATTATTACTAGATCGCATTTTTTATAAGAGGTTTCGTTCTGGCCCAAAGGCGGTGCGAAATAGACTGTTATGGTTTTCCAAAACCACTCTCGGGTTTTGAATAGTGCTTGACCGGGCCTTTACTCTAGTTAACACAGTTCTTTGTATGGCCTCCGTCTCATTAACTCCGGGCCTAACCTTCACAATATCACTCGACTCACAATAAAAACACAAGTTTCTTCAATGGCAGGGTTTTCCACCTTTGACAGGGTTCTATTACAGAGATTACTGCTACTCAGCTTACGAAGGTTCAATCCTTCTTCACACAGAACTACTCAGTCTCACGGATCCATTTCTTCGCACATTATCAACATTTCATTCCGGTTGGCCTTCAATTCTACGAAACAAACTAACTTCTCGTTTCTATATTGCACCTCTCTTCTTCGACGCAAAATCTCACACATATTCTCACACTCGCCCATAGAACTCGATATTCCTCTTATAGTATGAGATCAAGAATACGTATATAATTCACATAGAATTTAAGTCAATCAAGATACATACTTTTAGAATCAATTCCTCAATTTTAGAATATCCCAATATGAAATTCAAAACTCAGAACTTCACTGCCCATAATTTCATAACAGAGCCTATAATTTCCTTCAAGCACCTTATTCAATCGATGAATGATCGAATTTTACAGTGGACTCTATGTCATCTATGACTGCAGCTAATGCATTTGTTCAAACACAACATCGACGGCCCATAATTGACATTTATTCTTCTATCCACACATAAATTAATCAACCTATACACATATACTTCACAGAATCTAAGCATCCCTCATGTACACAGTGCATACATCAAGCCCTTGTGACATTTATTCTTCTATCACACCACACCACATAATTGCACACCACAACATCATAGACCAATTTAAACTTCTTCTTCACTACTCTGCACCTTGAATAGATCTCTGCTTCAGTTCTCTACTGCCTTCCTCTGCCACCTCTCTGCCACTCTACTTCTCTCTTTGCCATCCCCTTTGCCATCAATGACAACATTTCCAACACTTTCCACTTCTAAGTCCTGTGTTCCTATCAGTTACTAGAATTTTTGTTCAAGTCCTCCGATAGTTGATAAAGTCATTGATCGGGATTCATCTCCGGTCAAATCCACTCTCTCTGAAAGTTAGTCTCCCGAGTCCATTCCTGACCAATCATTGGTTGAGAAAAATGTCAATCTGATTCCATCTATAGTTCATCAGGTCTTTTCCATTGAGAGTGGGTCTCATCCCAGTCATGTTCTTCTTGTTTCCTCTGATTCCTTGGTATCGGAGGGTGATCCTCCCGTTTCCATGATCCAGGAGGATGATCCTTAAAAATGAAACAAGCTTCTTTCGGAGCATAATTTTTTTTCTTGTGTCAAGCTCCTTAAAAAATGAAACAAGCTTCTTTTGGAGCAGAGTTCGTTTTCTTGTGTCAAGCTCCTTAAAAAATGAAACAAGATATTATGAGGACAGTTCAATTACTATGCCAACCTCATTAAAAAATGAAACAAGGTGTCATGAAGATAGTTCTTCTATTGTGTCAACTTCATCAAAAAATGAAACATGTTCCCTTTTCAATTAAAGTATTTGATTAGATCTCGTAAAGTCCAAGTCGAATCTTTCTCTTGATCTCATAATTGAACCTTCATTCCATCCACCTTCCAGTAACTATTAGTCTACTTCGGTGAATGCCATGAAGCTGGGGGGCATGTAACTCGAATTGAGTCATCATGATGGGGGCATGCAAATTTATTCCAAGCATAATTTGTTTCTGTTTCAAGCTTGTGTAAAAATGAAACTGGTTTCAAGCATAGTTTGTTTCAGTTTCAAGCTTGTGTAAAAATGAAACCAACTTCAATTAGAGTTTCCTAATTTCAAGCTTGTGTAAAAATGAAACCATTCTTATTTTACCTCTCATGATTACCATTTTATCAACCTGTTTTTCTAGATGAGCCTTGGTTTTCTCATTCCATCATTACCATCTGCTCGACCAATCATATGCCCTCACTTGATTATTTTACCCATTCCTGAGGAAAAACTGCAATGAGTGGTCATGTTAGCCAGCATCTTGATCTTTACCTATTCTGAGCAGTTCCACCATTACTGGAACCAATTGCTATCCTTTATACCACTCGTTCCTCTAGGAGGAGTCAACTTTCAGCTCTTTTCTGACTCTCAAAAATTTGAAAATATTTCCGAGACTCTTGTCATTTTGAACTTGTTAAAGGCCGCGAAACGTCATTTAACCAATATACGTTTACCCCTTTTTCGGGCTTGGATAATCTATTTATGAAAAAGGAATACCTTAGCCAATCGTGACTAAGAGGTTCTCTCAGATAATTTTTTCTACCTTTTCGGATCTGTGAGACTACCTATGAAAAGGGGCCTACTAGAGTTTCATTTCGCCTCTTTTCAAACTCTCTAAACATGAAAATATGCCAATTTTTCCCTTTGTCAGACTTGTTAAAACTAAATCGAATTGGAAACTGTCATCATGATGACATCGAGTTCCTCCTTCTTAGGGCTCGTAAAATGTACTAGGAAGTATTTTGCTGAAGGAAAAAATTATATGACAAGCATATGCTATCCTCTTCAAGCTTATGTAAAAATAAAGAGGTACTTGCCAAAAATGGTGGGGGGGAATGGAAGTTATTCATCAGTTGTGTCGGTAGTATGTCACTCTTGAACATGACACTTATCTACAGTCCATGTTGGGTTGGGATATATTCACTCTGTAACTTTCCCTCCATGGGTTTGGGAAATCATTTTACCTCTCATTTCGTTACCAATCTTGTCAACATGACCTCTAATCCTATTTTAGTCAAATGCTTCCAAATTCCAGAGTCGTGTCACTGATATGTTCAAGAGAAAATTCCTCTGCAGTTTGTACATTCCCTGATCGTCTGATTCAGTCGTGATTAACAGTAATATTACATTCTCTGTTTCCTGTCCATGATGTGGGATTAATTATTCCCCTCCTTCGATGAATCTCTTCCTGTTGAATTCATCTCATTATCTAGGAAGTCAATCAAGAGATTCCTTTCTGGTGCGTTAGAGCTTGCATGCCCTAATGGCAAGTTCTTCGCATTCGACGACAGGTTCACATCACTGGCCTTTGATCGAGTGATTTTCACGGGTGTTCGACTTTAGTTCCTTATTCACATTATGTGGATTGTACTAGTAGTACCTTCAGAACCATTGTCATTATTGATGGTTTCTCTCATGCCTGTTAACAACTTCCATTATTGGCTGGTAATCAGGTGACTTTCTTCCATGTTCAAATTCAGCTCATTCATTCACATTCCTGAATTTTTACTTGATCAGGTCGTGATGGAGCGCAAGACCCTAGATTTTATTCTCTAGAGTTCAGGTTGCAAAGAGATATGCTTTTTCCATGATTGGATACATGTTTCACTCAGATGGATAGCTGCGACCATACCACAGTTTCTTTTACTGATGGCTACGTCCATAACTTGATTCATGTATTTTGATCTGAGATTTCAGTTATGTATATGTATATTATATTATTTATTTGCAGGTCTCCCGACGACAGTGTCTGGTTCCTTGCACGTATTTGTAAATAATTTCACCCCTCAATCATGTTCAAACTTCATGCTTTAGGGGGCATCTGTTACATAGTAATTTGTCATTATCCTAGTACTCACCATTCCTTGATCCTAGAGGACCCATAAAATGACTCGTGTGTACTTTGCAAGCATGGAATACATACCCCTGAACCATACTTTGTCTTACAATTCATCTCCCTTTACAATTTTTCTGAAAGATCCCTATAAAAACTTGGTTTTCAAGGTCAACGCTTTTTCTCAGTGTCTGACCTGTGATGATCATCGCTCTGTCTTAATATATGACCCATGCCAATCCTCTTTTGGAAATTTTTTAAAAATAGAAGCAAAGTTTCCATGACTAGAAGCTTCGCAAAGCAGAGATATGGAAGTTTTTTTTGAGGATATGGCCGTAGAATTCCCCTTTGGGCTTCTTGTTCCCATAAAATAGGAAATACCCCAAAGGATAAGCTTATTTTCCATTATTTGAGGGCCCATATCATCCTCCTCCATTTTTATATAAGGATACCTCCTTCACCTCTGCTACCTTAGTTAGTTTTTTAGAAGCAGCAATCATAGAGAGAAGAAGCAATTATAGCTTCGGGAGAATAGAGTAGAGTGTGATTGTTTTTGTGTGTTAGGAACATAGTGAGATATTGGAACTTTGTGTATGAGGGTGTTGCTAACGTGCTTGGATACAAACCTACTAAAGGAGAGCCTCAAAATCAAGGCTTGGTTGTAAACTTCCCTTGTCTTTATCATAATAAAATGCAAATGATGTTTATCTTCCACTCTTGTTTACATTTATAATGAGATTTATAGCGTTCCTTGATTAGTTAGATAGGTTGTAATTGTTTTATGTTTGTCGTGATTTTAATCTTGTCATGGTGTCTTGACTGTATGTACAAATAATCAAATGTTGGTAGCAGCGTGCATCAAGCTTGAGAGGAACAACACATCAAGAAGCTTCGATGAAAGATGCCAACATAACATCAGAATAAGGTAGGTCATTTCCTTGTTCTGAATTTCATTTAAAATCAAGGAAGGTAGATGTTAGTATGTTCTTGTAGTTACTAGACCCACCCTATGGCTAGAGGGATTGCCTCTATCCGCAGAGGGGATTTTACTACACAACACCACAACGAAGTGATCGCCTGGCAGAGTAATGAAAATGAGGGAGTAATAATAGTGACAGAGTAACAACGGTGATGGAGTAAAAACACCGACAAAGTAACGAAAATGGTAGAGTCACAACATTGACAGAGTCACAACACCGATGAAGTAACAACAGTAACTGAGTAACAAAAATGACGGAGTAACAACAGTGACAGAGTCATAGCAGTGACGAAGTCACAACACCGATGAAGTAGCAACATCCAACACTTAGAAAAAAATTCTCAGAGTAGCAGCATCAAAGAAGTAACATCACCGAGTACTTACAAAATTTCTCATCTCCACAAAATTGTACTCCTATAGTAGTTCCTGCAAAAAGGAAAACAATTGAGTAGTAATAATATTTTATTCATATTACTATATATGGATATTTTTTTTATTTTTTATTTTATTATTTTATTATTTTTTATTTAAATTCAAGGATGTAGAGGAGGATTTCTCTGCACTAACAACCTTCAGACTAGATTTTTCACAGAGATGTTTAATGAAGGTATTCTTAGAATCTGGGCGATGATATAGTCTCAGACGATGTCCATTTGCTATGAAAGAAGCATAAGTATCATCAATTGGAATAAGTCTGACTGTTCCATAGTAAAAAACTGTGTCCACTTCATAAGGTCCCATCCACCAAGAGAAAATCTTTCCCTTGAAGTCGTTGAATGAGAATCATAGAGTGATGCCCATTCTCCTATGTGAAACACCTTATTTTTAATAAATTTGTCATGCCATTTAGTTCTCTGCTGCTAAATTGCACCAGTCTTTTGGAAAACCATCAAATGGATTTCATCTAATTCATTTAGTTGTTCCAGCCGGTGTTTCTGTGCATCTAATAGATCCAGTCATATCTATAGAGCTATTCTGAGTGTACTAATCTCAAATTCTATCGGAAACAAAGGGGGATTTCCCATAGACCAACTCAAATGGTGAAAACCCAGTTGTGTTCTGCCATGTTGTTATGTATGCCCAGAGAGCTTCAAGAATATTTTTAGCCCAATCTCGATGATGTCTTGCTACAGTCTTTGTCAAGATATTTTCCAATACCTTGTTTGTACTTTCTACTTGACTATTCACCTGGGGATGATACAAATATGAAACTCTATGTTTTATTCCATATTTCTACATAAGCCTCACTATCATGTGTGATGTAAATTGTGCTCCTCCATCTGAAACAATCTCTCTCGGAGCACCATAGTGAGAAAAAAATTATTCAAATAGAAAATATGAAACAACCTGCTCTATTTATTTGACAATAACCTTGGCTTCCACCCACTTAGTAACGTAGTTTTTGCGACAAAAATGTGGACCTTGTGATGTGAAGGTGGGTTAAATGGAACAACAAAATTTATCGCCCACTTTTCGAAAGGTTCCAGGACTACCGAGGCTGTAGTGGCATTTCATCTAATCAGCCCGGTCAGCCCATCCGTTGGAAACCATCACATGCATGAACGTAGTATTGGGAATCCTGAAATATAGAGGGCCAATAATATCCCATCTCCAATACCTTATATCCTATCCTCTTATCTGCAAAATTCCCTCCACAAGGACCATCATGGGAAGCGTTCAGCACTTCATAAATGTCATCCTCAGATACACAGCGACGAACCTACTGATCGCCACCTATATGAAAGAGATGTCCTACTATCTAGGAGTATCGGGCACTATGATGAATTATCTTTCGCTGTTCGCTGTATGAAAAATGACGAGGCACCTTTCTTGTAGAAAGATAGTTAGCAATATCTTCATACCATGGAGGATTAGTGGAAATTGAAAAAAATATATTCATCTAGAAAATTGTCTTCTATGGGTGTGCCTTCATCATTATTATCCAATCTAGACAGAAAATCAACAACTAAATTATCCTTCCCTGGTTTATCTACTATTGTAATATCAAATTATTGAAGCAATAGCAACCATCTTGTAATGCAGGGGTGATAGGTTCATCAAATACTTGATTGTTGCGTGATCAATATGTATGAAAGTAGGATACCCAGTAATGTAGTGTCAAAATTTGTTGATGGCATAGATAACAACCAAGAATTCCTTTTACGTTACCATGTAATTCAGTTCAACAGGAGTTAAATTCTTGCCAACGTAGTAAATTGTATATGGATTCTTATCTTCTTGTTTTCCTAGAACTTCCCCAACTGTATTTTGAGAGGCATTCGTATGGATGTGAAACGGAATATCCCAATCTGGTCCTCGCAGCATCGGAGCTGCACAAACAAGTTCCTTGATTTTTCTAAAAGCTGCTTCACAATCATATGTCCACAAAAATTTTGCATCTTTAGTTAGCACCTGAAAAAGTGGGGATGCTATTTTAGAAATGTTTCTGTAAAATGCCTGTAATATCTAGCACAACCGATAAAAATATGTACATGTGTGGGTGTCTTAGGTACCTGAAAATAAAAAATTACCTCTACCTTGGCTGGATCAACTTGAATTCCAATAGCTGAGAGTAGGTGTCCCAAAACTATTCCCTCTTCCTTCATCATATAAAATTTAACCATAATCAGAGAGACATGGGTCTGCTTGCATCTTTCGTTCACTTTTTCTAAATTTTCCAAGCCTTCTTCAAATGAATCCCTATAGGGAGCGAACTCATCCATATAAATCTCAACGCTGTCATTGACTAGATCAGATAAAATCCCCAATATTGTCCTCTAGAATGTTTCAGAAGCATTACAAGGACCACATGGAAAGACTCTGTATGCCAAGGTTTTCCAGGGGCAAGTGAAGGTGGTTTTATCTTGGTCTTCAGGGGCTATTTGGATTTGATTATACTTGCTAAACCCATCCAGGAAGGAGAAAAAATTCTTCCTAGCCAAGGTATCTAGGAATTGGTCAATGAAAAAAAAAGGAAAATGATCTTTCTGAGTTGCCTTGTTCAATTCCTTATATTCCACGTAGATACGCCATTTACCATTTTTATTGGGGAAAATAACCATCAGAGAAACCCATTGGCTATCTGAGATGAGGTAAATGAATCCTACATCCAGTAACTTCTAAAGTTGTTCCTTGACAATGTTTTTTAGGGATAGGTTCATTCTTCTCTAAGGTTATCTCATAGAAAAAAAAATATTCCTTGATGTTTATTTGATGAGTGCGTAGATTAGCAGGAATCCCCTTCATGTCCATGTAATCCCAGGCGAAGGCTTCCTTATGGGTTTAGAGAAATTTTAGCAGTTGTTTTGTCTAGGACTTTGAAATATTTGTGTTGATATTCAATGTTTTTCCTAGCTCAATTTCGATGTGAATACTGTCATGGGACGAAGTAATAGGCATGTTTTCAATTTCATCTTCTATTTTAATATTTTCCTGTGTCTCACAGCTCATGGAAGATTCCAGAATCTGATAAGTTGAATTAGAAACAGAACTAATATCATTAATAAAAGTGTTAATAGTATCATCCTATGTTTTTGTTTTGAATTGAAGAGCCTACCCAATGGTAAGGACTAGTCTAATTTCTTCATTTTGAATTTCATGTCCTTCCATTGGTAGAGGTTTTCGTTTGATCAATGGTTTTTATAATGGGCTTGGTTCTACAGAAGGATAGATGTAATATTCCCAAATAGGGAATGCAGCAATATAAGATAGATATGCAGGAAAATAACGTAGATCATCTAAGACAAAGCAGGAGGCCAATAAAGAGACCTTCTAAATGTATTTATAGCAGCAAAATAGATGTACAATGAGGCCCATAAGATTCTTAATTGGAAATACAAGTCACCAATAGAAGAAAACCCTCAAAAAGAGGTGTTGCAACCATGTATTAAGACTGAAAATAGTTGGACAACGTTATTTAATTGGGCTGCAAAAAAATGTTAATTAAACTTTAGATCTAGAGCATATAAGTGCATAAAAATTCAGATCTATAACATATCCATACACTATAGAGGCTCCTCTTCCAATCCCCCTTGGGGTTTTGAGAAAAACACCATGTACATGAAGTATATCTAAGATCTAAGTTTGCAGATCTGCAGAAATATTCAATGATTCAGAAATATTAAGAAGTATGCAGATCAAATTTGATATGAACATGTAATAGATCTCCTCCAATGGATCTTCAAAGTGAAGGGCAGATCCCCAACACTTGAAAACCAACTCTCCAAATGATTGTCAAAACACCTTACAACAACACCTACAGGAAAAACACAGATCTGGAAGTAAAACTGTGTTGTAGGGTTTAGAAAATAGTTGGCCACATGCCAAGATCTAAAAATGACGCCCAAGCACTCCAATACTCTTCTCCCAATGGAGTAGAAGTCTACTCCATTGAAAAAGGGCACTGAAATTTCCTAGGTCTGAATAGATCTAGCCTCCACTTTCTGTAGCTTGTAAAGACAACCAAACCCTCAACAAGATCTGCGTTGTAGTTGAAATAAGAAGCTTGGCCTTCAGCCAGATAGTGGACTATGCAATGCAAATTATTCCAAGAGGCCTCTCAAGGAAAGAGGTGGGATTCCCTATCAGGAACACCCAGTGCTAAACAACACTATTCTCAGATAAACAACCAAATAATGATATATGTCTAAATAGGAAATGTATTCAGAAATATAATGTTCATCAAAAATCCTCTCATGCTACCATACTCTTCCTTTTATAAGTTAAGAGCTTGTAAACCCTAAACCAACTTCAAAGAAATAGCTTCTTTCACACAAGCCATCTCCATCTAAAACTCCGTTGTGCCTCATTGATGGCCACTCCTCCAAGACAACGTTGTAGATTTGGTCATGGTTGACCCAGTCAAAATATCCAGCCCCTTTCACACCTAAGGGTGCTTGCTTACATAGGCAAGATTTAGCCATTTTCACATTTGGCATTGATTTATTCACCCATTTAGGAGTATTATGAACCTCCTTCACATTTTTTTTCTTGAAACAAAAAAAAAAAAAAAAATTGAATATTCCCATTAGCTTGGGAATAATTGGGAATATTACAGTCCTCCCCTCCCAAATGTTGTTTGTCCTCAAGAAACTGATAAGGTGAGTGTTTCAACTCTTCTCCTCCTCCATTGGTGACACCATCATGTGATAAGCTTGCTCCATAAGCTAAGTGTTCACCAATCCTACCCTCCATGAATTGTTCCTCCAAAGTTCTCATGAGATGTAAATAGTCCATCCCACAAGGAGACAATAAATCAGATGAAACAAACATGGCTTTCCCAATGTCCTCCCTGAAACATGTAGCATAAGATACATGGAGAACCTCCATCCCATAGGGCACATGCATACCTCCCATCCTCCCTCCATACATTCCCATAAAAAGTACAAGTATATAATCAATGCATGGAAGAAAAACTACATACATACAAACAAAAATATGTGCATACGGAGGTGGGTCATAGTCCCACATGTGGAACCAGCACAGTGCATCTCTTGCCTACATCAGATCTAGATGTGGTAAGTGGTTTTCCCACCACTTACTTTCTGCCCATGTTATCTCACTATGTCTAAAAGTGTGAGATATATTTGGTGCCTTAGGAAAGCACCCATCATGATGAAAAATATCCCTTTGTCCTCCAAGGGAGTGGCCAAATTTAGAAATTTGTGTGGCCCAAGGTTGGCCATGAATTTTACAAGATATAATAATCCTCCTTGGATTCATGGCCTGCATCAACATGGTGAGAGAATACATATAATTAGAAAATAAATAATTATTTACATGAGTATGTTCTTCACCAACAATCCTCCTCATACAAGTGGAGTGGTGCATAGATCTATCTCTTCTTTTAAAAGAAGGAAGAGATGGATGAAATAACTCTTTCATAGAGTCATGTTGCTATCCCAACTCCACATGTTTCATGCACTCTTGAAAATGCTAATGTAGTTCTCCTTCAAAGCCTTCCCAATAAAATCTCCTCATGATGATGTTATAGATCTTCATGGAATATATGTGGCTGAAACATAACTCTTTGTAAGCTCTTTGTAGCAACTTCTCTTTGAGCTTGGAGGATCTAGACAATAATATTCTACCATGATGATAGATGACTCCTCCTTGGACTAAATAGCCCTCTTCATGTAGCTAGTCATCAAGTATCATACAAGTGTGAAGATCCTTGGAATAATCCACAAATGGTTGGGATTTCCAATATGGATCTAAACTGCCCAACAATGAAAGCATTGATGATGTATCAACAAAAATTTATTTCATGTGGCTCCTCTCCTCCTTGACATCTCCCATGACAAAGGTGTGTGTTGGAAGGTCATTCCTTCCCTTCTTCTCCTCCCACAACGCAGAATCATAAAAGAGAGTGGGTGATGATGATAAGGGGAGTATATCTCCCTCCTCCTTTAGGCTACCCAAGACTCCCTGTGCTGCATTATTGTCTTCCAATCTCCCATCCCTCCCGGATCTAAATTTGGAGCATCATGTGATAAGAGATCCCCCATAAAAACTGAATCAGGTGGCCTCCCAGGTGGTTTTCCACTAGATAAGAGTGTCCCATGTAGCAACCTCATGAGCATGATAGATGGGACTGTAAGGTCCTTGCTTCCACTACACAAATCCATCTCTGATATTTTTTTGGAAGTGGTATGTGAGGGATATGTATGCATTCCTTTGATCATTTGAGTTTCACCACTCTTCTTGTCCACCCATTCCATTTTCAAAGCCTCCCAATCAGTGGTAACTTTCCCCAATGTAATCAACCATTGAACACCCAAAATCACATTGGTGTCAGGTATGTCAACCGCAAAGAAGTGATCAAACAAAGTATAAGTTCCCATGGTGACTGAAAGTGATGTGACATAATGCATGAATTGCATTGTTATATCTCCTAGGACCAAAACAGAGAATCCCTCAAAATTATCAGTGAGCATTGCCCTCCTTTGCGCTAGATGGGAATCAATGAAATTATGGGTTGCCCCACTATCAATCAAAACATAGACCCTCTGATTCAAGATGGAACCTTGAACTCTTAAGCTCTAGTACTTAGGTACTCCTCTCAAATATGCAAGAGCCCCTACAATAGGAGAAAATGCTCCATCCCCATCTCCTGATGGTGTTGGCTTTCCTCTTGCAGTGTCAGTGCTGTGACCTCTTCTTGGTTCATCTTTTTCTTCCTCCTCAACATCTGAGAAGACCTCTATGTAATTTTCTTTCCCTGCAGCACATCTATGTCCAGGTGCCCATGATTATTTTCAAGTGAAGCATAGCTTCTTTTTTCTTAGATCTCTCCACTTCATCATCAAGAGGCTTCTTGTATGAGCTCTCCTTGGAAGGAGCAGCTTTTTCTTCCTTTCCCTTTGAAGGAAAAGAGGGCTTATGCTGGAATCTTGCCTTTGCTTTTGGCAAGGCATCTTGAAGGTCTCTAGCCCTTTCAATAGCATCATGCAGGGTAGTGGGCTTGGTATATTTAACCAACCCATGAAGATGTTCATCTAAACCATCAATGAACATGTACACCCTTCTTGCTGCAGAAAAATCTGGAACCATAACAGATAATATTAAAATTTTAGAAATGTAAGATTTTGTATTACCTGATTGTTTCAACTTTTCAAGGCTCATAAATGGTGCCTCTAGATATCTTCTATCAAATCTCTCCACTAGCCTTCTAGTGAACTCTGAATAAGTATTCACATTGGAATGACCCAATCTAGACAAGCCATGGAACCACCAATCATGTGTTGCACCTTCAAAGTGCAACATTGCAATCTTGATAGCCTCCATCTCAAGAACCTTGTTCAACTGAAAGTAGATGTCAAGTTTTTCTACCCATGCTTTGGAAGAACACTTGGATGACCCATCAAATTTGGGTAAAAATAATCTTCTCATAGAGTGATGTCGATCATGATTTTGAATGAATCCACCACCTCTATGATGATGCCCTGGTCTTCTTTTGTCCTTGAGGTGAAAAAAATCTTGAAAAGTCAAGTGATATTTGAATCTCTGATTTTGAGACTCATATTATTCAAAATATTCTTCAAGGGATTCTTTCTCTTGAAACCATTCATTTCCCACAGCCAAAAAGGTAAGCATGGTAGAGTGTTGGGAAACTTGTGGCTGATGCACTGGTTGATCATTCCAGTGGTGAGACATGCCAGAGCTTTCTCCAAGATAGAATCCCTTAGGGGATTCTTTGATTTTTTCCAATCTCATCTCTTTGATCTCTCTAGCAAGATCTTGCATGGCTCTCAAAAGGATATTAGGAAAATCTTTTTCTTCTTCTTCACTTCCAGATACAGGGGCTTTACCCTTGTCTTCATTGTCATTGGTGTAATCAAATTTATTCTTCTCTCTTCTCTTTAGATACCTCTTCTCTCTGTCAGTAAGAGGTTCTTCATATTTAGAAGAAATATTGGCTTCTTCGGAAGCACAGGTTGTGCCAAGATGATGCTCTGATACCACTATAATATTCCCAACTAGGGAATGCAACAATATAAGACATATATGCAGGAAAATAACGCAGATCATCTAAGACAAAGCAGGAGGCCAATAAAGAGACCTTATAAATTTATTTACAACAAAAAAATAGATGTACAAAGAGGCCCATAATAAGCTTAACTGGAAATACAACACACCAATAGAAGAAAAACCTCAAAAAGAGGTGCTGCAACCATGTATTAAGACTGAAAATAGCTGGACAACGTTATTTTATTAGGCTGCAAACAGTTGTTGATTACACTTCAGATATAGAGCATAAAAGTGTATGAAAAGTCAGATCTATAAAATATCCATACACTATAGAGGATCCTCTTCCAATCCCCCTTGGGGTTTTGAGCAAAACACCATGTACATGAAGTAGATCTAAGATCTAATTTTGTATATCTACAGAAATATTCAGTGATTCAGAAACATTTAGAAGTATGTAGATCATATCTAATATGAACATGTAATAGATCTCCTCCAATAGATCTCCAAAATGAAGGGAAGATCCCCAACACTTGAAAACCAGCTCTCCGAATGGTGTGTCAAAACACCCTGCGACAACACCTAGAGGAAGAATCCAGATCTGGAAGTAAAAATGTGCTATGGGGTTTAGAACATAGTTTTCCACATGCTAATATCTGAAAATGATGCCCAAGCACTCCAATACTCTTCTCTAAATGGAGTAGAAGTCTCCTCCACTGAAAAAGGGCACTGAAATGTCCTAGATCTGAGTAGATCTAGCCTCTAGTTACTGCAGCTTTCAAAGACAACCAAACCCTCAACAAGATCTACATTGTAGTTGAAAGAAGAAGCCTGGCCTTCAGCTAGATAGTGGACTATGAAATGCAAACTCTTCGAAGAGGCCTCTCATGGAAAAAGGTGGGATTCCCAATTAGGAACACCCAGTGCTAAACAACATTATTAGTAGCTAAACAGCCAGAGAATGATATATATGTCTAAATAGACAATATATTCAGAAATATAATGTTCATAAAAAACCTTCTCATGCTGCCATCCTCTTCTTTTTATAAGTTAAGAGCTTGTAAACCCTAAACCACCTTCAATGAAATAGCTTCTTTCACACAAGACATCACCATCTAAAACTGCATTGTGTCTCATTGATGGCCACTCCTCCAAGACAATGTTGTAGATTTGGTCATGGTTGACCCAGTCAAAATATCCAGCCCCTTTCACACCTAAGGGTGCTTGCTTACATAGCCAATATTTATCCTTTTTCACATTTGGCATTGAATTATTCACTGTTTAGGAGTATTATGAACCTCCTTCACATTTTTATTCTTGAAACAGAAAAATAAAACAAAATTGAATATTCCCGTTAGCTTAGGACTAATTGGGAATATTACAATAGAGGGTGAAGTTCTTTGTGACAATCCCATTAGAGATAACCATATTTCCAAATTGACACCTAATATAGGCATCTACGGTTGCAAGCCAAGGCCTTCCCAGAATTAAGGGATGACCACTGGCTAGGGATTGTGTATGTAATTCTAGGATTTCCACGGGATAGTGCCATGAGTCTATCGAAATAGTAATGTCTTCCAACTTCCCTACTGGTTTGACTGTGGATCTATCTACCAATTCCAAAATAGTAGTAGTTTGTTTAATGTTTCTAAGACACAATAGATGCATAGTTTCTAAGGTAATGACATTTATAGCAGCACCCAAATCTACCATTAAATTTGGGATTTCAACCCCATTAATCTATACTGTTAGAATTTGGTTCCCTGTATCCCCATATTTTATAAGCATGAATTTTCCCAGCATGATGTCAAACAATTTACCCATAACATGGATGGTCATTGGGTCCCTTAATTTCTTTCCAGGATTTTTAGAACAATATTCTTTGAGAGTTTTCGCATAGATCGACACATCCCTTTATTGTAGTATTATAAAGACTCCCCATTTTTCTATATAAATGGTATAGAAAGAACAATGGGGACCCTTTTAAAATAATTCTTAAGGTTAAATCAATTTTAGAACTTCGAAATTTTAACCTATTAGATTAAGTTTTGTTTTTTTTATATACAAAACATAAGAAAATCATGAAAATTTTCTCTAAGGAACCCATAAAGGACAACGATAAGCGAGACGCTGAAAAACTGATATGCGAAATGCCGAAATTACGATGAACGAGGTTGTGAAATACATCATATAACAGATAGAGATATCGCAAACTGTCATATGACCTATGTCGATATCGCATTCCGTCATTAAATAGAAAAAAGACATCACAATATCACACATTCACATATCAGACATTACTGTGAAACGTCAAAATATCACTAATCATTAAAACACCAATTTATGGATCCCAATAAGATAACAAATTTCAAACTCACACGAAGCACATACTATAAATTTAATGGTAATTCAAGTGTTTTATGATTTCGAGGTTTGTAAACGATTTTATAATTATTTCATATTTAATACCAAGGATTCCCATTATGCATGGATTAAGGTGTTATGACAGTTAATAGCATTTGATGTGATCTCATCTTACCCTCTTTGGTTTTTATTTTTGAAAGGGGAATTCCAGAAACGCAGTCATAAAATGATGTCAAGGCTTCTTAAAGCATGAAGGAAGTCCAGCACCCTACCTCAATTAGTTGTTCAAAAAGAAGAAAATCACGAGATGGCTCCTCTAGTCTCAGACACAACATGCAACCCAGAAATTGGTTCCTCAAGCTGGGAAGGAATTTATAAGTTGTTTGAGAACAAGAATCCATAAGTAATTTTGAATAGCAAGGCTGTAGCTGATGATTCTGCATCCTCATATTCAGACTCATGGTCTGATGCAACTAACTCTTTTCTACACAAAATTGTTGCACGTCCTAAAATGCTGTCATATACTAACATAGTAAGATGGGTGCTATATCACGTGGACATCCGAGATAGACAGTTTGTTACCAAAATCAGAATACTCATTGGTTCTCTCAGGCCTACAGATTTGAAGGAAATGTACAAATTACCTAAACCCCAGAAAATATATGACAATCATTTCGTCCAGGAGTTTATGTGAGAGAATGAGAATCCTGCAAATGTGATTAAGGATTGGAAAAAATGATCCTAATAGACATAAACGTGACGATAAGGGTATGTACTCAGTAGTTTCTCTTAAAATCCCTTTCTCGCAAATTGCTTCAATGATGTGTCGTTTGTTTGGGTATTCAAATACAACCATGTTTAAAGAAGATTGCACACCCCTGATAGAAGCAACCTCTGATAGATATATCCTTGATTGGGACAATATTATATCTGATAATTTGATGAGATGTATCACTATCTATAGATAAAATCGTAATCTTCCTCCCAATATAGTCACCCCTTTTTATATGAGTTCATTTATCCTAGATGCTATTTTTTTTGTACTGAATTTCCATCATTTGGATGAAAATGGACCAAAGAAGTCAAAACCCCCATATTTGTATAGTTATAATTCCTATGGGAATCAAAATACCACTCCCATACATTTAACATATGAAATGATATAATGCTCCGAGTTTTTCAGGTCATTTTTGAAAGAAAAAATTCTAGAGTCACCCATGAAGGCAATATAAATCTCAGGTCTATAGGAAGATGGTTTGGTGAGGAATTTTTCACGCACATTCAATTTTTTGGAAGTTAGGCTTGTCCTCATGGCCTACCCTTATATATTCCAGATAAATTATTGGCAAAATAGATTGCTTATCAGACCGTAGGTAATGGGTTGACTAAATTTTTGAAAGAATCCAAAAAGACACTTTGGCCAACTTTTCCTATCACATGTGGCTCATACAATCTCAACAATTTCAAGCATGCATGTCTTCAAATTGATTGATTAAAACCTTTCAATCTTCCAGTTCTTCCAAAAAGAATTCATGATACATATGGTGTTGCCAAAGAAATAACAAATCAAGTGAAGCTACAATCATTTGCAAGCGAGCATGATAAATTTGATGATGTGTTTGAATCAATTACATAATTATCAAGGGTTCTTTAAATAGAAACTATGAGATTCAGTCCAAAATAATTGATATAGTTCAAACAATATGGTGAACAAAGGAATTCTCATTTTCCAGATTACATGTTCCACAGGCTAATTCCATAACAAATTCCAATTCCTCAAGTTCAGATTCAATTGCCAGAAGCAGAACAATTTCAAATTCAAATTCCTCAAGTTCGGATTCTATTGCCAAAATTTGAACAAGTTCTGATTACGATTCCTCTAGTTCAGGTACAAGTACCAATGGTAGAACTGTAAATCGTAAATGTTCCAGAAGAAGAGAGATTTAATCAAGACTGGGAAATTTTTTAAAAAGCATTATCTGATACTAATAATTCTCCTGATCAGAATTATATTTTGTTAGAAACTATTCCCCCTGAAGATTATATAAGAACAAAAATTCATATAGGTGGATCAAGCATTCAAGAATTATCATCTAATTTAAATGGTTCTCAAGATCAAAGAGAAATTTGAGAAATATCATTCACTACAGAGGTTTTCGAAATTTCTATTCAGCAAAATCAGACACCAAGGACCAATGGCACAAAGGAGAGACAAGAAGAAACAACGTCAGATGTCATGGACATTATCCCTATTTTTCCAACAACATAAATAACTTTGAAGATTGAAGAAATACCTCCTTTGGATGTCTTTTACAGTTCAAAGCATAAAGCTGTTGTATCCAAGTCAAAGAAGAAGCGAAAGATTGAAAATTATCCAGAAATGCCTATGGACATAACATCAATGCAAGTTCTATGGAAAGAAACATAATCAACTCCAGGAAAAGAACTTAGCTGATTATCTTAGTTTGCAGGTGCTTATGCAGATGAAACTATTCATAAGGCAGTGGAGATTGAGTCATTAATCATGGAGAAAGATAAAAAAAGACTCAAATGGATCAAAGTTTCTTCGAGGAAAAAAAAAAGAATAGAGCAGGAGTTTCAATAAAATATTAATAATCTACAACTCGAGTTTGAAGGTATCAAACTAAAACTTGAGAATGAAATTAATGAAAAGGATTTAATAGTCCACCAAATACAATAGAACACTCAAAATATCCAGGAGAATCTAGAACTTAATGAGGTAAAGAAAGAAGCAACTTGGTTGGAAACATTGCTAGTAAACCAACATAAAATTTTCTATCCAAAATACCAACAGGTTCAAGAGCAGATTAAAATAAGTGATCAATTAGTCACTCAAATTTCTGATTTGAGGATTTATTATGAGGAAACTAATGATAAAGTGTCTAAGTATCTAGATTGGCAAGACATAGTTCAAGGGAGAGTGGCTGATCTTCCCCGCCTTGAAGAATCAATAAAGGACATAATATTTGGAGACTGGGACATGAAAATGAAAAGTGCACAATTAGCTATCATCAGAGCTAAAAACATGTCTTTTAACATATCTGAATATATTAAATATTTTCTTCTGCAAGCTAATCTTATCCAGGAAATTCCAAGGGACACTATGCCTAAAGTCAACCTTTTGAAACAATATTGGCGGGAAACATCAAGCAAGAAAGCTCTTGACATAAAAAACTTGACAAAGATAAAAATGGAAGTTTACTGGTATCTGTTGATCAAGCCACACAATAAATTGGGAGTGTTGAGGTGTCTCTCCAACATAGTAGTTCAACTACTTCCAGCACTCAATGATGCAATATTCACAGGCCAGATGAGAATGCAACTAATGCATCCCCCCAGCTCGAATAAATGATGAAAGATTGCCATCTCAAGGAACAATTAGAGAAAATATCCGAGAAACAGTTTTAAGACTGTTACAACTACTTCATTTTAATTTCCTAGATTTTAGTTTATAGTTTATATTAGATTAAGAAGAATTCTTTCACAATTCTTCTATTTTTGTTATATTAACTAGTATTTAAACCCCTTTCATTCATTTATAAAGGGGTCTATATTTTTTAGAAGGTGGCTTTTGGAGCTTACACTATTATTTGATCAGAAGTATATAATTGAAAGTCTGAGCCTAGAGGCTATCTTTTAAGAACTAAGTTATGATGCAACAGGTACTATTATCTGTGTATTAATTGTTTTATGCTTATGAGATTATCGAAAACTTGTTTCTATCTATTTGTCTCTTTCTAATAAGCATTGAAAGGATATATATTCATATTACTATTGATGAAATGTATTGAATGATACGTTGTTAGATAAGTGACTTTGAAAGCTATTATATGATTAATGATATTCATTAACTAAATCAATTACATCGATTTAGTTTCTTTAATGTGCTTATATTCATTTTAGTATGCAAATGATCTATATTGTTTCATACTTATGAAATCTTACTCTGTAATCATATAAAACGATCTATCCCTGGAAGTAGTTAGAATTACTTTTATTTTTGTTATCAGTTGAATAGATCACTCCATTCGTGTTGATTTTATTCCATTGTTTTATTAACTCATTTTATATGGGAAAATTTTCCCTATATCCCTAGTCAGACCCACCATTTCAATGGAAAAGGAGTGGTAAGGATTTGCACTAACCTCCCGACCAGGTGGAATCCCTGATGTTGAAGAAGTCACTCTCCAATCATCAAAATTTTTGACACTAGAAGGAGGGCCTCCGACTATGTATGGCATATAAAATTTAATCTCAATTGAAAAGACAACATAAGAGTCAAATCCCTCCAAAGTTTCTACGACCTCTAGATCTCCCTCACTATCTCCAATTCATAAACCTAAAGTTGTAGAAACATTTCTTATATCTCCTAAAACATTATCTCGTATAACTTCTTCAAAATATATTCCTGAATCTCCTGAGGTTCAGGCTTTGATTGAAATATTGGAAGAAATATCCATATCTCCACATAAAACAACCAAATCAGAAATGTCTAAAGAAAGTATTACATCTAAATTTCGAAGTACTAGTGTGTTAACTCGATCACAAAGTGAAAAACTTGGGATAAATCCTTTTGAGTTTCCTATTTGATCTCATCGAAAGAAAACAACCACATCAATATCTCAATTAGGTATCAGCGATATCACATCATCTTCATTGCCATTCACTTCAACCATCTCTTCTAATCAACCCATTTTTTTTCATCAACCCATTTCTACTCAAACAATCAGTGCTACTATAAGTAGTACTAGTTCAACAGTAAGTTCTTCTCCATCCACATCTGCTTCTGGGCCCACTACCTCATATTGATAAGCACCAACTCAAGCAATGTCTAATCTAACATGGGTTAATTCGGGAGCTGTGTAAATGCAAAATTTACATCCTCTCCCCGATCTTTCAGAAAAATGGTTACCAAAATATAATCTTGATGATGGTCTTCCTGTTGAAGAAAATATCAATAATTTTATGTTGGCTATGAGTCTCCATGGTATGCAGCATGAAGATGTTGTAGTAAGATTGTTTCCTTATACTTTTCAAGGATCTGTAGGATCATGGTATTTTTCCCTCCCTTCCTGTTCAATAGGAGATTGTAATACTTTTCAAGATCTATTTCTTTCTAAATATGGTGAAGATAGGACAATTGCATCCTTAATCAATTATCTTTCTAATTTAAAAGCTAGTTCAAATGAAAAGATAAAGTATTTCAATTCCACGTTTAACAAGTTATTGAATAAAATTCCAGTTGTCTGTCGACCAGGATTGGATGTACAAATAGAGTGGTACATATCTTCTCTTCCTTCTAATATAGTGATTTTTTTAGATAGAGATAATAAGCCTACTCATGTAGAAAATATGAAGGAAGCCTTATCTGTAGAAAGAAGAATCACAACTTTAGAAAATAAAACCGAGCTAGAAAATAATAAATCTAAAAAATTAAGATTCAAAGATGATCAAAAGAAGAAAAATCCAAAAGAACCTTTCGATCTTGAAGGAATTCAAAATGTCCTGAACACCATGTCAAACGAAATGGTTGAAATAAAAAAACATGTTGCTTAGATTTCTACTAAAAAACCCTTTAGATTATTTAGAAAAAATCAGTCATCTGTATTAAAACCTCCTAATATCATTTCTAATGCTGAATCTTAAGAAGAAGAAGAAGAAGAAGAAGAAGAAGTTACAATTTTGCCAATGAATCTCAAGATGAAGAAATAGAATAATTACATGGATTATGGGACTTTGTCTTACATTCCTCTGATGAAGAGATGGAATCTGAAGCAATGCCTGTTAACAATAGAAGTAAGGCTTTTGCTGAACCAAATCAATCAATTCAAAAGAAGAAGTTACCAAATTCTCTTGCTAAAGACAAACCTGTTAATGAAAAACCACCAGTCACACCATCTCAATAGGTTATTATTGAATCTTAGCCCATTAAATTTGTACCCAATCCTCAAACTAAAACTTTGGTAGTATCCAATACTATTGAATAAAATATTGTTGAGGATATGAAGAATATTAAGGCCACTATTTCTCTTCACAAAGTTAGAAAATTAAAGCAACAACATTATATTTTATTGAAATATTTAAATGCAGTTACTGCATATCCTCTTCCTACAATTGTTATTGCTAAACTTGCTAATGGGATAGGGAAGCCTCCAATTGACAATTCAAACAAAATAAATGCTTCAGATGCTATTTTGATTGGTGATAGATCCAATTCTTATACACCTCCTTTTCTCTTAACTTATGAAACATACAATAGAAATGTTCATAACTATTTGATTGATTCTGGAGCATCATCCAATATAATTCCATATTCAATTTGCAAGAAATTAAATATCGCACCCAAGAAGTCAACACTTAACATAGTTCAATTGGATAGAACAAAAGTTAAGGTCCTAGCAGAGATCAATTTGGTAAGTATTCGGTTGTCATCAAATGCAAAAGTTGCTCAAATTATCAATATAATGATTGCCGATATCCCTGAATTCTACGGTTTAGTTCTTAGTAGAGAGTGGTCTGAAAGGTTACATGGATATTTTGCAACAGACTATTCTCACATGTGACTTCCATACAATGGAAAACCCAACCAAATCAGAGTTGATCGCAAAAATCATATGAAATACTCAGTTACAGATCTAGGAGAAAAAAATGAACCCATAACATTCAATAATAATATTTTGGGTAATTATTCTTCAGATTCATTCTTGGGTAACTTAATGCTAAAATTTCACCTTTCTTGATTGATTATGTTAATTCACAAATAGAAAAATTTTCCCAAAATAATTTGTCTAGATGCTTAAATTTCGAAGAAGAACAAAGATCCAATCTCTGTTTAGGAAATTTTCTTTGATGGATCGAGATCCAATGATGGTGCAGGAGCAGGATGCGTACTTATTAATCCAAAAGGTGAAAAAACTATGCTATTCTGTAGACTTGAGTTTGAATGCACTAATAATATTTCTCAATATGAAGCTTTAGTTGAAGGTATTTGTAAAATAATAAGTCTAGATATACAATATATTCAGGTATTTTGAGATTTAGAAATTATCGTGAGATAAGTACAAAACACCATTCACTGTCTCTCAATTCACTTGAAACATTATCGATCTTTGGTTCAAGATCTCACATCTCATTTTTTAGAATTCAATATCTCTCGTATTCCTAGATCACAAAATGCTAATGCTGATCTATTGGCTAACATTGCATCCAAGTTAATTCCACCTGAAGATTTTAGTCCTGACAGATTCTCTATCGAATTGATTTTTCATCCATCTATTCCAGATAATGTTACTAATTTGCGAGTCTTCAATGATGATGGTGACATTTTAAGTTTTCTTACTTCTGAAAAATCTTATGATCATCAAATTCTAGATGAAGATGAACATGATAATCAAATCAAGCAACAAGCTGATAAGAAACTTTTACCAAAGTCTGTGGAAAAACTTGAAGATTTATATGATTTAAAATAAAGATTAAAAAAAATCAACAATTGAAAACTGCAAAGTTTTACTTTGAAGTATGAATTAGTTAATTTAGCATCTGATAATCAACATCAAGATATAAATATAGGGCTTACCTTTTCACCCGAAGAAAGAAATGCATTCATTTCCGTATTGAAGAGATACAAAGATATTTTTGTATGGAATTATGAAGATCTTAAGACCTACAACCCATATATCATCCAACATATTATTCCTATGGTACCTGACATTCATCCCATCCAACAAAAGCTCAAAAAAATACATCCAAATTTGGAAACTCAAATAAAAAATGAGTTAAATAAACTTTTGAAAGCTAAAATTATGTTTCTTGTTAGAAATTCAAAATGGGTTTCTAATCTAGTGCCTGTAAGGAAAAAGAATGGTGATATCCGAATTTGTATTGACTTTAGAAATCTAAAGAAAGCATGTCAAAAGGATAATTTTCCTTTACCATCAATGGAACCAGTTTTATAGTCAATATTAGGTTCATAATTAATGTCCTTTTTAGATGGATTTTCAGGATATAGCCAAATTTTGGTTCATCCAGACAATCGTTTAAAAACTATGTTCAAAACAAAGCGGGGAACCTATGCATACCAAAAGATGCCATTCAGATTAATGAATGCAGTAGAAAATTTTCAAAGGGCCATGGACATGCAGTAGAAACTTTTCAAAGGGCCATGGACATTGCCTTAAAAGAATTGATAAATCAAACAGTGGTCATATATCTTAATGATATAACCATATATTCAAAAAAGAGAAATAATCATTTGCATGACTTAAAACAGATCTTTGAAAGATGTAGAAGATTTGGAATTTCTCTTAATCCATAGAAATCAATTTTTTCTTTAAATGATAGGTAAATTTCTTGGTTTTATCATCTAAAAAAATGAAATTTGTATTGATCGTGACAGGATTAAAACAATTTTAGAAATTCCATTACCACATAAAAAAAAAATCGATGCAATCCTTTTTAGGATAGATAAACTTTGTGAAAAGATTCATTCCAAATTTTTCACATATTGTCCTTCCATTGCAAAAGATGATAAGAAAAGATGTGTTGTTTAAATGGGGAGAACATGAAAAGGAAGCATTTCAAGTTATTAAATAAGCAATCACTGATTCTCCCTCTCTCTCAACTCCAAATTTTAACAATAATTTCATTCGATATAATTTTGCTTCTAATCTATCATATGCTGCGGTATTAACTCAGCTAGATGATAAAAATATGGAAAATTCAATAGCCTTTTTTAGTTCTAATTTTCAAGGAGCTGAATTGAACTATACAGGAGTCAAAAACAAGCATTTGTAGTTTATAAAGTGGTGAAATATTTTCGCCCTTTTCTTGTGAAATCTCATGTCAAAGTAATCGTTCCTTTCTCATCGGTTAGACAAATACTTATACAAAAGGAATTAGGAGAAAAGAGAGACAATTGGGTAACTTCCATGCAAGAATAAGACTTAGAAATTAAACCTGCTAAAATTGTCATAGGATAGGGGTTTTGCAGATTGATGACATAAATGAATGATGGATCACTTGATGAGGTAACTTCTACTATTGAATAGTTCATCGAGGTAATCAATATTAACCCTTAATCTCAATATGCTTATTTAATATTTTATCTAAAGAATGGTTATGCACCAATTTATTTAGATTCCAAAAGGAAAAGAGCATTAAGATTGAAGGATAATCAATTTCAATTAGTCAATGGTGTATTATTCAGAAAAAAATATGATTATGTTTTACACAGATGTCTTGAGAAAACTAAAATACTTAATGTTCTTTAGGAACTTCATGACAGACCAACAGGTGGAAATTTTGGTAGAGATACCACAACCCATAAAATTATACATGTAGGTTATTATTGGCCAACATTATTGAAAGATGCACATAGCTATGTTAGAAATTGTAAGACTTTTCAAACTATGGCAGGAAGACAAATAAAAGCTTCAATGCCACTTCAACTGGTCAATATGGAACAACCTTTTGAACAATGGAGACTCGATATAATAGGTGAGATCGTTCCTCATTCTTCTAAGAAGAATAAATATATATTGATTGCTAAAGATTATTTTACAAAATGGGTAGAAGCAGTGCCTCTGAAGACAACCAACTCTGAAAATATTATCGATTTCATTGATCAATTTATCATCAAAAGGTTTGGTGTCCCTTATGCTTTAGTATTTGACATTGCATGTTATTTTTTTAGAAATACCATGACACAATTTTCTTTGAAGAGAGGATTTAAATTGAAATATTATGAGAATTACTATCCTCAAAGAAATGGTTTAGCCGAATCCATAAATAAAAATCTCATAAGAATAATTAAACGTACCATTGATCAAAACCAGAAGAATTGGCACAAAGATTTGACTTTTTCAGCAGATAGGATAACTAAAAAAGCTTCAATAGGAACTTCTCCTTTTCGATCGGTATATATGAAGGAAGTAGTTTTACCTTTAAATGTAGTTATCCCATCAATGGCCCTAGTACAATTCATTAACACACAACCTTTTTATTCATTACAATCAAGATTGTCTCAGACAATTAAAATGGAAGAAGAAAGAGAAAAGGATAAAAGTGGTACATAATCATCATCAACAATTGATCAAAATTTCATTTGATTCAAATGCAGTTAAAACTAAAAAAATTGAAATCATAGATTTGGCTTTAAAATGGGAAAAAGCACACAAGGAAAAAGGAAAACACACAAAATTTCAGAAGCTTTGTCTTGGTTCTTTTCAAATAAGTGAAAAAATAGGTCCACCAAATTTTATTTTTCAAAACTTACAAGAGAAGGAGGAAAATCTTCCTATTAATGGACTTATTCTCAAAAAATACTTTTCTTGAAACAACGAGTAGTTCTTTTGTAAAATATGTATATACGTTAGTTTATAATAAAACATGTTTTTGTAATTTTACACAAAACATGAAGCACTTCATCATTTTTCTCGAACCTGAAAGTCTTAGTCTTCAAATATATATAATTAGGAAATAAATAATTTTATTCAAATCTCCATTTCTTTAAAAAATTTTGATTCAAAATAGCCAAATTAGAAAGAAGAATTTTTCTAACCCATGTAAATTGAAAAATTATTTTGACATGAATCAAGTTTGAAAAGTTATTTTTACAAAATATAGGATTTTGTTGAAGTATTAGCATCTTTTATTTAAATGGTCATCCAAAAGCTCATAAGGAGAAAAATTATATCCTCCCCATTCATTCGTATTATATATGTTTTAAAGTGTAATTGAAAAATATAAAAAACTTTAAACTTGAGAGGTCTCATTGCGAGTCGACTCATCATGTTCATAGGAAATCAGTAAACTTGATATTATCAAACTAGCTACCAAACCAAGATAATGACTCTAGGCTTAAAAAATTGAGACAAGGGATCTCATCACAGGTCAACTTGTTTAAATTTACTAATAACCAGTGAATGACATTATAACTTCTGGCTACCAAACTAGGATAATGATTTTAAAGTAACCAAAATAAAAAATAAATTATATTACCTTTGGAGATATCGATTACGTTATGAATGGGATACTGGATCATTTTGGTTAAATAGTAACCCTGTCGAGGCTATGAATGCCTACTGGTAGCAGTGGATCTACTAGTGACTAATAATTTCATAAAATAAGCTAAACTTTGACTGAATTCCTACTTATCTTTTCAACTTATTACAATTTGATTAATTAGAGAAAAATTTCATTTGCGAAACTAAGAATTTTTTTTTCAAAGAAAAACCAAGCTATTTGAATTGAAATTTATCTATAATAAAGATAGATTTCAATTATTTATAATTTCTTAAAATATTGTCTTTTTAGTATTAATATTTATCAAAGATTCTAGATTCATCCAGTGTATCACCAATTATTGTAGTATTACAACAACTCCCCATATTTCTAAATAAATAGTATAGAAAGAACAATGGGGACCCTTTTAAAATAATTCTTAAGGTTAAATCAATTTTAGAACTTAGAAACTTTAACCTATTAGATTAAGTTTTGTCTTTTTTATACAAAAAATAATAAATTCTTGAAAAAGTGCTCGAAGGAACCCATAAAGGACTAAGAGTACAAGGAACGGGAAATAAATCATCGAAGTATGAATCATCGAAACAGTAAACAATGATAAGTGAGACACTGAAACTCCGATATGCGAAATGTTGAAATGCTAATGAACGAGGTTGCGAGATACGTCATATAATGGATAGGGATATCAAAAATTGTCATATGACATATGACGATATCGCATTCTGTCATTTAACAGAAAAAAAAAATTGCAATATCACATGTTCACATAATGCACATTGCTGTGAAACGTCAAAATATCGCTAATCATTGAAACACCGATTTACGGATCCCAATAAAATAACAACTTCGAAACTCAAATGAAGCACATACTATCAATTTAATGGTAATTCAGGTGTTTATGGTTTCGAGGTTTGTAAACGATTTTATAATTATTTCAGATTTAATACCGAGGATTCCCATTATGCACGGATTAAGGTGATACGATAGTTAATAGCATTTGACGTGATTTTAGCTTACGCTCTTTGGTTTTTATTTTCAATGGGGGAATTCTAGAAACTCAGGCATAAAAGGATGTCGAGGCTACTTAAAGTATGAAGGAAGTCTGCAACCCCACCTCAGTTAGTTCACTACAAGTAAAAGACCCTCTAGCGGATGTTTTTGAGGAACCCTTTATAAAAATACCCCAAACATCCATTTCTAACGGAGGTTACCAAAGGAGGTTTGTGGGTGGAGGTTTTTGTGGATGTTTTTTGTTCGGTGCACTTATCATCATAAACCGCACTGGTGCTTTCAACAAGAGAAAGCACCGGTGCACACAAAACATTGGCACACCAGACACCTAGCGCTCCGTACACACCTACCCAGTGCGTCTTATTACTGTAGCGCATTGGTGCTTTACAAATCTTCCACACCGCTGCATCATAAAACCCCACGCCAAAACAAAAATCACCTGGTGCAGTCTTAAGAAACCACACTGGTGCGCTTATAAAACCCCACGCACTAGAACATGGTTAAATAAAAGAAAAATTATAGCCAAAAAACCACATTTTTCACTTTTCCTATTGCTCTAGAGCTCTCAAGCACCGGTGCAATTTATCCTTGTCTGAGATACCCTAACATCGGTGCTACCATTTCACCCATTGCACGCACTGCTGTTGTGCATTGCCCACCAATCTCCAGCTTGAATTTTGCAAAATGGTGGGAAAATTTTCTTTTGCAAATTCTACAGCGAATATGCCTCCTTGGCCGCCAAACCTATAGGTATTTTTATTGTTTTTCCATAATTAAGCCTTTTACCAGATTATAATTTCAAATTAACTTTAAATTAACCATTTAAAAGAAAAAAAAATTGTCGCGCGGTGTGCTCGAACCGTTCGGCTTGCACTGGTTCGCGGTGCTGCCTATAAATTTACAGGCCGCACTGCAACTGGTGTGAATGGTATCCACACCAGTTCCAGAGTGGTACAAAAGGCACACCATGTTATTTTAAAATAAAAAAAAAAGTACGGTGCGATCAGTTACTCGGCCACACCATTGACCATGTGGAATACCGGCAATGTGGTGCGTTGACTTAAATATCCACCCCAGGGCAGGTATTTTTGTCAACGCACTGCATTTCGCATTTCGACAGGGTCAATGGTGTGGCCTAGTAAAATACCACACTTTTGAATACGTAATTATTTTATGAGGTCGGTGCGTTGACCGAACTATATGCCTCGGGGCGTATAGTTTAGTCAGCGCACCACACTCCCGACATTGTTACACAGTATTTTGTCACCATTCCTGCAATCCCTCATCCCGTACATTGGAGGACTATTCCTGTGACCTGTGAGCAGTAACATGTCCTGAAAACACCTTCATAACATCCACCTGCCTAAGGATAAACATTCTCCTGAAGAACATTTCCTTTGGAAAACCCTAAAAGTAGGTGTTTTAGCCTTGGTGTGACTAGTCAGTTCATCCGTCACGCCAATGGGTGAAATCCACACTAGAGGGCGCGCCAATTGGTGCACTGTCCCTGTGTCTCACTCACGCCAAGCCCATTAAGGAATGTTTTTTAAAAATAAATGGCAGAAGTTTGGTTCTAACAAACTCCAAAATGAATCATCAGAAGAAGTTGAGCGGTTTGGCTCCGGATATCCATGTATAGGAAGTGGTTTTCCACCTCTCATGGAACCTTCCTAAGAGATAGGGCAAATCCCATGATTATAGGGATCCCAAATTCCCTTCCTCCATCTATAAAAGCTTGCCTTTTCCATTAGCAAGCTAGCTGAACTGGTGAGAGGAAAACTATAGCTGGGCAACCATTTAAAGGAGAGTCGAGAATAACCCCATGAGAGAGAGCTTTGTCCAAATTCCCAATAGGCTTCATTGGGACGTGCTCCACTGCAAGCCCCGCTGAAGGAAGATCATAGCGTCAGAGAATTTGGTTGTAATCTCCCTTTTTGTCATCATTAATATAAGCGACTTTGATTTTGGTTCCATTCATGTGTTTACTGTTTCATGAAATGCAATGAATTATATCCTCTCTGACTGATATATAGTTACACGCTTTAGCTATCATGTTGTATGTCATCGTTTCTTTGTGTGTGTACAGGTGTCCGGATGAAGAAAACAGAAGGATAGTGATCTATCAGGCAAGGGAAGAAGAGGTTCGCTTCTTCTTCGACAACAACAGCATGGGATCTGAGGTAGGTCACTTATCACGATATTTGTATTTCTTGTAACTAGGAACCAACGTCATTGCATGATTTGATTGTTGCTAGACTTGATCTGTGCTAGTGGGATCGCCTCTATCTGCAGAGGGGATTTACCACCTCAAAAATTTGGTGACTCCGCTGGGGATCAGTGGGATTTAGTACTCTTTCTGTTTGGGTTGTTTTTTTTTGCTTTTGATTGATTCATTTGCTCTTCTGGTTCACCTCCCTTGGTTTCAAACCCCTGTTCAGCCCCCAGAAGATCAGATCCAGTCTCTATTTGTTATTTTTCATCTCTTGTCTATAGTAAACTCGATTGGCATGGTTTATCTCCTAATAGTCGCGCCAAATGGCACTTGTTGCTAGTTAGGCCCTTGCGCCAATGTTGTTTTGGCACAGATTGCAGCCAAACAGTTGCACGAACTCTGTTTGGTGTTAGGGTTTTCTTGATTTTGGGCTCTCTAAGCTTGAGTTTTGGTCCTGGTGTCTTTTTTCTGGTTGATTGAGTGCTTTGGAGTCATTGTTGACTATGTTTGGCCCTGGTCCTCCGGTTGTTTTCCCTTTACTATCAGTTTTGCATTCTAGCCCTAGGGCTTCTAGGTGCTTCAATGCGCTGAGCCTCCCATGGGAGTTTTGGGTCCTTGCTTTCCCGGTCAAATTCACTTTTGCTCCTTTACATTCATTCAGCTGGATTCCATTGTATCATTGCGTTCGCTGAGTGATTTTTTTCTCTTTCATTCAGTTTCTCTTTGTGTTGCTTCAAGCCTAGATTGCACGGTTTGTGAGCATTTTTCAAAATTCTTCTTTGCTTTGAAGGATTTCGTCATCAGTTTGAGTCTTGCTTGTATGCATTGGGATTGAGTGAATTTTTTTGTTTTAGCTCTCTCCTTGTCATTCCTCGAATTGATGTTTTCCTTATTTTTTTCATTCATTTAGTGAATTTGCTCTTATATGTTGAGAAAATACAAAAACAAGATCTTTTGCGTTTGGTTTGGCATCGTGAAAATTGAAAGCTATTTCACATTATGAGTGTTATATAACTATAGAGAGAAGTTTTCTAGTTTCATTAGCTTGCATTAGAGATAGTAGTGGATGTTTTTGTGCACATTTTGTTGTTATTTGAAAAGCTCTCGACTCTCCTGTAGATATCTTTTCATTGAACCAAGTGATATTTTGTGGCATGTAGTGTGAATTTAGGGGTTTTATGAGATCCAAAATTTGATAGGGCCTGAAATTGAAACATTAATTGAAGAAAAACTTTAAAATTTACTGAATTAACCTAAGGCAACATTGAAACATTAACGGAATATCTAGTAGTCTAAGGTAGAGATGTGTTACGACGTCTTTAAGCCTAGCAGCTGTCGCTCACCATCTGGTTATAGACAACGCTAGTACGGACTTGTGCTCCTCGTACCGTTGCATATATAAAGGGAGACCCCATTAGGTTTCAATCCTTTATCTATTGGAAGCCGAGTCTACCACCTTTTACACGTGATACACTGGACACAGCATTCGGGGAGATTACCTGCGCATACGTCAAGTGCTTAGTTGATTTCTCTTTCATTTTTACCAAGGTGTATATGGCAGTTCATGGATATCTAGTACACCCATTTACCTAGTTTACCAGAGCAGTCATTTTGATATTTACTGACTCAATAAACTTGAAAAGATCGTCAAGCACTTGTCCTTTCACGCTTGTTTCCAAACTGAAAGTGATAGAGTCATATTTTACTTGTTTCTAGACTCTTAAAACATGAAATAGTAAAATTTTCCAGTTTCAATGTGGTAAAATTAATCACCTATGATCACACACCCATTCAGAGATTTATTTTTTGGCCTGTTTTTGTTTTCCTTGGTTTTTTCCTGAGCATCTATGTTTTGCGATCTCTTCCTCTTTTTTTCTATAGTCACAGTGGCGGAACCGTCAGTTTCGTATACTGGTAGTCCTTACACAGATGATTCATCAGAGGTATCTCAGTCCTCTACTGAATATCAGCAGCCTATTGTGTCTGAGTTTTCCAATGGGGGGCCGGTTATATCGGAACTTCCCTTTGGAGGACAAGTTGACTTCAATTGGCCCTTGTCCAATGCTTAGTTTGGACTTGGATTAGGGGAAAATTTCCCTCCTCTTACATCGGGATCACCATTTTTGGCTGCTATCATACCTCCTAGTCCTCGTCGTCTTTTACAAGATCTCACTGCAGGGTCAGATATGGACTCATCCAGTCCTTCTTCTAGTGAGGTAATTCCTACTTCTGGTGAAGATTATCAGCCTTTTCCTGAAGACATCCCCGAATCTTCTACTATGTCTTCACCTAGTCTTACGCTCCCAGCTGGATATAGGTCTTTAAGTCAGGTCATGGTCACCGTTGCCTCTATGGGAGTATCGACTCTGTCCACAAGGGTGACTATTCCCTTATTAGGGATGTCCCCATCGACACCTCTCACGTCATCTCATTTCGTCACATCAGCACCTGTTAGACCTACTGTCTACGTGGTTGCATCTACGCTTGTTGTCACTACTCAGCCAACTAGGACCTCGTCAGTTCCTGAAGACATGTACATAGCTTCTGCCATTCCTGAGAATATTTCTCCTGAGGAGTATCGGTTGTCTTTACAACCATTGAACTTCGAGGTTGGTCCATCCTCTCAAGACCTTAATTGTCCTTACTTTTCCCATTATGGACCAGATGGTGCTCCGATTTACGTGTTTCCGTATCAATACGATGAGCAGGGCAACCCCCTTCACTTTCCTGCTCCTGAGGCTTATCAGTACATTAACGATTTTCTATCTGCCCAGGCTGGGCAACCTCTTAATCAACAAGGGCAACCCTTACAGGGACGACCTTTATTTCAGCAAGGATATGCTTCTGGCCCACAAGGAAAACCCTTCCAGGTACAACCTTTGGCCCAGCCAGGTTATCTATATGACCCGCAAGGACAACCATTATTGGGACAACCTTCGGGCCAGCAAGGATTTTTTTACAATCCTCAAGGTCAACCTCTACAGCCTCACCCTGTGGTCTAACCAAGGAAACCTAAAGGACCAACAGGGCAACCGGGGTATCAACCTGGACCAACCTGCACAACCTGTTAACCTTACTCAGTAGCCAATCTATTCTATGCCATAGCCGAATCCACTTGTGTGCCCAACTTATCAGGCTCAACAAGGTCCCAATTATCAGCAGCCCGTTCGACCCCAAGGTAGTTATTACCTTCAAGGTCAGTCTCGGTTGGTTTACAACTCACCCCAAGGTTCTGGTTATTACTCTCAACAGCCAGACTATACCTATATTCCGCATTCAAATCCATACACTGCTCAAACGGGGCCCATATATAATCAGAGTCAGTACCCTGGTTATCAAACCTTGTATCCTAGTTATCAGCCGCCATATCAACCTCATTATCTGGCTTATACCCCCTACGGTCATAATCCTCCAGGACGGAACCAGTGGGGGCAGAGTTATGCTCAACCAATATGGAGTACAGGTACAGGTCCTTATCGAGGACCTAACATGCCTTTTAATCCTCAATTACCTTTTCTCGCCACGTTGGAGTTACCAGACATATCCAAGTTGACCAATGATCCAATTCTTCATAATCCATATTGGCCTCTGATTCCGACGAAGGTGCCTGGTGACTATCCTAAGTTTGAGGGTAAATCTGGTGAAGACCCCCAAGCACATGTCATGACATACCACTTATGGTTTTCTTCGAATTCTTGGATAGATGACTCGATTCGTCTATGTCTTTTCTAGCACACTCTTACCGGTGCTACCGCTAAATGGTATATAGAGTTTCCCCATGGAATTTTTCAGGATTTCAATACTTTAGCCATGGCGTTCCTGACACATTTCCAGTTATCAGTTCGTTATGAAGCCGGGATGCATTTCCTGACATCTCTAAAACAGGACAAATCCACTCATATTTCAAATCACATTCACGAGTGGAGACGTTTTCATCGTCTGATCAAGTTTGACATTCCTGATCAGCTTCTAAGTCATTGGTTCACTACCTCCTTTGTCAACAAGATTGCACAGGATATTGTTATGGGGGCATGTGTAACCGAGGAACAAGCCATTGCTCGTGCCCAGTACCTCGATTTAGTGTACTCTTAGTCTGACATGTCATATGATATTTTGACTGATGCCCTGTGGCCTGGGACCTCTAAAGCACCAGCTACCCCATTGATTGACAGTGTTATTGGTTCTGTCTCTCAGACTTCTCGTAAGTATTCTAATGGGAAGCAGAAATCGAATTCTTCCAACAATTCTGCTCCTCCCACTACTCCAGATTCTGGTAAGACCACAAAGGTCAATGTTGTTCAGGCTAATCCTACGGACAAGACTTCCAAAGGGAAGAAGAAGGGGAAAGGAAAAGCCAAACCCGATGCCCCAAAACCAAAATCGTCTAAACCATGTGCTAAGGATGGTTCGCAACATAAACGGAAGTACCCTTACCTGATATGCGATGAAGACCACTACACCAAAGATTGTCCTCGATGATCCAATGTTAGTAAAATTCTGAAGGGCTTTAAGGGGACTCTGGCAGTTCTCAAGGAACTGTTTCCATCTCAGCAGACCCAGATGGCTGAGCAGCCTTCACCTTCTGCACCGTTTGGGTCTCAATTTTTCATGTTGAATGGTGCTGCACCTGTTTCTATTGCCACTCGATCAAAGGATTATGCCAGACCACGTCAGGAAACTGGGAAGGAATTCATTTATGGCCCTCCTCCCCCACCTACCTCTTGTCCTCTTGAAATTGAAAAGCCCAGCGGTAAACCTGTTGTATGGCCACCTTCCAAAGGTGTTCTCCGAAAATCTTCCTATAATCCAAATGTCTGTGCCGCTCAACATTACATTATCGTTGAGGATTTGGCACAGGCGCCTTCTACAATGTATGTGTTGGAAGTTATTCAGAGTTGTCCATCCCAATGGAAAGCGTTGTTATCTGCGATTGGTGGAATTGATCCTACCAATTCTAACCTTCTCTCCTTTGATCTAGAGAATTTTGTCCCACGACTTCCGCATCAGATTGTGCTGGTTATACAATTTGGTATCAACAGCCTCAACATTCACAGAGCCATTGTGAAGGAAGGTGCCTCCACCTGTGTTATGTCATCTTCCTGCTGGAAGGCCATTAGCTATCCATCTCTCACCTCATCTCCCAATGCCCTTGAGGCATTCGATGGAAGGGAATCAAAACCCTTCGGTGTTCTCGCGAGTCTACCAATTACATTGCAAGGTAAGACAGTCAACGTCGAAGTGGAAGTGGTTGATGCTAAAATCAACTACAATCTCCTACTTGGTCATAGCTGGACCCACGCCATGCTATGCATTCCGTCCACCCTCTTTCGGCTTTTAAAATTTTCACACGAGGGCAAGATTATTATTGTCGATCAATTGTATTTCTTTACCTCATCCTTCGAGAACAACGTGTCATACGTGGATCAAATTCCTAATCCACCTGATAGTGTAGGACCTGGTCTTTTCAAGGACCCCATTCTCATGGGTATTTTTCCCATTCCACCACCGAATACTGTTCAATTCAATATGGTCTCTAGGTCGGATGACCCATGGATCATCCCTTCTCTTGAACAGGTTGCTTCTTTTGGAGAATCGATGCCTTTGACCCCAGTTGAAATCAATTATTATGAGATCGTTGCCGCATCAGATCCTTCTCCTGCTGAAAATGCTCCTTTGAGCATGACTCTTGATGTTTATTCCCAATCCACTTGGCTCGGCGATGCAGATTCGCCTGATCCTTTGAGAGAAATTTTTCCGTTTGAAGAAGCTATCGTGGAGACGATGTCTCTCGAAGATCTGCCATGGAGTGATGGACATCATCATTCCTCATTCATGCCTAGCCTAGGGGAAATGTCTGATTGTCTCAAGCATTTTGTATCTGGTTATCCCTCTCCTGAACCTCCTCCTTTGAGCTCATCGGAGCATAGTTCCTCTTCTTGTGTCAAGCTCCCTAAATAATGAAATAGGCTGCTTTGAGGACAGTTATTTTAAGTGTGTCAACCTCGTTAAAATAATGAAACACGATCTTGTTCGACTCCTTGATGTGATCTCAATCTCGTGATTTGAACCATCACTGCATTTGCTTTGCATATGCACTGAAGCTTGGGGGGCATGTACCTCGAATTGAGACACCATGCTATGGGAATGCCCGTTTTTCCTTGTCATTTCAAGCATAGTTTTCATTTGTGCTTTTAAGCTTGTGTAAAAATAAAATATGTTGGTGTGATGCATTTTGTGAACTTTTAACTTTTCCATTGGGCCATTTGTTATGCAAATTATGTAACTAATGCATTAGATAACATTGTGTTAGACATTTGCATAACATAAAACATCATCATATGTAAAAATATCCATGCACAAATATATATATATATATATATATATATATATATATATATATATATATATATATAGTGTTTCTAATGTTTGTAGTATACATGTTTATTTTAATTACATCCGGAGACAACATGTCTCTCAAAAACATGCATATGAAAATCCTAGGCGACTAATCAGCATGGTTCTCATGGTAGCATGTTACTGCCTACACCAATTGCCTTAGTAAGTGATGAAGGTGACTAGGCACCCCTACGGTGCGCCTCTAATAAGCCATAGGGACATCAGCTAGGTGAGCATAATCAGGAATTGCACAGGTGATTCCCTCTAAGTTCTGAACCAACTCGTTCCCCTCACCCCCCTCACCTTGAGGGTCATAGGCGAGAGGGGTCCTCCACGTGATCGGTGACATCCTGGTGAGCCTGTCTAGGCCGACATCTGCATACATATAGGATCAGTTGTTAGAACATTCATGTATAAACAAAAATCATAAAATTCATAAAATCAAAAAGAGTCTTACCTAGCTCCTCATCCCAGTCCTCTCCTTCCGGGAGTGGAAGGTCTGGGTCTCCTATGAAATCAGTACCGGCATAAGGCCAGTCCTCTACGATGATCAACTGTCATCGGAGCCATCCGAGGAAATTGGGCCACCATGACATCTGTTGGCCGCCCCCTGCCATGGGCATTAATGTTGCCCATCGAGCAATCCTTGGCTCTCTCAAAGGTGGATCTGCGCCTATCTCCCCCTGGCCCTGGAAGACGGGCAGTCATTCTAGGATGAACGATACCAATATTGGCCTGTACCCAAACTACTTCAGTTTGGCCTTTTTAAATTTAGTCAATTTCCGTTTGATATTCATGGTTACGGCTATGGCCCAATCAAATACTGTTGGGTTCATACATTCCAATGCCAGGAGGAGTTGTGTTTTAGTAGCCTTGTGTGGCGCCTGCGACCCCACAACCCGCGTAATGGTATGTAGCACCACTCTGAGTGCTAGATCGGGAACAGTGTGAATGTCAACTTTGCCACTACCTGATCCTGTTTGTGCCCCTGGGCACACTCTTTCTATAACCATCGACATCTTCTCGCCAGAAGTCCTAGTGCCTGTCATAATTGGAACTGGACCTCTGCGAGACAATCCAGTGATGAAGTAGACATCGGACACTTCGTGTTCAAGCACTTGATCTCGAAGCCTAAACTTCTCTTCATTCTCATCCCTGAAACTTATCAAATATTGTAACAATTCGGGTTGAGCCCTGAGACATGGTGTTAAGAATAATTTCTTTAATTTGCAATTCTAAAGAGCATTCATGCATTGCTCATCCTCCATTTCCAATTTGTCTTCTTCACTGTGATCCCTTTCTTTCCATTCAATCACCATTGTGGCCTTATACCTACATCAAATTGGTCATAAAAACATCATAAGACCCCTTGGGCATTCAAAAATTCAATTTATTGGTTCAATTTTTGTGGAATTTGAGCAGAATCTGAGGTTGCGTGGTTGGCGCGACTGTTTTAGTGATAGTCGCGCTAGTTGGCGCGACCCCTTTGCAGAAAGAGCTCGATTGGTGCGGGTCCGTGCCTCATACCCATGCCAATCCCGGAAGCCCTAAATTTTCAAAGCCTTCCCTCAAGGATGTCAAATCATAATGGAAAGCTATGAAATATGGCTTAAAACATAGCTAATGGAAGTGGCTCTTACTTGGAAAAGACGGGATTCAGAATGATGCAATGGATCATCCATGATCGTCACCACAAGATCGCAGGAAAATAACTCCCTATCACTCTGCACAAGAGGTAAAAATTAAAAAGTAAATATGTTTTTACTATTTGATCATATTTATAACTTTTCGAAATCAAATTTAGGTTTTGAGACTTATTTTTCCAATATTTCACTATGTTTTGTCGAAAAATGAGTTTTACACTTGCTTTTTGTGCAGCGATAGGTTTTCGCGCGACTAGGACGACGACACGAGTTGTATTTTATACTTTTTTGGACTAGGTAAAAACACGAAAAATTCACTACTAGAGTCACCTTTCAGCTCTTTTCTAACTCTATAAAATTGAAAATATCATCGAGTCACTTGTCGTTTTGAGCTCGTTAAATTGGCTGCGAAATGATATATACCCAGTATACGTTTACCCATTTTTCAGGCTGGGATAGATTATTTACAAAAAAGGAATACCCTAGCCTATCGCGACTAGGAGGTTCTCCTAGACATAGTTTTCTACCTTTTCGGATCTGTGAGACTATCTACAAAAGGGGACTGTTGGAGTTTTGTTTTCCGTTGTCTTTTCGAACTCTCTAACATGAAAAGACGTCAAGTTCTTCCTTTATCAGACTTGTTAAAACCTGATGACATTGGACTCCGTCGTAATGACGTTACTCGAGTTCCTCCTTCCTAGGGCTCGTTAAATGTACTAGGATAGATTTTTCTGAAGGAAAAACTTATATCGCAAGCATATGCTATCCCCTTCAAGCTTGTTTTCAAAAATAATTGGGGTACTTGCCAGAAATGGTGGGGAAAAATGGAACCAATATTATAGTTGTGTCGGCAGTATGTCACTCTTAAACATGGCACTTGTCTGCATTCATGTCGGGTTGGGGACATCTCATCTCATTATCTACTTGCCTCCATGGGTTTGGGTAATCTCTTTTGACCGCTCATCTGTTCTTTTCCACGTCACCATGACCTCAGATCCTTTTGTAGAAATTTGTTGAATAATGAATATTTATCCACCGAGATTATCCTAATCACATATCAATTCGAATTCATATGCAACACATAATCTCTTCCACTCAGATCATCACACATGCGGAAATAAAACAAGCGGTATGCGATCAATCGATCATAAAAACATCACACACATTACACAATATGTATGGGGAAAGCTTATATCTGAAAACCCCGCAGCTATTTTGTATATTATAATGGAGAAAAAATGTAACAAACTTAGTACAATACTCCTCACAAGTACTCAGTACTCTCTCGTGAAGTTACACACAAACTAGCTTGGTTTTGAACAAGTCACAGGTTCAAAACACATCCACTAATTGCCTGCCTCTATTGTGCAATAAAGGCTGGTCTAATGAGAGATCCAAGGTTCGAATCTCCTTGGCTTGAAAGCCCAATCATCATGGGAAATTCCTCCAAGTGTAGTGCAAATCTCATGCACAACTGATGTCACAACTGATAGATATCTCAACCCTTTCATCTACCTCTTTCACTGGTCTCCACTGAACTGTCCATGCACTGTAGTGAACTGATGTGTTCTTGAGTTGAATAATGAGTTAATAATTAATGAATTAAATAATATTTAATTCATTCCACTCATTACTAGTTGATTAGCTAGTTAAACTAATCTCAACTAGTTCAACTAAGTTAAACCGAACACAACTCCACCAAACTTCTGCCACTGAAGTCCTAACTGAAGTCAACCATGCATGAGCTCACCAAACCCCTAGGAATAGCTTAATTCCTCTATTAGATGCATGAGCCACTTCTGTAGCTCGAACTGAAGTGCTCCAAGAGAGTAAACTGAAGTTTAGAGTCCAAATATTATTAAGGGTAAATAATATTTGACTTTTCTATTTTTAGGATAGGCAGTCTAAAAATAGACTTCAACCTATATGTCTAAAAATAGAGGTCCATATATTTTTACCAACATGACCAATACTCCAAGAATAACATACTACAACCCCTGGACCATGCTCCATATGTCTAAAAATAGACATAGTCTAAAAATAGATTTTGTGCCAAAATTCGCCTGCGGGCCAACTTAGTGAAGGCGACTTCATTTCACTAAGCTCCATCATCTTGCTGCATTTTCAACACTCCCTCTCAGCAAGATATGGATTATCTGCAACCCCTATCCTACCTCTGTGGAATTCGAACTTGCTCCTGGTGAGCGGCTTCGTCAAGATGTCGGCATCCTGATCCTCCGTGGGAACATATGAAAGCATCATGATTCTCCGCTGAACACAATCTCTGATATGATGGTACCTGATGTCGATGTGTTTCAATCTATCATGAAATACTGGATTAGCTTAGAGTTTAATGAAACTCTAGTTATCACAATAAATCACTGTAGGCTCCAAATGCAACCCGAACAATCCAACGAGGATCTTCCTCATCCAAATAGCCTCGCATGCAGCCAAGCTAGCTGCCATGTACTCGGCCTCTGCTGAACTGAGTGCCACGGATCTCTGCTTCCTGCTGTACCAGAAAACTGCTGTCGACCCGATACTGAAGATTCCTCCAGATGTGCTCTTTCGGTCCGTTGGGCTTCCTGCCCAATCTGCATCAGTGAAGCCGCAAAGCTTCACTCCATCCTCCTGTCTGTACCACAGACCATATCCTGATGTGCCACTAAGATAATGCAATACATGCTTGCCTGCCTTCCAGAAGAGCTTGGTAGGCTTAACCATAGCTTGCGAAAGCTGGTTAACAGCATAGCATATATCGGGTCGTGTATTGACCAGATACATAAGCGACCCCACCAACTGTCGATAGACAGTAGCATCCACTACCTCCGCTGAAGTAGCATCCTCCTTCCTCCAACCACCAGGAAGAGGAGTGTCAACAGGCTTGCAGCCATGCATGTTGAACCTCTCCAGAATCTCCCGGGCATACTTGCCCTGAGAAACAAACAGTCCTCCACTACGCTGCCAAATCTTCAATCCAAGGAAATAATGAAGGAGGCCCAAGTCCTTCATCTCGAACTCTCTAGCAAGGTCTTCCTTGCATGAAAGTATCAATATCTCATCACCCGTCAAAATCAGATCATCTACATACAGTACAATGATCAGCAGCTTCCCCTCCACCACAATCTGGTACAGGTTAGGATCAACCTCACTCTTGGAAAATCCAAGCCCGGTGAAATAACTGTCAATCTGTGTGTACCAAGCACGAGGTGCTTGCTTCAGCCCGTACAATGCTCTCTTGAGTAAGGATCGTCCGTATGGAAGAGTACCTTGCAACAGGTGCAAAGGTCTCCTCATAATCGATCCCCTTGATCTATAAGAAGCCACAGGCGACAAATCTCGCCTTGTACTTCTCCACACTCCCGTCAGCCTCCTGCTTCACTTTGTAGATCCATCGCAAACCCACCACTGATTTCCCCTCCGGTCTTGGGACAATCTCCCATGCACTGTTTCTGATGATCGAATCATATTCTTCGATCATGGCATCAACCCATGCGGGTTCCTCCACAGCTTCCTCAAAAGAGGATGGCTCCGTCATGACACATTGACTCACAAGAGCCATGTATCCAGTGTACCGATCCGGTGACTGCCTCTGTCTGCGCTGTGCTGTAGGTGGTCCTACAACCTTCTCTGCATCCCGAGCCAGTCGCTCAGCTTCTGTAGTGCGCATGCGCCCTCTGATGGTTGGCGCTGCCTGGGTGGTTTCTTCCACCTCCCGAACCTCCTCTTGTGGCTGATCCACATCCGGAAGCTCCTCCTTAGGAACTAACAGCTCCTCATCTGCATGCAAGTGTAGCTCCCTCTCAAGCGAACACCGCATGGCTTTCTCCTCCTGAAATTTTATATCCCGTCGCACAACAGTCTTTCGACTGTCTAAAAAATACACCCGATAGTTGTGAGGTGTATCAGTGTACCCCACAAATATTCCAACCTCAGCAGTTGGATCCAGCTTCCTTCTCGCATCCTTCGTCACATGTATGTAGACAGGAGAACCAAAAATCCGCAAATGGGAAATATCAGGCCTCTTGCCAGAATAAGCCTCCTCCGGTGTACTCATGCCAAGAACCTTGTGAGGACAATGGTTCTACACATACACTGCTGTATTGCATGCCTCAACCCACAAGTGAAGGGGTAGGCCCTGATCATGCAACATCGCCCGTGCAGCACCCACGATCGTTCTGTTCTTCCGCTCAGCCACCCCGTTCTGCTGTGGGTTATGGGGTGCGATGAGCTCTCTCCGAATCCCTTTTGCGCTGCAGAACTCCTTGAATTCATCCGAGATGAATTCACCACCATTATCACTCCTTAGAGCAATCACCTTCTTCCCCGACTCCTTCTCGACCAGTGCTTTAAACTCACAGAACTTCGCGAATGTATCGCTCTTCTTCTGCATGAAGAAGATCCAGCACTTTCAAGAGAAATCATCAACAAATATCACATAATACTTGTGCTTTGATGTCGAAGCAACTGAGAAAGGACCACACACGTCCGTGTGAACTCTCTCAAGGATCGTCGTGGCGCGACTATCCTTCTCGTGAAAGGTGGCTTTCACATACTTCCCTAAAGTACACCCCTTGCACTGATCTGACTGCGCAAGAGTGCCCTTAGGAAGCCCAGTAGAAATCTGCTGCAGGATCTTCAAAGCTCCGTGGTGAAGGTGGCCCAATCTCCTGTGCCACAGTTCGCCCTCATCATCCCGGCTCACCACTTCTCTCGCCTTGCATGCCATTGCTGCGCAGCCATCTACTTGCAACTGATAAAGGTTCTTGGTTCGAACCCCTATCTTCCGGGTCTCTCCAGTAGTCTTACTGCGCAGGAAGGCTTTTCCTTCGCTGAAGACCACATCATACCCCTTATCTTCCAACATTGCCACAGAGATCAAGTTCTTCTTCAATCCAGGTACATGCATGAAATCCTTCAACACGAAGGGTTTACCAGACTCCCTCTGAAAGGATATGGTACCGATACCAGTCGCACTGTATCTACCATCATCGCCCATCTCGATGTGCACGCCCAGATATTTGTCCTCTAGATCTGAGAACAAATCCCGATCTCCTGTCATGTGAAATGACGCACCACTTTACAAGAACCACACTGATCCCATCACACTTGAAACCAAGCATGCGATCAGTGAAAATTCAAGCTCGAACTGCAAAGCCAAAGCCTCTCCATCTGCAAATCTTCCCGCTCGCTTGTTTTTCTTCTTCTTCGGACAATTTGTGGCATAATGTCCATGATCATGGCAATGAAAACACTTCACTTTCGCCATGTCTTGCTTCTTGACCTTTGCACCGGAATGAGAAGTTTTCTTACCCTTCCCCTTCTTTTCTTTGGCAGCCAAAGCGCAATTTTCTTCATCAGCTCCCTTTGATGAAGATTCGTCCCTGGTAGTCCTCCTTATCTCCTCCTGTATGAGATCCGCCCAAAGGCGCTCCCATCCTGGAAACTTCTCCTGACCATTGACACTATCTTGATATGAATTCAAAGCCTTCGGAAGACCAAGGAGAGCTAGGTCCACCATGTCCTCATCTTCCACAGTCACCCCCACACTTCCCAGCTCATCTCTGCATTGAGTGAACTTCGTGAGGTACTTGGCGATACTGTCACCTTTCTCCATCTTGATGTTTCTGAGCTTATCTTTGAACGCCATCTTCCTTTGGTCGCTCTTACTCTGGAATAGATCCGTCAAAGCTTTCCACATTAAATATGGAGAAGCTTTTCCATGCAGGCTGGATACAATATGATCCTTGACGCCCTCCAACAGAATCCTTCGACATTTCGCCATCTTCTTTTGCCAGGCTTCGACTTCAGCAGGATCAGTGGGCTTTTGGACATCCGTATCTACGAAATCCTTCAGTCCATTATCTTCTAATACTACCTCCATGTGATCCTTCCATGAAACATAATTCGAACTGCCTTCAAGAGCATATTCGAGTTGCAAACCGTTGAAAGACATTTTCAACTCCGGCACCAAGAAAACAAAACTGCTGCAAAATTCGAATTCCAACTCAAAGCTCAACCGCTCTTGATCTGTGAGAACAAATTATTTCTAGCACAGAGATCGACTGTAGGGGAATTTACTGGATATATCACCTTTCAAAGGAAAGGATGGATCCAGAGGCTACCTGGCCCGCATGCAGACTCTGTCTACCGAAATAAGTTTGTAATCACTGTGATGATCAATATCTGCTTCAATACCTCTGATACCATGTAGAAATTTGTTGAATAATGAATATTTATCCACCGATATTATCCTGATCACATATAAATTCGAATTCATATGCAACACATAATCTCTTCCACTCAGATCATCACACATGCGGAAATAAAACAAGCGGTATGCAATCAATCGATCATAAAAACATCACACACATTACACAGTATGTATGGGGAAAGCTTATAGCTGAAAACCCCACAGCTATTCTGTATATTATAATGGATAAAACATGTAACAAACTCAGTATAATACTCCTCACAAGTACTCAGTACTATCTCGTGAAGTTACACACAAACTAGCTTGGTTTTGAACAAGTCACAGGTTCAAAACACATCCACTAATTGCCTGCCTCTATTGCTCAATCAAGGCTGGTCTAATGAGAGATCCAAAGTTAGAATCTTCTTGGCTTGACAGTGCAATCATCATGGGCAATTCCTCCAAGTGTGGTGCAAATCTCATGCACAACTGATGTCACAACTGATAGCTATCTCAACCCTTTCATCTACCTCTTTCACTGGTCTCCACTGAATTGTCCATGCACTCTAGTGAAATGATGTGTTCTTGAGTTGAATAATGAGTTAATAATTAGTGAATTAAATAATATTTAATTCACTCCACTCATTACTAGTTGATTAGCTAGTTAAACTAATCTCAACTAGTTCAACTAAGTTAAACCGAACACAACTCCACCAACTGTCTCATCGACTCCACCAAACTTCTACCACTGAAGTTCTAACTGAAGTCAACCATGCATGAGCTCACCAAACCCCTAGGAATAGCGTAATTCCTCTATCAAATGCATGAGCCACTTCTGTAGCTCGAACTGAAGTGCTCCAAGAGAGTAAACTGAAGTTTAGAGTCCAAATATTATTAAGGGTAAATAATATTTGACTTTTCTATTTTTAGGATAGGCAGTCTAAAAATAGACTTCGACCTATATGTCTAAAAATAGAGGTCCATCTATTTTTACCAACATGACCAATACTCCAATAATAACATACTGCAACCCCTAGACCATGCTCCATATGTCTAAAAATAGACATAGTCTAAAAATAGACTTTGCGCCAAAATTCGCCTGCGGGCCCACTTAGTGAAGGCGAATTCATTTCACTAAGCTCCATCATATTGCTGCATTTTGAACACCTTTGATGTCAAATACTACCAAATCCAATGTCGTGTCGCCGATATGTTCAAGAGAAGTTGGCCTCTGCAATTTTCAACCTCCCTCTGATTCTCTGTCGATCTTGATTCAAAAACATTATGTCCCTCTGTCTCGTGTTGAAGATGTGGGAAACATTATGGCCCACCTTAGATCAAGGTCACTTCCTGTAGACTTCAGCTCATTATCCAGGAATTTGGTCTAGAGACTCCCTTCAGGTACCTTGCAGCCTGCATGCCTCAATGGCAGGTTCTTCGCATTCGACGTAAGGTTTTAATTATTGACCTTCGATCAGATGATTATGCGGGTGTTCGATGCTAGCTCACTGTTCACATTTTGTGGATTGTACCTCATGTACCTTGAGGGCCATCGTCATTATTGGTGGTTTTTCTCGCATCTATTAACAACTTTCATTATTGGCTGGTAATCAGACAATGTTCTTGAATGTTTGACTTCTGGTCACATATTCACATGCTTGAACTTGTACTCTGTTCGGGTCGAGATGGAGCGCAAGACCCTGGATTTTGTTTGATACCAGGCTGCAGATTATTTGTGGATTATTATCATGTATTCCATGACTCATTCGATTGGATGGCTGTGACCATACCTGAGTCTACTTGTTGATCCGTATTTACTGGATGGCTGCGTCCGTACCTTGGATCTCGGTTTTTGTACACTCTATTATGGATGGCTGTGCCCATACCACATATCATGTATCTGAGATATTAGTTGTATTTGTCTTCACAGGTTTTCCGATGGCAGTGTTTTCAGTTGGGCGTGTTCTCATAAAGCATTTCACCCCTCCCTCTCTCTTGGACCTCATGCTTTAGGGGGCATCTATTACACAGTATTTTGTCACCGTTCCTACAATCCCTCGTCCCACACATTGGAGGACTATTCCCATGACCTGTGAGCAGTAACATGTCCTAAAAACACCTTCATAACATCCTCCTGACTAAGGATAAACATTCTCCCGAAGAACATTTTCTCTGGAAAACCCTAAAAACAGGGGTTTTTGCCTTGGCGTGACTAGTCTGTTCATCCCTCGTGCCAATGGAAGAACTCCACACTAGAGGGTGCACCAATTGGCGCATTTTCCTTGTGTCTCACTCACACCAAGCCCATTAAGGAATGTTTTTAAAAAATAAATGGCGGAAGTTTGGTTCTAACAAACTCTAGAATGAATCATCAGAAGAAGAGTGGTTTGGCTCCGGATCTCCATGTATAGGAAGTGGTTTTCCACCTCTCATGGAACCTTCCTAAGAGATAGGGCCAATCCCATGATTATAGGGATCCCAACTTCCCTTCCTCCATCTATAAAAGCTTTCCTTTTCCATTAGAAAGCTAGTTGAACTGGTAGGAGGAAAACTATAGCCGGGCAACCATTGAAAGCAGAGCCGAGAAGAACCCCATGAGAGAGAGCTTTGTCCAAATTCCCGACAGGCTTCGTTGAGACATGCTCCGCTGCAAGCCCCGCTGAAGGAAGAGAATAGCGTCAGAGCATTTGGTTGTAATCTCCCTTTTTGTCATCATTAATATAAGAGACTCTGATTTTGGTTCCATTCATGTGTTTACTGTTTCATGAAATGCAATGAACTATATCCTCTCTAACTGATATATATTTACACGCTTTAGCTATCATGTTGTATGTCATCATTTCTTTGTGTGTGTATAGGTGTCCGAATGAAGCAAACAGAAGGATTGTGATCTGTCAGGAAAGGGATAAAGAGCTTCGCTTCTTCTTCGACAACAACAGCGTGGGATCTGAGGTAGGTCACTTATCGCGATCTTTGTCTTTCTTGTAACTAGGAACCAACGTCATTACGTTATTTGATTGTTGCTAGACCCAATCTAGGCTAGTGGGATCGCCTTTGTCCAAAAAGGGGATTTACCACCTCAACGGACACTGTACATAGTCAGTGGTGCGCTGCAAATTTTCAGGTGCACCGTGGTTTGTGCGCTGAACATTTTTTGGTGCACCACCACTGGTGCGTGACAAAAAAACATGCACTGGTACCAGTGCACGTCTGTTTTTTGTGGTGCATCGACTGTTTTTTTTTCCTAAAAAATTATATATGTATATTCCTAAATACATGTATCATTTATTAAAAAATTGTATTTAATATGTCAATCATTCAGAGATGTGAAAGGAGAGAAGAGGGGGAACAACAACAATAACAGGTAGACCAGTATAACATGGTTCGCTTGTGGGAAGCACAAGAGAGGGAGAGAGATGTGTATCCTCACCCTATTATAGCAGCTACCTAGGGTCTCCTAAGGTAGGTAGGCCTCATCAAGTTCTATGAGGAGGCTACTTCCCTAAAGGGCCATGGTGTGTTTTTGAGACTGTTACACCATTTTTTTGGTCATCTAGCCTATTATCATTAGATGAACCCAAGTACACCATGTAAGACCAATTTTACCCTAAGTAAAAGTGCTTTCACCATATGAAATAACACTTGTCTATATTTCCTGGTCATATTTAACCCAAAAACAAGGAAATTAATTAAATAAATCATTATTTATTTAATTATTTCCTAGGAATAAGTTATTTAAATCATTATTTCAATAATATTCCTAGTTAAATTTGACTAAATCATTTTTAAATAATTAAATAAATCATTATTTATTTAATTATATTCCCACCATCTCCCTAAAATAATAAATAAATCATTTATTTATTTATTGTTTATAGATAAAGGAATTGACCCAAGTCAAAAGACCTTTTCCCTCCAACAAATATAATAAAATATTCCTAAAGGGTGATTCAAGAATTTGATTAACAATATTTTATTCATGCACCGAGTTCTAGAACACCCCAATATTTTGTTATAAATAGAAGGGTTATCCTCATTCATTAGTAACCTCCATTGCATTAGATCACTCTGGATCTATTCTAGGTCACATTCCCCATTTTTTCCTTGTGAGCTCCCTTTGAATTCTATGTTTGTCTGGGTTTCCTACACCAACAAGAGAGAGAAATTTTAGATATGAAATGCTGAGGACTTTCAAGAACCCATCCCATTGAGGAGAAGCGGAAAACACCTTTCTTGTTTTCCTCTTAGGTGCCCCCTTTTTAATATAATATAAAAAATCTTTCAAATACATTGTTCTTGTCTTGTCTATTGGATGCATGGAGCCATATTTTACTTTATCTGCTTAATGTCTTTTATGCATAGATCTGGATTTGTGTAGAATTATTTGGATCACCTGATTGCAGATTTAAATATATTTGGTAGCCATAATTGATGTTAGGGCTATTTGTTATGCGTAGCTAAAGTGGTCTTTTACGACGAAAGATTCATAATAACAATTGGCGACTCCACATGGGTTTTCTTTTGCAACCGTTGTCGTTTTATATATTCCTGCATATCCATCTATTTCAGACCCTAGGGTATCTCTTCCATTTTCTGTTTTTCCTATTTTTATGGTTCTTTTCACCTCTAAAACCCTCAAACATTAAAAATTTTAACTTCCGTGTGTTTCTGACCCTATTGCGTAGGTGACAGACATCAGCCGCAACTGAGACGACAACTTTTTCTGAAATCTGCCGCCGAGAGACCCGGATCTGCAGGTCGCACTTATCGGCCGAAAAACTACAACCTGGCCTTGAGGTCGCACTTTTCTGCCCCAAATCTGCATCCTGGACTGAAAACAGGTCATAACGTGCGACCTGCACTTGTTTATGCAATTTTCCAGCACTTTTTCTGGGTTTTTCTGAAGCTTCGGTCAGGGTTTTCCAGCCTCTGTCTCTGCCTGTTTAGACCTGCTTCTAATCTGTTTCACTCAAATAAGTGGGAATATTTCCCCTTAGGGCTCTAGTACCCTCCACTTTTTGTGGGAGAGTTTTTGCTGTTTCAGAAGTCTGAATTTCCAAAGTTTCAGCCTTATTTCTTTCAGATCTGATACCTCATTTTCAAATCCCTTTAGATCAGCTCTTCTCCCTTTCAAATCACCTCATATAGTTTTGTTTGGGTTCATTCATCGGGCCGCCTCCTTGTCCCTTCTATTTTTAGCTGATCTCCTCCTTTTTAGCAACAACCTTGCCTCTACCTCTTTGTTGTTCTCTGCACCTCTTTTCCGCAGATTTCTCCTTTAGATCCCCATCCCTCTCGACCTTAGATCTATTGGCCTCTTTTTCACGTGCTTTGCTTCATTTTTTCCCTCTTATAGACTAGTTTTGAGAGACCCACCTTCTTGGGTTAGATTGATGCCTTGTTAGCTGTTAATTTTATGTTCTTTCAGTCTTATTTACTGCAGATTTATTTTCAGTTACGTAGCACACTTTTTCTTTTACTCTCAAAACGTCTGGGTTTAAACAATTAAAAAATAATACACGCCACACACTGACCCTAAGCGAAGAAGAGCCTGGTTAACACTACCTGGAAAAGACTTTAAAATTAATTGACACTGCACCTATCTGCCCTTGTTTCGACATTGACCTCACTTGATTTTTCACCTCCTTGCCCTTGTCGGTTTTTCTTCTTCCCGTCATCATTGCACCTCCAAGGCGTTTGTCCTGGACACTTCTTGGCCTTCACCCTCATTTTCCAACTAGTTGGCTTCCTCCTTCCCACCATCATTGAGTAATTCCTCCCCCGAGTCTGCACTCCGACTCTTCCTCTGATTGTTCGGGTTCTCCCCCTATTCTTGGTTCTCTCCCTGTGACTTTCACCATGTCTACTTCAGGGCCTACTGCCAGCAGCAACCCCAGTTCTACTGCTGGGTCCGTTTCCAGTGGAACCACTACGGGACCTAGCTCAACTGCCCCTTTGCTCCCTTATATGGCCGGCCTCAATCTCCCCGACTTCAATCAGCTGATTAATGATCCTATCTACCATGATTTCAGTTGGCCTGCTATGCCAACCAAACTCCCCTCCGACATTCCCAAGTTTGAAGGCCTTGCTAGTGAAGATCCCTCTAACCATATTCGATCTTTCCACATGTGGTGTTCCTCTAATTCCATCACCGATGACTCCATCCGTCTTCACTTGTTCCAACGCACGCTTACTGGCGACGCTTCTAAATGGTATGTTGAACATGCCACCTCCTCCCATACCACTTTTGTGACCATTGCCCAAGCCTTTTTATCTTATTTCCAGCTCCCTCTCCGATACGACATTGGTACCGAGCTTTTAAACTCTTTTTGACAATCCTCTTCGACCCTCCTTTCTGCCCATATCTAGGAATGGCAGCAAAGACGAAGCTTATGTCGTGCTCCTCCCTTTGAAGATCGGGTTTATATGAATTCGTTCCTTCGTTCTCTCTTACCTCCCATTGGCAAAGATGTCGCCTCCCATTTCCCTCAAACTAAAGAAGCCGCCCTCCAAATAGCCTTGAAATATGACCTTATTTACGCTCAATCTGGTTATGTTTATACCGGCCTTCCTGACCTCCCCAAGCCCGGCGGCGCTCACGCCCCGGTGGATTCTCCCTCTACCGATGGTATTGTTAGAGCTCTTTCACATACCTCTTCTCAGCCTCTAATGAGCTATGGTTTCCCTCCAGGAGGGGCCAGCACCTCCGGCACTTTTCCCCCTCCCGGTAGCATGTATCCAGGATACGGAATGCCTCCTCCTTTTGCCGCCACTCCTGCTTACCTCAATGTTTCCCATCCTAACCCTTATCCTTACCCACAACCTGGTGTCCCAGCTCCTCCAACATTTGGACCCCCCACTCCCTTGCCTTCTCCACCCCCGCAACCGCACTTACTACCCCCAGGGCAAGTATTTGCGTAGCAGGGGGCAACTAATCTTCTTCCTTCTCAAAGAAAGAGGAAAGGTAGTCAATCCGCTTTTGGTAATCATGGATCAAATCCTACAAGTATTGACTCTACCACTACCAACCAGCCACAGGGCTCTCCGCCCAAGCCGGACAGGCCGCTTTGCACCAATAAGCCCTGTTCGTGTTGCGGTGTTTATGGTCATTCCACTCACGATTGTCCCTTATTACCACAAATGCGGCAGATGTGGGAGTCTCAGGCCACTGTGCGGGGACAACACTCCTCCCCTACAGTCCCTCCAAATCCAACTACTTCTCAACCCGCTATGTTTAACGATCCTTTCCCTCAACAAGGATTTGTGGCCACTCAATCACCTCATGCCCGGGTAACCACTCAACCTTCCCCTTCTAGTTCCTCCAATTACCAAATGCTCATGATGGCCTCTGACCAACCTCTCACCATTGGCATTAACCTTAAAACTCATTCCCATCAGTATTCCACGCCTCCAGCTCCGTCTGTCTCCGAGTCCCCAGCTTTAGGTCCTACAGAGCCTCCGTCGACACCCAATGGTCCCTTGCAAATTCCTCCGCCCAAAGCTGAGGTTCATACCGCGACTCCTAAGGACCCATTACGTCGAAATGCTGCCTCTAGTCAAGCTGCCCATTCATACAACATAGTAGATGATCTGGCACACTCTCCTACTGCCATTTCAACACTGGAACTCCTCCAGTCGTGTCCTTCTCAAAAGAAGGCTCTACTATCTATCGTGGGTGTTGTATATCCTGCTGATGACCAATTGATTGTTTTCGATGCCCGTCAGTCAGACCATCCCCCTCTTCCTCCTTCTTTTTCCTTCCAAATCCCAGTCAAAATCCGAAATGCCAACATCACACGGTGTATTATTGATGGGGGGGCATCTACCTGTGTGATGTCTTCTTCAGTTTGGAAACAACTTGGATCTCCTGAGCTAGCCCCTTGTTAGGTCCCTATATCACTAGTATATTCCCTTATTATTGTTAGTGTAACCCCCTTATTGTTATTATTGTACCCTTGTAACCCCCATTTTATTATTATTGTGCCCTTAAATTATTATTGTTAGGTCGGCTAGGATTACATTGTGGCCCACTAGGATTACATTATGGCCCCATGGACTCCTATATATAGAAAGGAGGTTTTGTAAATTGTATCATCCAAGAATTTTGCATTTATGTAATGTATTGGAGGTTTCCCCCTCGAAGTGGCTTATTTCTAAGGCGTTGATATCTCTTTTCTTCTATTTTTGAAGCTGGTTACACAACATTTGGTATCAGAGCCTTTGGATTCTAGGGTTTCGCTGCTCCAAACAGGTCATCGTGGAATTGTCGCTATAACTTTTTTTATACGAAGGTTCAGAAGCTGAAATTTTTAGGGTACGAAGCAGAAATCTTGAGGAAGCTTGTATAAAAATTTCAGAGCTTGGTTCGTAATATTTTCGGAGATATGATCTGTGGAAGTCAGGTCTTTTTTCAGGCTCCTAAACAGGTCATCGTGGCATTTTCACTATAAATTTTTTTTTACGAAGGTTCAGAGTCTGAAATTAATATGGTGCGAAGCTGAAATACTGAGGAAATTTTTGAAAAAATTTCAGAGCTTGGTTCGCAATATTTTTGGAGATATGATCTGTGGCAGGTAGTGCTTTTTCAGGCTCCGGAATTTCATCTCAAAGAGGTGATCGTGGGAAAATTTCAATAAATCTCTCTCTGGGCATCGAATTTAAGTTCCGTAAAAATTTGTTGGAAGTACACAGACTTTAGTTTCTTGGATATCAATTTCAGAGACAAAGGATGAAACAGTGACACGTGGCAAGTCGTACAAGTTTGCTCTACTGAACCAGTCCAGAATTAGGTCATTGTGGGAGATTGGACACAACTTTGTCTTGGAGAATCCAAATCAGGTCAGACCTGTGGCATTTGAAAGAAGCTTCATAGGGTTACTGCAGGGCTGAATTTCAGATATCGAAGATTTACAATTACAGATATAATTCAATTTCAATATCGAGCTCCTTAAAGCAAGTAAAAGGTGTGTAATTTTTTTCCGAATTGCATAAGTCTTGTTTGAAGAATCAAGTTGAATTGATTGCAAGGGAATATTGTAGAATAAATATCAGTATTGGATTATAAAATGGCCCCTAAAAAGAATTCAACACCCATTAAGCCTTTGGAAAGCTCTACTATGACTCATGAAGACGAAGAATGACAACATGACATATCAAAATTACAAGAGCAAGTGCAACAAATTTCGCTCTCGCAAAGGGAAAAAAAAAATGACATGGACGTTTTGAAGAAAGGCGTGGAAACTAAGATGGATGGTTTAAAGAAAGGCGTGGAATCTAAGATAGATGGCGTGGAATCTAAGATAGATGGCATGGAAGCTGGCATGGAATCTAAGATGGATGACATGGAAGCTAAGATCGATGAAAAAATGAAAGACAACATGGAAAACATGAAAAATGATCTAAAAGCAGACATGGAAAGTTTGACAAAGTTGATACAAGAAATGTTTCCTAATGGTGAAAAGATAGTAGAGGAAACTCATGATGAGAACAAAATAAATGTTAATCGTGACTTCATAAACTCTAATGTTGGCGGGAAGAATCACCATATTCCAAAAATGGATATGAGGAAGTTTGATGGAAAGGATCCTGTAACATGGATACTACAGATGGAGCAATATTTTGATCTCCATAATGTGCAAAACACACAAAGGTACGCATTGCAACTTTACATTTAGAACAAAATACATTTGTATGGTATCGATGGCTTTGCTCCCGTAAAAAAATTGTCACTTGGTCAATTTTTACGGAGGAAATGATAGTACATTATGAGGATACAAAGAGCAACACCTTCTTTACCCAATTGATAAATCTCAAACAAAAGGGTTTAGTGGGGCAGCACATTGAGGACTTCCAAAAATTGAGTATAAGGGTAACTGATATTTCAGAGGACCACAGGATTGATCTCTTCTTAGGCAGTTTAAAGGATAACATTTAACATGAAGTTCGTGTTCTAGAACCTGATTCATTAGAGAAGGCATTCAGGTTGGCAAGAAAAGTTGAATGTAAAATTATGGCAACAAGGAAGTCTACTACTCAATTCTATAAAGAAGGAAGTGTGGCTACATCTAGATTTCCATAACCTACAAGGTTGACACCACAACAATTGGAAGAAAAAAGAGCAAAAGGGCTTTGCTACAGTTGTGATAGCAAATACACTAAAGGTCATAAGTGTGCTGAGAAGAAATTATTTTACATAGATTGTGAAGAAGAAGAATAAAATGAACAAGAAGAGGATATACACCAGGAACCAGCCCTAGAAGAGGAAGAAATGAATCTGACCATATCATGTAATGCACTGGCAGGAATTACCACTCCTCAAACTCTCAAGATAGCAGGACAGATCAAGAAGAAAAATGTAATAGTGTTGATTGATTCAGGTAGCACCCATAATTTTATTCATTGTAAGGTAGCCAAGGAATTAAATTGTTTCCTATACCCAGCACCAGAATGTCAAGTGATGGTTGCAAATGGAGGAACTATAAATTGCTCTGGAAAATGCCATAATATCAAGCTAACCATGGGGGAATATGTATTGATCAGTCCAATGCTTGCCATTCCTATGGGAGGTGCTGATGTTGTACTAGGAGTACAATGGTTACAATCTTTGGGGACGGTAGCTTTTAATTTTCAAGAACTTTTCTTGAAATTTTTTTCAGAAGTAAAGGAAGTCGAATTACGGGGTATTGAAGGGAAGCCAGGAAGGATAATAAGCTCTAATGTCATGACAAAGCTTCTAAAGAAAGAACAACGAGGCGTAATTGCACAATTATGCTCACTAGAAGTTCCGACATCAAAATCATCTATTTCTGAAGATCTCCAACAAGTCTTGGACAATCATTCCAAGGTGTTTGAAACTCCCAAAGGACTCCCACCTATTCGTGATCATGATCATGTTGTTCATTTGATTCCAGGAAGTGTTCCTCCAAACATCAAGCCTTATAGATATCCTTACTTCCAAAAGAGCGAAATTGAACGTATGATTGCAGAAATGTTAGAGGCGGGTATAATTCAACCTAGTCAAAGTTCTTTCTCTGCTCCTGTAGTATTGGTACACAAGAAGGATGGATCATGGCGAATGTGTCCGGATTGTAGGGAGCTCAATAAGCTCACCATTAAAGATAAATTTCCCATTCCTGTGATTGATGAATTATTGGATGAATTACATGGAGCAATTTATTTTACCAAGTTGGATCTTTGTTCAGGATATCATCAAATTAGAATGAAGACTGAAGATATTCTGAAAACAACATTTCAACTCATGAGGGTCATTATGAATTTTTGGTCATGCCTTTTGGCCTTACCAATGCACCTTCTACATTTCAAGGGTTGATGAATTCAATTTTCAAACCTTTCCTTAGAAAATTTGTGCTAGTATTTTTTGATGATATACTAATCTACAACAGGTCTTGGAAGGATCATGTTGAACATGTTGACAGGGTGCTCAAACTATTGCAGGAGAAACAATTATATGCAAAAAATCCAAATGTTTCTTTGGAGTACAAGAGGTGGAATATCTGGGTCATATTGTATCTCACGAGGGTGTTAAAGTAGACCCTAACAAAATTAAAGCTATTAAGGAATGGAAAGTCCCCACAACCATAAAGAAGTTGCGAGGATTTCTTGGGTTAACAGGGTATTATCGCAAGTTTGTTAAGAATTATGGGAGAATAGCAGCACCTCTAACAACATTATTGAAGAAAGATGCATTTTCATGGACTCCCGAAGCAACTAAGGCCTTTGAACATCTTAAAGAGGCAATGTGCCTAGCACCGGTCTTAGCTACGCCAGACTTCACAAAAACCTTTATTGTAGAATGTGATGCCTCAAGAAATGAACAGGCATGGACGTGAAGGAACATTGTTTTTTTTTTTTTCAATCCATAGAAGGATACAACTATTTATAATAAAATGTTAGCACATCATGCACTAGAGAACAGAACTTACCTAATGGGAAGACACTTCAAGGTAAAAACTGATCATGATAGTCTTAAACACTTTTTGGAACAAAGACTATCGTCAGAAGAGCAGCAGAAATGGGTCACAAAGATGTTGGGTTATGACTTTGAAATAATATACAAAAAAGGAAAGCTTAATGTTGTTGCAGATGCACTCTCAAGAAAGAATGAAGAGGTGGAAGCATTGCTTTTGTGCCATTTCTATTATCCAACCAGATTGGATAACTGAAGCAAGAGATGAATGGAAGAAGGACAAAGATGTATGGACACTCATTCAAAAGTTGCAGCAAGATCCTAGAACATCTGATACATTTAGTTGGAAAAATGATTCCTTATGGTACAAAGATCGCTTATATCTTTGTAATAATTCCCAACTAAAACAAAAGATTCTTATGGAATTGCACACTTCTCCTTTAGGAGGACACTCAGGATTTTTAAAAACTTACCACAGGGTGAAGAAAGAATTTTTTTGGGATGGCCTTAAATCTGATATTCGAAAGTTGTGGCGGAATGTTTGGTTTGCCAACAGAATAAAGTGGAAACAATTAAGACCCCAGGACTTCTACAACCTTTATCCATTCCAGGTCAACGTTGGGAGGAGATTTCAATGGATTTTATCACAGGTTTACCTAAGTCCTAAGGAAAGAGTGTCATCATGGTGGTAGTTGATAGACTTACCAAGTATGCACACTTTTGTGCATTATCTCATCCATTTAAAGCAAGTACAGTTGCTACTACATTTATGGAGAGAATTCAAAAGCTACATGGAAGCCCAAGGGTTATTGTGAGCGACAGAGATCCCATTTTTACTGGAAATTTTTGGACGGAGTTATTTTCTTGTTTGGGTACTCAATTAGCTCATAGCTCATCTTATCATCCTCAATCTAATGGTAAAACTGAGATAGTAAATAAATGTTTGGAAGGATATCTTCGTTGTTTTGTATCTGATAAACAAACACAATGGGTCAAGTGGTTACCTCTCGCTGAATGGTGGTATAACACTTCCTTCCATACTGCAAAAAAAATGACCCCATTTATGGCACTTTATGCATATCATCCGCCATCCATCACATCATCTTTAAGGGAAAATTCGAAGGTTCAAGCAGTGGAAGATCACATCGAGCATCAGCAAGAAGTTCTCCAACTCTTAAAGGATAACCTGAATTTGGCACAAAATCGAATGAAACAACAGGCAGATCAACATCGCAGCGAGAGAAGTTTTGATGTAGGAGATTGGGTATTTTTAAGGCTACAACCATACAAACAAATGTCCCTCAAGCAAGCTAAGAAGGATAATAAATTATCACCAAAGTACTATGGTCCTTACAAGGTGTTGCAAAAGATTGGTTCTATGGCATACAAATTGGAGCTTCCTGCTTCTTTGCAAGTACATCCAGTTTTCCATGTTTCATGCTTAAAAAGGTTATAGGTGAAATGAAGAGATGAGCTCCAGCTCAAACACATGAATTTTTTTTGATGAGGAAGGAAAAATCATACTGGAACACAAATCGGTCATGGAAACAAGAACTCGACAGCTACGAAATCGATCAATTTCAGAGTATCTCATCAAGTGGAAGAACTTACCCACTAAATATTTTACATGGGAGGATGAGAATTTTATACAGAAGCACCCAGAGCTACTCAAGCATTGAGGACAACACTTTTTTGAAGGAGAGGGGCATGTTAGGTCCCTATATCACTATTATAGTCCCTTATTATTGTTAGTGTAAACCCCTTATTGTTATTATTGTACCCTTGTAACCCCCATTTTGCTATTATTGTGCCTTTAAATTATTATTTTTAGGTCGGCTAGGATTACATTGTGGCCCACTAGGATTACATTATGGCCCCATGGACTCCTATATATAGAAAGGAGGTTTTGTGAATTGTATCATCCAAGAATTGTTCATTTATGTACATTATGCTTCTCTCTACAAGGAGCCAAGGCGTTGATATCTCTTTTCTTCTATTTTTGAAGCTGGTTACACAACACCCCTTCCACAATCACCCTTCGTGTGTGGGATGGCCATGCCTCCCAGCCCATCGGCCTTTTCCGTAACTGTCCTATTACCCTTGCAGGTAAGAATTTTTGTGTCGACGTTGAAGTCATCGATGCCCCTCTTGACTAAAACATTATTTTGGGGCGTAGTTACACCTATGCCATGTCTATCGTCCCATCCGCAGTCCACCGCAAGATGTTTTTCCCTCATAATGGAAAGATTGTCACCATTGACCAGTTGACTTACCATGAACCTAAATCTCAGACCTCCCCTGAGTCCACCATCTCTATTGTCCCCAATAAGCAACCTGTTGATTCTTTGACTAGTGTTTCCCCTGGCGTCTACAAAGACTCCTCATTGCTTGGAACTTTCCCAGGTCCTCCCCCTCCTCCTGTCTCTGATCCTAGCTTGGCGAATGTTTGCATGATGCAATCATCTTGGGCTGACCTTGCACAACACATTTTGGCTAGTAAGCAACCGCATCCTCACCCATCCCCACCAGCTCCTAGCCCTTCGCCCCCGCTAGCCAACCTTCTTCCTTTGGAATCTCCTCCCTCGACTATTCCTCACCTACCTCTCTACCCTCCTGGGTTGATTCCGCCCAAGAACAACCCCCTTGACCCCATTCCTCCTGGTCATTTCCTTGCTGGTCAGATTCCTTTCCTTGCTCCCCCTCCTAGAGCTCATTCCGTCTTTATCTTGGCCACCCTATCCCTACCCAACTTGATCTTGGGTATACCCGTCTGGTACCTAGACCCCCCAACCACTACCCTACCTGGTCAACCCAAACCTTATCTTTCTTTGACCCCAGTTCAATCGATACCCATGGCTTCTCCCGCTGCACCAATACCTCAGTCCCCTCATCAGCAACCACCTCCTGTTGCGACCCTGTCGGGTAACAATAACAAAGCTCACAGGGGGGCATCAAAGTACAAGGTTGCCCCGACAACCTCTACCCCTCCTCGACCTCCAAAGAATCCCATCCAGTGTGCCTTGTGCGATGTTGTCGGCCACACTACCCATACCTGTCCTGAATTACCACATCTCAAAACCATGGTCAATGAAACGTTTTCGGAATTCGATATTCCTGAGGTCTATGTCACCATACCTGATTCCCTTCTGAAACTTAAACACTTGTGCACCAATCACCCTTGTTCTCTGTACTATTTCCATGGACATTATACTCATCTTTTCCCCCGCCTTGATGAGTATCGTGCTTCTTTAGCTACATACCTCCAATTCGAAGCCGCGCTTGCCCATAATCCTTCTTCACTAACCCCAGACCACCTGTCTACCCTGATTACCATTTCTCATCCTGATACTGAAATGACCGAACTGTCAGCCACTATTTCCTACCTTTCCTCATCACCGCGTTTCCAGGAAACCAATCCCTTAGTGCCTTCCCCCGATGATTCACCTACCCACTCATCTGCTTGCTCCACTGTCACCCCTCATGCTGACACACATGTGAGCCTTTCCCCTCAAAATCAGGTGTCTCATATTTCTACCTCCTCAGATCCTCCTATTCCATCCACTCTTCCCATCTTTCAGTCCGATGAAGACATCAAGGAAGCCATGACCGAACCAGATTTTCCATGGGACGATATGCACCATCATGCATACTTCCTCCCACATCAATCCCATGACCAATATGCTCTCGAATCTAAAGACTTCATTCCCGATAAAGTTGATTGGTTCAAAAACCCCATCCCTGCACCTGACGCTTTCGAAGAAGGAAATATGGCCAATATCTCTCCTACCATCAAAATAGACATTTCTGTCAAACCAGGTATCGAAGAACATATCACCATGGGCGCCCAATGCACTCCGGAAGAAATTGAAGCCTACACCCAACTCTTCAAAGAATTCCGTGATATTTTCGGCTGGTCCTACTCAGAAATTCCCGGACTCGATCCTGCCATTGTCGAACACCACATCGACACATGGCCTGATGCCATTCCGGTCTGTCAAAAGTTGAGACCCATCCATCCCTCTAGACGTGAAGCCATCAAAGCTGAAAACGATAAGCTCCGAAGGCCGGTTTTATTTACCCCATCGAATACACCACTTGGGTTTCCAACCCAGTTCCCGTCCTCAAAAAACAAGGCACCATTCGTGTTTGCACTGACTTTCGCGATCTGAACAAAGCTTGTCCCAAAGACAACTTCTCCACACCATCTATTGACCAAATCATTGATGAGTGTGCGGGGCATGAGATTCTATCCTTTATGGATGGCTTCTATGGATACAAACAAATCATTATCCGTCGTGCTGGCTAACTTAAAACCGCGTTCATTAGTCCGTGGGGAACTTTCGCATATCGAGTCATGCCATTTGGCCTTAAAAATGTCGGCGCCACTTTTCAACGAGCCATGTCTTATTGTTTCCATGACTTAGCTCATATTATCCTTTCCTATTTAGACGACCTTACTGCGCGTTCTAAACATCGGGTGCAACACCTTCATGATCTGCATACCATTTTCCTCCGATATCGCAAGTATAACATTTGCCTTTACCCATTGAAATGTGTCTTCTGTGTTCCCGCCGGTCGTCTCCTCGGCTTCATAGTGTCTAAAGACGAGATAACTCTCGACCCTTTGAAGGTTCAAGCCATTCTTGAATTTCCTATGCCTTGTACCTTACGCCAGCTACAAAATCTCCAAGGTAAAGCTAATTTTCTTCGTCGATTCGTTCCTGACTACACCACTACCACACATGGCTTCCTTAGACTTCTTCAATCTCACACCCCATTTTTCTAGGATACCCACACTCAAGAGTCTTTTGATGCCCTCAAGCATGCTCTCACATCTGCTCCCTTGATCTGTCCTCCTGACTTTGACTGAAATTTCATCCTATACATCTCTGCTTCCACCTATTCGGTTGCTGGTGTCCTTATCCAAGAGGACGATAACGGTATCAAACATGTGATCTATTATGTCAGTAAGAACCTTGCTGGTCCACCTGTGTCCTACTCTCATGAAGAAAAATTAGCACTAGATGTCGTGTTCTTGGTCCAAAAACTGCGTCATTATATCCTCATGCGTTTCGCGAAGGTTGTGACTGATTCCAACCCCATGGATTTCCTATTGAGTCGAAGCATCCTCAATGGGAAGTACGCTTGTTGGGTCGTTATCCTCCAAGAATTCGACCTTGAATTTGTCACCCCAAAAAGTAAGAAAGGTTTAGTCCTCGTTGAACTCATTTCTGATTTGCCTACTAGGATGCAAGATACTCAAATTAATGATGCTCTTCCCGATGAAAATTTATTTTCCACCACCACTGACGATCCTTGGTATGGTGACATACTTACTTACTTGTGAACCCAAAAATTTGCCCTTCATCTTGATCATGATGCTCGATGACGTATCCGACACTAAGCCTCTCGCTACCTTCTAATTGGCAATGACCTTTATCATCATGGAGTAGATACTGTCCGTCGCCGTTGCCTCAGACACGCTGAAGCCGCACAAGTCCTCAATCCCTGTCATAGCAGTGCTTGTGGTGGCCACCTCTCTGGCCTCGCCACCTCCCAAAAAATAATGTGTGCTGGGTATTTTTGGCCTTCTCTCTTCAGTGATTGCATTGAAGCAGTCAAACACTGTTCCAATTGCCAACATTTCACCCCCAAGGCGCGAGCTCCTCCCGCTCCCCTCCATCTTGTCTTCACAACTGATCCTTTTTGTAAATGGGCCATTGACTTTATGGAATTTCGACCTCCATCTGCTGGTAACCACAAATATATCATCGTGGCGGTTGACTATTTCACTAAATGGGCCGAAGCTATGCCAAAATTCAATAATACAGCAGCCACCGCATCCCTCTTTTTCTTTAACCACGTCATTGCTCGATTCAGAGCTCCAAAACAACTAGTCTCTGACCATGGCCGACATTTTGAAGATACGATTTGGCATGAGCTATCCTCCCTATTGGGTTTTGAGCACCAATATTCATCTTCCTATTACCCCCAAGGTAATGGCCAAGTTGAGGTGGTCAACAAAATTCTTAAGACCATGCTTCAACGCACAGTGAATAAGCACAAAACCAACTGGCATCTCATGATTTTCCTTGCTTTGTGGGCTTATCGTACTTCTGTTAAAACCACCACCAGTTTCACTCCTTTCCACCTGGTCTTTGGCGAGGAGGTAGTCTTACCAATTGAGTGTGAAATCCCTTCCCTTCACTTGGCCGTCGAACTTCTCCCTGATACCCAACCTCTAGAACAACAACTTATCATGCTCGAGTGTGCCTCTGAAGACCATCATGTTGCATTGCAAACTCTTGAAGCGACCAAAAAGGGCACCAAAGGTCAGTATGACCGAAAAGTCCACCCTCGTACCTTTCATGAAGGTGACCTTGTTCTAGTATATGACCAGGCCCACGGTACCCTTGGTCATGGGAATTTCGACTCATTATGGCTAGGTCCTTACATTATCAGTAAAGACCTTGGTAAGGGGGCATATGTTTTAGAGGACTTTGAAGGCCACATCATTCCTAATCCTTGCAATGCACTCTATCTTAAGAGATATTACCCTTAGCATTTCCCATTCAAAATGCATGTTTTATTTTCTTTTAGATAGCCAACATCTGTTTGTTTTCGCATTTCGCTACTTCACCAGGACACCTGTTGTCCACGAAGCCTTAGTTCACCTCTCCTCAAAATTGGATTTTCTCACTTACAACATTTCATTGGGGGCACCACTTTGCCTCTATACTCATTCCTGTTTGTGTCAATTTCCGTCATGAGATACCATTTTGTACTCATGTTTTTTATGGTCCCCTTTGGATCATCCCCCATTTCATTATCATCATTATTGTCCATCTGTTCGTTGCTCTAATATTTTCTCTCGCGACTTAGTTGGGGATTCCTTATTGCCTCACCTATGGCAGACCTCCGTCTGTTGAGGTCAACTCATTTACTCTAGAAGTCAGGTCTAGAGGGAAATGTACCTTGGTTCGGGCTCCTTTCAGCATGGTTGTGATCCATATACTTGATGGTCCAGTGTTGCAGCAGTAGCTATTGGTGATTCCCGGGTGTGTATGACTTGTCTCAACCCTCATGAGGGGGTGGCCCTGCAGGTATCTCCCCACATGCCTAGATGACTTCTTCATTTCAGCCCTATGCAGCGCCTCTTCGATTTGCATGTATCAGTCAGATTGTGCGAGCCCTTCCCCGTGTGTAGGGGGAATTTGGGTGTATTTGTATCTCATGTACTACCATGTTATTGTATAAGTCCTGACAGTTATTCTAGGCATCACATGTATGTGGGATTCATCATTGGCTCATGTTTAAGCCAGCACATGTTTCATTAGTGCGTTTCGTGTTTCTTCGGGCGCCTTATTCTTTGTACTATTGTCTCAACGGGCATAGGTATGCCTCCCCCACCGCCTTTAACACAGGTACCACTTCATCAACTAGAGACTTGTTGCACCTTTAAGTCTCATCTTCTTAGGGTCTAGTCCTTTAGCACATTAGACTACCTTACATTTCTCTCTCTCACTCCCCTCTTGATGCTTAGTGATTGAGTTCTTACAACGTACTTTGGTCATACGATTTGCTCCTAACACTCGTACGTTGGGGGGAAATATGTTACACCATTTTTTTGGTCATCTAGCCTATTATCATTAGATGAACCCAATTACACCATGTAAGACCAATTTTACCCTAAGTAAAATTGCTTTCACCATATGAAATAACATTTGTCTATATTTCCTGGTCATAATTAACCCAAAAACAAGGAAATTAATTAAATAAATCATTATTTATTTAATTATTTCCTAGGAATAAGTTATTTAAATCATTATTTAAATAATATTCCTAGTTAAATTTGACTAAATCATTTTTAAATAATTAAATAAATCATTATTTATTTAATTATATTCCCACCATCTCCCTAAAATAATAAATAGATCATTTATTTATTTAATGTTTATAAATAAAGGAATTGACCCAAGTCAAAATACCTTTTCCCTCCAACAAATATAATAAAATATTCCTAAAGGGTGATTCTAGAATTTGATTAACAATATTTTATTCATGCACCGAGTTCAAGAACACCCCAATATTTTGTTATAAATAGAAGGGTTTTCCACATTCATTAGTGACCTCCATTTCATTAGATCACTCTGGATCTATTCTAGGTCATGTTCCCCATTTTTGCCTTGTGAGCTCCCTTTGAGTTCTATGTTTGTCTGGGTTTTCTACACCAACAAGAGAGAGAAAATTTAGATCTGAAATGCTGAGGACTTTCAAGAACCCATCCCATTGAGGAGAACCGGAAAACACCTTTCTTGTTTTCCTCTCAGGTGCCCCCTTTTTAATATAATATAAAAATTCTTTCAAATACACTGTTCTTGTCTTGTCTATTGGATGCATGGAGCCATATTTTAATTTATCTGCTTAATGTCTTTTATGCTTAGATCTAGATTTGTGCACCATTATTTGGATCACCTTATTGCAGATTTAAAGATATTTGGCAGCCATAATTGATGTTAGGGCTATTTGTTATGTGTAGCTAAAGTGGTCTTTTACGAAGAAAGATTCATACTAACAGAGACATCCTATCAACAGGTGGAATGCCCACCCACAAGCTTTCTGGGTTGGTCCTAACTAGTGGTAGGTGCCACTGAGGAGGACATATATTTCGTTACAGGGTTATCGAGGAGAGGGGTGGATTTTCCCTCATTCCCAGAGGTTCTAGTTGGCTATGCAGCAGGGAGTCAGTTGGTGTACTCCCAGAGATACATTAGCGCAGATATATTGTCTCCTTCATATTTTTAGGTCTCCGATCAGTTACGTATTGGTGCATTTGGTAGTGAGGAGGTGAGGTGCCTCTCACTTATCATTTCAACCATTTCACATAACACCAATGAAGTTCAATGCATTAGTTGCTCGATTCTATATTATGTTGATTATTTAGTATAGGAGCTACAACTTGTCAGGTGGTCTGCCATTTTTTTGTGGCAGTTCTGTATAGCCTTAGATAGATGGCGTGCTCATGCACAAAGGCGGGTCAACTTCCCTTTTTCTTCAGAGATTTTTGTTTATTTTTTGAGAGGTTTCTAGAGACAAGACCTAATTTTTTTTGGCAGCCTTGTAGGCTGATGTTTGAGGTACAAATGCACATGTGGGGGCAGATGATGCCCAAGAGGGGTGAGACTGTGTTTCTAGCGAGGATATCGCATGATGCACTGAAGTCGCTAGTCAATGTTGAAGAGCATCCCTTAATTATGGTCCCCTGTCCTTATGTTGGTTTGGATTGATGAGGGTGTTCCAACATCCTCTTCACAGATGATGAGCCGCCAGATGATAGAGGTAATATTACTGTTTTATTTAAATGAATTCTAACATGTTATTTAACTTGTTTTTATTAAATTGTGTAATGAAATTGTCTAATTATTGTTGTGTACTTGTATATATTTTGTAGACATTGGGTCTTTTTATGGCGAGGACATGCCAGCACCACCACATTATCCAGGTGTGGATATTGATGACAATTAGGGTATGCCAGATTCCGAGGATCATCAGGAGGCCGGTGCAAAGAGACTGCTCCTGCTGGTGCACCAGTACCACCTTTTGCTAGGCGCGGTAGGCTTGATAGCAGATACAGGATGGAGTTGGGTGACCAACTCACTGCATTGATTGTTGAGGCGGGAATCAGGCCCGTTACTATGAGAGACATACATGCCAATGGTAGGCTATTACATATGTGGAGAGACATGCCCCATGACATATACAGCCTAATGCGGCAAGTTGTAGGAGCTATGACCTTAGTTACATGGCTGAGGAGGACCATTGCACGTTATAGGTGTGGTTAAGACGCAACACGTGATAGATAGTTTGCAAGCAGCAACACAACATTTGATGATATTTCACCTCGCGTTGCGCCAGATGAGCAACCTCCACTAGCATCGAGCATCAGTCATCATGGAGAGCAGGTTGGACCATCGACCATGTCCAATCAGCAACTTGTAGCATCCAACAACATTCATGATCATGAGTAGGCTGGACCATAGACCATGTCGAGTCATCATGATGAGCAACCGACAGTTGATCCAGATCAGTAGGCACATTATGATCAGAATGTATCTGAGCTTGTAGAGGCTGCACCATTCTCTGAGCAAGCCTTGACTAGTAATGCTATTGATGATGTACCACCAGCTGATCCATGACATTTATATTACACTTATTTATTTTTGACATTATTCAGTTATATATATATATATATATATATATATATATGGTCCATGTATTTTATGTTCATGTTGCAGTTGTACTTAATTTACATGTTGGTGATCATCATGATATGTATATTTTTAGGTTATGTTAGATATGTTCATTTAATGTACAACTTGCAGATAGATGTGTATGTGATAGCATTTATTTGACATGAGATGTATATTTGATGTTTGTGTTGTGATGATGTTATACATTACTAATTGTGTTTTGTTAGATGATCATGATCATGATGATGCTAGCGATTTTGAATGTGTTTTTTAGTCGAATATGATGTTTGTACGATGGTTATCATGATCGCGATGGTTATTAATTAATTTAATATTAAATGAACATGATATTTTTTTAATATTATGTCATGATTGTAATTGAAATGTTAATTTTAATTGTATGTAAAATATTTGTAAAATTTTAATTGTAATTGTAATATTTAATTTATTGTGAAATGATTGTAATTGTAATTGTATATATGACAAATTTTAAAATTGTAATTGTAATTGTAATTGTATGTAAAATTCTAAAATTTTAATTGTAATTTTAACTGTAATTGTATGTAAAATATTTGTAAAATTTTAATTTTAATTGTATTTTTTAATTTATTGTGAAATGATTGTAATTGTAATTTTAATTGTAATTGTATATATGTGAATTTGTAAAATTTTCATTGTAATTGTAATTGTAATTTTTATGTAAAATTCTAAAATTGTAATTGTAACACACAATTTGCAATTGTAAAATATTTGTAAAATTTTAATTGTATTACTGTGAAATAATTGTAATTGTAAAATTTTAATTGTAATTGTAATTGTATGTAAAATATTTGTAAAATTTTAATTGTATTAATGTGAAATTATTTTATTAAAATTTTTAATTTGTAATTTGGTAAATTTGTAAATAATTGTAAAACAATAAAAATCTAGAATAATATGAATTTTTGTAACAGAATAAAGTTTAGATAATAATGCAAATAAATTCATGTACTTCAAAATTATTATTATTTTATTATGATTTTACATACCAAAAAAAAAGAACTTTATACAGTATGCCATATTTATTGAGATCAACATAATTGCAAATTATCAACTAAAATATCGATTTTAACATTAATTCAAAATACATATTATAATGTTCCAAAAAAAAGAGTCTTATGAGGTATAAGGTAATTAAGTCCTCTTCTTTATAAAAACCCATCTTAAAAAGTATAAATATTGAGGAAATAACACATGTACCATTTCACATGTACTAATTCCATTGAACGGATTTTAGAAGAATTTGAGTATATTACCATTGTGTTGCCTCTTATGGATGCTAATTCTGTGAGCATATTTTAGAAGAATTCAAGTGTCAATAATGCAATACAAAAAAAAAAACATTTTTGGACTATTTTGCATTTTATTAAAAGGTTTTTGAGATTTTTTGTGGGGTTTATCAATTCATGGGGCAATGGACAGTACCGACCCTGTCGTATTGGTATTTCAGTTGAATTTTTCCTAGCAGTGATATGACCGAATCTTGTAGCTATGCATTTAACAAAAAACCCATATATTTTGAGAATATAATTGAAGACTGTTGTCATATACTTGAGAATTATTCCGTTTCTTCACCATATTAGCACAAAATAGAAAGAATAATTTCTTTCACCATAATAACACATAACTTCCAAAAAAGAAAACACTCCATTCTGTGTTTCGAGGCATTTTACACAAATGATAGGCATATGGATTTTTATCCATATTCTGCAATTTAATGAGGGTTGGAGGGAGCTTACAATCCTCTACCTGTTAGTAATTACACCCTTCGGTAGAACCAAAGAAAATTTAGGTAGATTCCTCAGCGAAGTAGACTGGCCATAATCAATTCCTTCGAGACCTCAACAGAAGAAATAGATATGCATGTGAGAGGCTCCTGTTCACACCTTTACTTGTTGCAAGTTGTGGAAAGGTTCAAGTTTCTTTTTCTGAAAGAAGAAGAGGTGTAGTTTTGAAAAGAAATGGCCGGAATATTTTCACAGCAAAATGTACATTTCCAACACGTATGAAAACTAAGATATCCCCAACTTCAATAATCTACTCAGAAACAAAACTTTCCCAACCATTTGTGAAAACTGCCCACGTCTTAGCATAGAATAGGTTCACATGCCACAATTTCCCACTTGGGCCCTCTAATATTGCATCTTCACACGCCCCACATTGCATTCTCTCCACATAATCAGTGGGGACCTCCTGCAATATAAAAAATGCATTAGAAGAATAGTTATTTCCATAAAGAATTTATCCAATTCTAATTCTAATTCTAATTCTCAAGAATAAACAAAATTCTAATTCTAATTGAAAATTTTTCCATCAAGAGTAAAAAAAATTCTAATTCTCAATTTCTATGGTTGGAGTTCACTAAATTTTGGTGTACACACCTAAAAGCAATTTCAATGTCTTAACCACAAATCGATACTACTATATATATAACCGCACTAGTGCATTTTAGTTATTGTGCACCAGTGTCATGTTACAAATGGACATGTTAGGTCCTTATATTACTAGTATAGTCTCTTATTGTTGTTAGTGTAACCCCCTTATTGTTATTGTTATACCCATGTAACCCCCATATTGTTATTATTGTGCCCTTACATTATTATTGTTAGGTCGGCTAGGATTAAATTGTGGCCCCATGGAATCCTATATATAGAGAGAGGAGGTTTTGTCATTTGTATCATCAAAGAATTGTTCATTTGTGTAATTTATTGGAGGTTTCCCCCTCGAATTTGCTATTTCTAAGGCGTTGAACTCTCTTTTCTTCTATTTTTGGAGCTGCTTTCATAACATTTGGTATCGGAGCTTTGGAGTCTAGGGTTTCACTACTCCAAACAGGTCATCATGATATTTTTACTATAACCTATTTTCTACGAAGGTTCAGAAGCTGAAATTTTTAGAGTGCGAAGCCGAAATCATGAGGAAAATTTTCGCAAAATTTTAGAGCTTGGTGTGCAATATTTTCGTAGATATGATCTGTGGAAATTAGGGCTTTGTGCAGGCTCCTGAATTTAACTTAAATAGGTCATCACAGAATTTTCGCGATAAATTGTTTTCTACGAGGGTTCAAAAGATGAAATTTTCACAGAGCGAAGTTGAAAGACTGAGGAACTGCCTGTCAAAATTTTAGATCTTGGTTCGAAATATTTTGGGAGATATGATTTGTGGAAGTTAGGATTGTTTCAGGCTCCCGAATTTCATCTTAAAGAGGTGACCGTGGGAAAAACATCATAACCCTCTCTCTAAGTATCGGATTGGGATTCTGTAAAAAGTGGCCACAATTACACGGATTGTAGATTTCATTATATCAATTTCAGAGCCGAAGGAAGAAACATTGACACGTGGAAAGTCGTACAAGTTTGCTCTACTAAACAAGTCCATAATTAGGTTATCATAGGATATTGGCATAACTTTGTCTTCAAGAATCCAAATCAGGTCAAACCTGTGACATTCGAAAGAAGATTCAGAGTTCTACTTTAGGACCGAATTTAAGATATTGAAGATTTGAAATAACAGAGATAATTCAGTTTCAATATTGAGATCCTCAAAATCAAGAAAAAGGTGTGTATTTTTTTCTTCAAATTGCATAAGTCTTGTTTGAAAAATCAGTTTTAAGTGATTCCAAAGCCCTATTGAGCATCGATATCAGTACTGGGTTCTAAAATGCCTCCTAAAAAGAATTCAACACCCACTAAGCCCTCATATTACTCTACTATGACTCATGAAGATGAATAATTGCAACATGATCTATCAAAATTACAAGAGAAAGTGCACCAAAATTCGCTCTCGCAAAGAGAAACAAAAAATTAAATGGATGTTTTGAAGAAAAGAAGGGAAGCTAAGATGGATGGTTTGAAGAAAGGCATGGAAGCTATGATGGATGGTTTGAAGAATGGCATGGAAGAAAAAATGGATGGTATGGGAAAAAAAATTGGAAGGTTTGAAGGAAGACATGGAAGGTTTGAAGGAAGGTTTGTCAAAGTTGATACAAGAAATGATTCCTAATGGAGAAAAGATAGTAGAGGAAACTCATGATGAGAAAAAAATAAATGTTAATCATGATTTCATAAACTCTAATGTTAGATTAAAGAACCACCATATTCCAAATATGGATATGAGGAAGTTTGACGGCAAGGATCCCGTAACATGGATACTACAGATGCAACAATATTTTGATCTCAATAATGTGAAAAACACACAAAAGGTATGCATTTCAACTTTACATTTAGAAAAAAATACATTTGTATGGTATCGATGGATTTTATCCTGTAAAAAAATTGTCACTTGATCAACTTTTATGGAGGAAATGACAACACATTATGAGGATACAAAGAGCAACACCTTCTTTAGCCAATTGATAAATATCAAACAAAAGGGTTCAGTGGCGGAGCACATTGAGGACTTCCAAAAATTGAATATAAGGGTAACTTATATTCCAGAGGAACATAGGATTGATGTCTTCAAAGGGACTCTAAAGGATAACATCCAACATGAATTTCACGTTTGGGAACCAGATTCATTAGAGAAGGTATTCAGGTTGGCAAGAAAAAATGAATGTAAAATTATGGCGACAAGGAAGCCTACCACTCGCATCTATAAAGATGGAAGTGTTGCTACTCCTAGACTTTGACAACCTACAAGGTTGACACCAAAACAATTGGAAGAAAAAAGAGAAAAAGGGATTTTCTACAGTTGTGATAACAAATACACTAAATGTCATAAGTGTGTTGATAAGAAATTATTTTACATAGATTGTGAAGAGGAGGAAGAAAATGAACAAGAAACTTCAAACAAAGAGGATATACACCAGGAAATAACCCTAGATGAAGAAGAAATGAGTCTGACCATATCATGTAATGCATTGGTAGGAATTTCCACTCCTCAAACTCTCAAGATAGAAGGACATATCAAGAAGAAAAAGGTAATAGTGTTGATTGATTCGGGTAGTACCCATAATTTTATTCATTGTAAGGTAGCCAAGGAACTGAATTGTTTCCTAGACCCAACACCAGAATGTCAAGTGATGGTTGCAAATGGAGGACTATAAATTTCTCTAGAAAATGCCATAATATCAAGCTATCCATGGGGGAATATGTATTGAATAGTCCAATGCTTTCCATCCCAATGGGAGGTGCTGATGTTGTACTAGGAGTACAATGGTTACAATATTTTGGGACGTTAGCTTTTAATTTTCAAGAACTTTTCTTGAAATTTATTTTGGAAGGAAAGGAAATTGAATTACAGGGTATGATAGGGAAGACAGGAAAGATAATAAGCTCTAATGTCATGACAAATCTTTTGAAGAAATAACAACGAGGCGTAATTTCACAATTATGCTCACTAAAATTTCCAACATCAAAATCATCTATTTCTCCAGATCTCTGAAAAGTCTTGGACAATCATTCCAAGGTGTTTGATACTCCCAAAGGACTCCCACCTATTCGTGACCATGATCATGCTATTCATTTGCTTCCAGGAAGTGTTCCTCCAAACATCTGGCCTTACAGATATCCTTATGTCCAAAAGAGTGAAATTGAATTTATGATTGCAGAAATGTTAGAGGCTGGTATAATTCAACCTAGTCAAATTTCTTTCTCTACTCCAGTAGTATTGGTGCACAGGAAGGATGGATCATGGCACATTTTTTCGAACAATAGGGAGCTCAATAAGCTCACTATTAAAGATAAATTTCCCATTCTTGTGATTGATAAATTATTGGATGAATTACATGGAGTAATTTATTTTACCAAGTTGGATCTTCGTTCAGGATATCATCAAATTAGAATGAAGACTGAAGATATTTCGAAAACAACATTTTGAACTCATGAGGGTCATTATGAATTTTTGGTCATGTCTTTTGGCCTTACCAATGCACCTTCTACATTTCAAGGGTTGGTGAATTCCATTTTAAAACCCTTAGAAAATTTGTACTAGTAATTTTTGATGATATACCAATCTACAACATGTATTGGAAAGATCATGTTTAACATGTTGACAGGGTGTTCAAACTATTGGAGGAGAAACAATTATATGCAAAAACATCCAAATGTTTCTTTGGAATACAAGAGGTGGAATATATGGGTCATATTGTATTTCACGATGGTGTTAGGATAAACCCTAAAAAAATTAAAGCCTAACGATTGTATCTTGTCCTGATGATGAACCACACTGGCTGGTTCGAAACGTGTCGACACAAATTTCTGCTATGTGATTTTCATCGAAATTTTTTTTACAGATATTTTGTGGATCACAGAAGCCAAATTCCTAAAATTAAAGCCATTAAGGAATGGAAATTCCCCACAACCATAAAGAAGTTGCACGAATTTCTCGGGTTAACAGGGTATTATCACAAGTTTGTTGAAAATTATGGGAGAATAGTAGTACCTCTAACAACATTATTGAAGAAAGATGCATTTTCATGGACTCCTGAAGCAACTAAGGCATTTGAACATCTTAAAGAGGCAATGTGCCTAGCACCAGTCTTAGCTACACCAGACTTCACAAAACCCTTTATTGTGGAATTTGATGCCTCAGGAAATAGAATTGGTGTTGTTTTAATGCAAGAAGGAAGACCCATTTCTTTTGAAAATCGTTCAATCAAAGGAAAGTATTTAAAAAATTCTATTTATGAGAAGGAAATTTTGGCAATACTACATGCGCTAAAGGAATGGTGACCTTACCTAATGGGAAGACACTTCAAGGTAAAAACTGATCATGATAGTCTTAAACACTTTTTGGAACAAAGACTGTCTTCGAAAGAGCAACAAAAATGGGTCACAAAGATGTTGGGTTATGACTTTGAAATCATCTACAAAAAATGGAAGCTAAATGTTGTTGCAGATACACTCTCAAGAAAGTATGAAGAAGTGGAAGAATTTCTTTATGCCATTTCTATTATCCAACCATATTGGATAACCGAAGCAAGGGATGAATGGAAGATGGACAAAGAAGTTTGGAAACTCATTCAAAAGTTGCAGCAAGATCCTAGTACATCTGATACATTAGTTGGAAAAATGATTCCTTATGGTACAAAGATCGCTTATATATTTGCAAGAATACCCAACTAAAACAAAATATGATTTTGGAATTGTGCACTTCTCCTTTAGGAGGACACTCGGGATTTTTAAAATCTTACCACAGGGTGAGGAAAGATTTTTTTTGGGATGGGCTTAAATCTGATATTCAAAGGTTTGTGGAGGAATGTTTGGTTTGCCAGCAAAATAAATTTGAGACAATTAAGACCCCGATTATTATACAACCTTTATCCATTCCAAGTCAACGTTGGGAGGAGATTTAAATGGATTTTATCACAGGTTTACCTAAGTCTGAAGGAAGGAATGTCATCATGGTGGTAGTTGATGGACTTACCAAGTATGCGCACTTTTGTGCATTATCTCATCCATTTAAAGCAAGTACAATTGCTACTGAATTTATGGAAACAATTCAAAAGCTACATGAAAACCTAAAGGCTATTGTAAGTGATAGAGATCCCATTTTTACTGGAATTTTTTAGAGGGAATTATTTTCTTGTTTGGGTACTCAACTAGCTCATAGCTCATCTTATCATCCTCAATTTGATGGTCAAAGAAATATAGTGAATAAATGTTTCAAAGGATATCTTTGTTGTTTTGTATCTAATAAGCAAGCAAAATGGGTCAAGTGGTTACCTCTCGCTGAACGGTGGTATAACACATCCTTCCATACTGCAGCAAAAATGACCCCATTTATGGCACTTTATGGATATCATCCACCATCCTTCACATCTTCTTTAAGGGAAAATTCTAGGGTTCAAGTAGTGGAGGATCACATTGAGCATCAACAAGAAGTTCTCCAACTCTTAAAGGATAACCTAAATTTGGCACAATATTGAATGAAACAGCATGCAGATCAACATCGTAGTGAAAGAAGTTTTGATGTGGGAGACTGGGTATTTTTACGGCTACAACAATAAAAACAAATGTCCCTCAAGCAAGCTAAGAAGGATAATAAATTATTGCCAAAGTACTATGGTCCTTACAAGGTATTCCAAAAGATTGGTACTATGGCATACAAATTGGAGCTTTCTGCTTCTTTGTGAGTGCATCCAATTTTCCATGTTTCATGCTTAAAAAAGGTTATAGGGGATAAAATTCCATTTCAAACAATATTTCCAGAACTTGATGAGGAAGGAAAAACCATATTAGAACCTGAAGTAGTCACGGAAACAAGAACTTGACAGCTACAAAATCGATTAATTTCAGAGTATCTCATCAAATGGAAGAACTTACCCACTGAATATTCTACATGGGAGGATGAGAATTTTATACAGAAGCACCTAGAGCTACTCAAGCGTTGAGGACAACACATTTTTGAAGGAGAAGAGCATGTTAGGTCCTTATATTACTAGTATAGTCCCTTATTGTTGTTAGTGCAACCCTCTTATTGTTATTTTTGTACCCCTGTAACACCCATATTGTTATTATTGTGCCCTTACATTATTATTGTTAGGTTGGCTAGGATTACATTGTGGCCATGTGGACTCCTATATATAGAGAGGAGGTTTTGTCATTTGCATCATCAAAGAATTGTTCATTTATGTAATGTATTGGAGGTTGCCCCCTCGAAGTGGCTATTTCTAAGGCGTTGATCTTTCTTTTATTCTATTTTTGGAGTTGGTTTCATAACAGGACACATCAATGTGGTGTTATTAAGTGATGCACTGGTGACAAATAACCGCAAATAAAAAAACACAACTCTATTTTCTTTAAGTGAAAAAAATCCGGTAAAATGAAAAATGGGCGGAAAAATATTTTCGAAAATATAATTTCATAAGACAATTCTTTAAATGCTAAACACTTTTCATTATTTCACTATTTTTGCAAAAAACTTCAGCCAGAGATTTGCGGGAGACATACCTGGAGCAAGAGAGCACGAGAGCATTCTGGAACAGTGAAATATGTTCGAACAGAAGTATTCATACTATCAGAATTCCAAACCTTTGGTGATTCAAGCCCTGTAGCATAGACTTTCAAATGATCTCGTGATTAAATTTGATTATTTTTTTCACTTTTTCTGCAGTTTTTTTAGGAAGTGAGAAAAAAATTTCAATTTGTTTTTCATTTTCAGAGAAAAAAAAAAATCCAAAAAAAAGTCCATTTTTACCCTAAACCCTTCATTCTTTTTATTTCTGCCCTTTCTTCTCCCTGTTTCTATGATTTCAGAATTAGGGCTTTTCATTTTAGATTGACATCCAACCCACGGGACGACTTGCATAGTCGGAGCCCAATCCATGTCGGCCATTGCATGAATTTTTATTTTTATTTTTTATTTTTTTATTTTTTTTATCGATGCACCTTGTGTAACCTAGTGAACCGGTGCGCTGTATTATCCAAGCACACCACAAAATTACTATGTAATAAAAAACAAAAAATAAAAGTTTAATGAGTGCGCCATATGTAAAATAGGGCACCAATGTGCTATTTCATTATGTTGCACCGTGAACGTGTTGTTTCCCAAAAAATTGTTTTATTGTGTTAATCGGTGCACCATGTAACATATAACACACCATGCCAGCTCTCCTAGTTGACAGAGAGCACTGTATGGTGGTCCCTTGTTTGTGCGTGGCATTTATGCTATAAAAACTAACACTGTACAATTTTTATTATTTTATCTATGTTAATCGGTGCAGTTTTTAACATGTAATGAACCAGTGTTCCTTGTTTACATAGAGCACCGTATGGTCTATTATACTATTTTTTCAATGCGTTTATATGACCCCAATGCACCGATGTCAGTGTGTACACCATGAAGGGCGCACCGGTTTCTTGAGATTTTTTTTACCTAAAAAGTTGACAATTTATTTATAAATATATTAATGAATGATATGGTACAGGTTTCAGATTAATAAAGAAATGACTGACAATAGATCAAGTAACAAAAATACTAATAACACATCAATAATAGCAAAAAAGGCAAGTTCTTTGTAAATTCTTTACAAAAAATATTATTTTTGAACTTTATGTAAGTTTAACGAATATGTATTGTTTACTGTGTATCACGCAGAGCCACGATGACGAAGCTCGATAAGATTATATCTGATCTAGGACAAGAAGAGCATAAAATCTTGATGGAAAAATTGCAAAAGGATGAATGAGGTGAATGAAAAAATACTATTGATCCAATATGAGTTTCTTTTTTTAATTTTCATTAATAATATACTTCAAATTATTAAATAGCATGTGTCAAACAATCTATTAATTCACATCTCTTTAATGTTCTACAGGGACCAGCAACTCAGAAAATGAATTTTGTTCTAAGAAAAGAAAAAAAATACAACATGCAAATGAAAATGAATTGCTCCTTAGCTCATGTGGAGTGGTGTTGGAGGCTAACGAAAGGGGGAAATTTTTTTACAAAAGTTTGAGGGATCTAGCGGAACAAATGTATAGATGTTCTTTCCACTTATAATACAAAAATCAATCCAATTATTCCAAGAACCAAATTTTATCTAAACTACAGGAAGAGTTTCCGGAGAATCGGTTAATGAGACATGTCAGACTTTTAATAGAAAAAATCTACAACAACAAAAAAGAATGAATGAAAAAGTAATATTCCTTTAAATGTTTGTCTAGAATTATTTATAAATATCACTTTTGTTATATTTACTTTTCATATATCAATATAAAAATTAAATAGTTTATTGTCATGTTACATTTTCAGGAATATTATGAAAATCTCAAAAAATGAACGAGCTGATATGAGAAATATGCCAGTAGGAATGTACAAAAAGGTATACAAGGAGATGGTCAAAGAAATGGACAAAATTGCATCATAGGAGGAGCCATCTCAACAACATCGTACTTCAAATGTAATATGTAATAATTTAATTTTTTGATCATTAGGTACAATAAATAAACAATTTAGCATTAAATATTAATTTTCGAGTATTTTCTTGCAGAAAATAAAAGAAAATGGAACCCATTCAACACATAAAACATGACGACAAGGAAGAAAAGGGTTGATATCTAAGTTTGTAAGTAATTGTTACTTCCTTATAACAACTTAACTAGATTTCATTTTTGTATTTTTTAAGTTGTTTTACAAAATTGAATGTCTTCAAATAGGTGCTAACATACAAAGAAGAATCATTAGACGAATTGATTGAAATTGGGTTAAATATGGGGTTGTGAGTATATGTTGGCATATCAGAAATTAATTGTGGAATTTGCAAGCATCTATCGATCTTGCTTTACTTAGCTCCATCTATAATTATTAGAACAAAAAAACATTTTATATTAAATATATGATTTGTTATGGGGTATAAAACTTATAGGAAACAAAGTATGGAACTGCGTCAATAGATGAAATCTTGAAAGATGGCATGGTACATGGTTTTTAAAGAATGTGTATAGTTTATGAGTCAACTGTTGCTATGGTGCGCCATTTCTTTTCGATTTACATTGATGTATATTATTTAATATTTCAATTTTCATTATTCTCACCAATGTATATACACTCATTACAGTTTATTTTTATGTTTGTAGATGGAAGGTGAAGAAGAAGAAATCAATCAACACCGTGAACAAAATATTCCTGAAAATAACCCAAGTCATGGAAGTAGCTCTAGCAATGACAACAGTTCAAGTGAAGAATAATGATCACTATGTTTGGATATCAAACCAAGGCATTGTATTTATTGAAATATTTTTCTGTGAAATCAGACATTTTGTTTAATGTAATGGACATAGTGTCCCAATTGAAAGACAAAGGGATCCAATAATTGTCCCATTTTGTATGACAAAGACTGTCTTATATATATATATATATATATATATATATATTAATTTATTCTATTGTGTTCTCCATTATCGCTGTGAAATGTAACACCAATGATTAAATTTATGGATAATTAAATATTATAATGAAGAGACGTGAAATTTGATGATATTATATAACACATTAATCCAAACATCACATTCTAATGCACTAATAAAAATTTAATTCATATGAATACTGTTATAAGATATATATGTTTCGACTTTTGAGGAATTATGAATTTTAAAAAATCACAATAAATATGATATGATATAACAAATTAATCCAAACATCACATTCAAATGCATTAATAAAAATTTAATTAATATGAATACTGTTATAAGATGTGTCGACTTTTGATGAATAATGAATTTTAAAAAATCAAAGTAATTGCACTGTCAGAGGTCGATATTTCTAAAAAATACAAAATGAACACTGGTGCATGTCAGTTACTGTACACCGGTGCATTTGTAAGCTATAGCACACCAGTGCATTTCTACAACCTATGGGCATCGCACAAATACCAAAACCAATTAAAAATCTTGATGCATTTGTGTGATACTGTGCACCAGTGTGTTTATGTGCGATGACGCACTGGTGCATTTGTACGACCTATGGGCACCTCAAAAATACCAATACCAATTATAAATCTCGATGCGTTTGTCTGATATGGTGCACCGATGCATTTGTATATGTTTACATAACGGTGCGTTGAGACGACCTATGGGCACCACACAAATCCCAAGACCAATTAGAACGGCCCCGTGCGTTGTATCACCAACACTGTGCCCGATGTGATTTTTTACCTGGACAGCCCAGTGCATGCACCTTCGACCGCCCTGGGGCCCCCTTCTAGATGAAATGCACCGGTGCATTGAAACCTTAGTAGTGTACCGATGAAAAAAACCGTAATAACCTCCGGCCACCTAGTTTTTTTAGTTGTGTTGAATTTCCATTAAAAGCTCTGCTAAAACCTCCGTAACCATAAACATATGTTGTAGAATTTTTTTTTTTGATAATTTTGGCCAGTTTTTAAACACTAAAAACCTCCTTTATAACCTCCGCTAGAGGGTCTTTTCCTTGTAGTGGTTTTTCAACAAGAAGAAGATCACGAGATGGCTCCTCTAGTCTTAGACACAACATGCAACCCAGAAATTGGTTCCTCGCGCTGGGAAGGAATTTAAAATTTGTTTGAGAATGAGAATCCACAAGTAATTTTGAATAGGAAGGTTGTAGCTGATGATTCTGCATTCTCAGATTCAGACTCATGGTCTGACGTAGCTAACTCTTTTCAACAGATAATTGATGCACGTCCTAAAATGCTTCCATATATTGACTTAGTCAGATAGGTGCTAGATCATGTAGAAATCCAAGATAGAATGTTTTTTACCAAAATCAGAACAATTATTGGTTCTCTTAGGCCTACAGATTTGAAAGAAATGTAAAAATTACCTGAACCCTAGAAAACATATGACAATCATTTCGTCTAGGAACTTATGTGAGAGAATGAGCATCCTGCAAGTGTGATTAAGAATTGGAGAAATGATCCTAATTGACATAAACATGACGATAAGGGTATGTAATCAATAGTTTCTTTTAAAATCCCTTTCTTGCAAATTTCTGCAATGATGTGTCGTTTGTTTGGGTATTCAAATACAACCAAGTTTAATGAATATTGGACACCCCTAATAGAAGAAACCTCTGATGGATATATCCTTGATTGGGCCAATATTTTGTCTAATAATTTGATTTTATTTATCACTATCTATAGAGAAAATCATAATCTTCCTCCCAATATAGTCACCCCTTTTAATATGAGTTCATTTATCCTAGATGTTGTTTTTTTTCTACTAAATTTCCATCATTTGGATGGAAATGGACCAGAGAAGTCAAAACCCCCATCTTTGTATAGTTAGAATTCCTATGGGAATCAAAATACCACTCCCATATATTTAAAATATGCAATGATATAATGCTCCCAGTTTTTTAGGTCATTTTTGAAAGAAAAATTTCTAGAGTCACCCATGAAGCCAATATAAATCTCAGGTCTATAGGAAGATGGTTTGGTGAGGAAATTTTCACATACATTCAAGTTTTTAGAAGTCAGGTTTGTCCTCATGTCTTACCCTTATATATTCCAGATAAATTATTTTCCAAAGAGATTTCTTATCAGATCGTAGGTAATGGGTTGATTAAATTTCTGAAAGAAGCCAAAAAGACACTTTGGCCAACATTTCCTATCACATGTGGGTCATACACTCTCGACAATTTCAAGCATGCATGTCTTCAAATTGATTAATTAAAACCTTTCAATTTTCCAGTTTTGCCAAAAATAAGTTATGATACATATAGTGTTTCCAAGGAAATAACAAATTAAGTGAAGCTGCAATCATTTGCAAGCGAGCCTGATAAATTTGATGATGTGTTTGAATCAATTCCAAAATTATCAAGGGTTCTGAAAATAGCAATTGTGAGATTCATTCTAAAAGAATTGATACAATTCAAACAATATTATGAACAAAGGAATTATCATTTTCCAGATTACATGTTTCACATGCTAATGCCACAACAAATTTCAATTTCTCAAGTTCAGATTCAATTGCCAAAAGTAGAACAAATTCAAATTTAAATTCCTCAAGTTTAGATTCAATTTCCAGAATTTGAATGAGTTTGGATTCTAATTCCTCCAGTTTAGGTACAAGTACCAGTGGTAGAACAAAAAATCGTAAATTTTCCACAAGAAGAGAGATTTAATCAAGATTGGGAAAGTTTTGAAAAAGAATTATCTGATACTAATACTTCTGCTGATCAGAATGATATTTTTTTAGAAAATATTCCCACTGAAGGCTCTCTAAGAACAAAAATTCATATAGGTGAATCAAGCATTCAACAATTATTCTCTAATTTGAATGGTTCTGAAGATAAAAGAGAAATTCGAGAAATCTCATTCACTGAAAAGGTTTCAGAAAATTTCTATTTAGCAAAATCAGACACCAAGGACCAATGCCACAGAGGAGAGACAAGAAGAAACAACGTCAGATGACATGGATATTATCCCTGATTTTCCAACAGTAGAAATAATTCTAAATATTGAAGAAATACCTCCTTTGGATGTATTTTACTATCCAAAGCATAAATTTGTTGTATCCAGGTCAAAGAAGAAGCAAAATATTGAAAATTCTCCAGAAATGCCTATGGACACAACATCAATACAAGTTCTATGGAAAGGAACACAATCAACTCCAGGAAAAGAACTTAGCCGATTATCTCAGTTTGCAGGTGCTTATGCAGATGCAACTATTCTTAAGGAAGTGGAGATTGAGTCATTAATCATGGAGAAAGATCAAAAAATGACTGAAATGGAGAAAAGTTTCTTTGAGGAAAAACAAAGAATAGAGCAAGAGTTTCAATCAAATATTAATAATCTGAAAATTGAGTTTGAAGGTCTGAAACTGAAACTTGAGAATGAAATTAAAGAAAAGGGTTTAATAGTCTAGCAACTACAGTAGAACATTCGAAATATCCAGGAGAATCTAGAACTTAATGAGGTAAAGAAAGAAGCAACCGAGTTGGAAACATTGCTAGTAAACCAAAAAACAGTTTTCTATCCAAAATACCAACAGATTCAAGAGAAGATTAAATTAAGTGATCATTTAGTCTCAAATTTATGATTTGAGGATTTATTATGAGGAAATTGATGATAAAGTGTCTAAGTATCTAGATTGGCAAGACACAATGCAAGGGGGAATAGACTATCTTCCTCACCTAGAAGAATCAATAAAGGACATAATATTTGGAGACTGGGACATGAAAATGAAAAGCTATCATCAGAGCTAAAAACATGTCTTTTAACATCTCTGAATATATTAAATATTCTCTTCTACAAGCTAATCTTATCTAGGAAATTCCAAAATACATTATGCCTAAAGTTCAACATTTTGAAACAATATTGGTAGGAAACATCAAGTTGGAAAGCTCTTGACATAGAAAACTTGACAAATATAAACATGGAAGTTTACTGGTATATGTTGATCAACACACGATCAATTGGGAGTGCTGAGGTGTCTCTCCAACACAACCTTTAAAATTATTCCAACACTCAATGATGCAATATTCACAGGCTAGATGAAAATGCAATGCATCCCCCCAACTCAAATATATGATCAAATATTGCCAGCTCAAGGAACAATTAGAGAAAGGATCCGAGAAATAATATTAAGACTATTACAACTAATGGATTTTAATCTCCTATATTTTAGTTTATAGTTTAGATTAGATAAAGAAGAATTATTTCACAATTCTTCTATTCTTGTAATATTAATTAGTATTTAAAACCCTTTCATGCATTTAGAAAGGGGTCCAGATTTTTGAGAAGGTGGCTTTTGGAACTTACACTATTGTTTGAACAAAAGTATCTAATTGAAAGTATGAGCCCAGAGGCTATCTTTTCAAAACTAAGCTATCATGCAATAGGTACTATTATCTGTGTATTAATTGTTTTATGCTTCTGAGATTATAGTAAACTCGTTTCTATCTATTTGTCTCTTTGTGATAAGCATTGAAATGATATATATTCTTATTACTATTTATAAAATGTATTGAATGATATGCTGTTAGATAAGTGACTTTGAAAGCTATTATATGATTAATGATCTTCATTAACTAAATCAATTACATTGATTTAGTTTCGTTAATATGATTATATTCATTTTAATATGCAAATGATCTATATTGTTTCATACTTATGAAATATTACTCTGTAATCATCTAAATTGATCTATCCTGGGACGTAGTTAGAATTAGTTTTATTTCTATTATCAGTATAATATATCACTCCATTAGCGTTGATTTTATTCCATTGTTTTATAAACTCATTTTATACGGGAAAATGGTCCCTATATCCCTAGTCGGACCCACCATTTCAACGGAAAAGGAGTAGCAAGGAGTTGCACTAACCTCCCGACCGGGTGGGATCCTTAATGTTGAGGAAGTCACTCTCCAGCCTTCAACACCCTCATAGATTGAAGTAGGGGGATTTTAACAAAAATGTTTTGTAATTCCCCTAGAAAATCAATTTTGGCTTGAGGGCTCTATTTACTCAGGGCCAATATTTCAGGATATGGTGGATTGACTGGACGTCCCTGGTTAAAAATAGGTTGAGGAGGTGTTTGATTTGTAATATCTTGGTTTTGTTTATCCCCAACTATTTTTGGTTCTAGTTCCATGTCCTCACTGTCAACTTGTTCAATAATGATAGGAGAGGTTGGAGCATTCACTACCCACCTAGATCGTAAGTTTATTCCATTAAATTCTGCGGTAGAGATGATGTATGAAGGAAGGTTGAGAGTGTCAGCTTGCTGAACTCCCTTATTATTAGGATTCATATTTGGTTGGATGGGAAGATGAGGTCTAAGGGGTGTATTACCAGGAGGAATATTGGAAGGCAACTGAAGTTGCTGTTGTGGCATAGGTTGGGGGAATTTTCTAGGAGGAGGAGGTCCATGCCAAATCTGTGTCCATGAAGGGTTCGAACTATTCTGAGGGAACCATGGTTTCAAAGGTGGATATTGACAATACTACAACCATGTTGGTGAAAAATGTACAAACTTGGGACCCATATTCAAATTACTAAAATATTGAGATGGGTCCTAAGGCATACCTTGATTCATATTTGGTGGTCGTGGCTGCCATGGATTCTTCAATCCCATGAAATACAGTTGTTCCACCATGCTTTCTTCGCTTGCTCCTTGAAATACCGCCTTCAATCCTAGCAAGGAAGGACACGAGATGGTTGCATGAATTTTTTCACAAATTTCATAGGCTTCAACCATGTTTAATGGAAATTACTTCAATCGATGTTTCTTTCTACACTAAGGGCAGAATATGGCCATATTTTTCTCCAATTCCATTTGTTTCTTCTTTTCTTGTAGTGTGTCCATTTGGGCAGATAGTGTACTCAAGATATCGGTCCTGAGATTATCTAGAAGATTCCCAATTTCTGCCTTTGTGACCCCTCCACCCGATGTTTTTGATGACCGAATCCCTTGTCTATTTATCGCAGCCCCTTGCGAACACTGGATGCATATCTCAAAGATAGTATTGAACTCTTGTTTTGAGATATCCACCTTTCCTACTATGTTTAAAAACTATAGAGAGTCTTCCCTTAATGCATGGAGAAGGATGATTTTTAAAATAGCTTTGTCCTGGTTACTATGGCCTGACCTCTACAGCGTATATTTAAATTTCTCCAGAAAATCTTACATATTCTCATATTCTTTCTGTATTATTTCTAGACCTAGAGTAGGGTATCATTTCCATCCCTAGGACAAGATATTGATCCTTGATCAATATGAATTGTGTTCTTGCACCTTTGTTAGCCTCCTCGGCAATGGCACCAAAATTTTGGTGTCCAAGTATCAATAAATATTCAAAATATTTCCCACATAAATTCATCAATCCAAGTGAGTTTGTTATTGCAAGGTTAATGCACACAATATATGCAGATACAATAGCACAATTCTTATATCAATCGTGGATTCGATAAGTAAACAATGCAACAATCACTGTAACAAAAATTAAAGAAATGGCAGCAATAAATAATAAATATTACAATTCATTCACAAAAAATAATAATATCATCAAATACGCCTACTATCACAACAATTGAAAATTATACAAAACAAGAAATAGAATTAACAACACACAGAAAGTACGCAGAACCTGATCGGAGAGTGGGCTCAACTCTTTGATCAGGGTTGCGATATAGTCACAAACTCACAGGAGTAACATGAAGATAACTTGCATTAACTTGATAAATAATATTCTATTACAAAACTCAATTCCTTACATCACCGACCCCTGACTCACAGTTTCAGAGACTTTCTTATACAAATGTTTACAATGACTGTTTCTGAAATCCCGACAACTAGTTCCTACAAATATACAACATTATAATAGACAAAAAAAGCGCTAAAGAAGCTAGAGAAAGGATCTGGAGTCACTGTGTTGTTGCAGCATTGCCCAAAATAGCGCTGCCAACTTAGAGATATCCCAGGAATTGTGGATATGGTCATTCAACTAGCAAATCTGCGAAAATAATGAATTTTAGTAAATCACTTGAGGTAATATCCTCGTTACTTTACTTCATCAACTAAATATTCCAAGAATAAATATAGAGGGGTTTACTTATGCACTTTAGAACATGACTTGAATATTAATGATACAAATGGGTAAAGAAAGTGGGTAGAAATGGAACAGATTTGGCTCCCGACATGTTTGAAGAAAGGCATGGAAGCTAAGATGGATGGTTTGAAGAATGGAATGGAAGCTAATATGGAGGGAAAAAATCTAATATGGAATGACATTGATGAAAAAATTAAAGGCAACATGGAAGACACGAAGAATGATCTAAAAGCAGACATGAAAGGTTTGAAGGAAGGTTTGACAAAGTTGATACAAGGAATGATTCCCAATAGCGAAAACGTAGTAGAGGAAACTCATGATGAGAACAAAAGAAATGTTAATTGTGATTTCATAAACTCTAATGTTGGATTGAAGACTGGTATTCTAAAGATCGATATGAGGAATTTTGATGACAAGGATCTTGTAACATGGATACTACAGATGGAGCAATATTTTGATCTCAATAATGTGCAAAACACACAAAATGTACACATTGCAACTTTATATTTAGAAAATACATTTGTATGCTATCGATGGCTTTACTCCCGTAAAATTTTTTTCAGTTGGTCAAATTTTACGAAGGAAATGAAAGCACATTATGAGGATATAAAAAGAAACACCTTATTTAGCCAATTTATAAATCTCAAACAAAAGGGTTCAGTGGTGGAGCACATTGAGGACTTCCAAAATTGAATATAAGGGTAACTGATATTCCATAGGAACACAAGATTGATGTATTTGTAGGGACTTTAAAGGATAACATCCAACATGTGGTTCACCTTTGGGAACCTGATTCATTGGAGAAGACATTTAGGTTGACAAGAAAAATTGAATGTAAAATTATGGCAACAAGGAATCCTACCACTCACATCTATAAATATGGAAGTGTTTCTATTCATAGACTTCCACAACATACAAGGTTCACACCATAACAATTGGAAGAAAAAAGAGAAAAATGGATTTCCTACAATTGTGATAGAAAATACACTAAAGCTTATAAGTGTGATGAGAGGAAATTATTTTACATAGATTGTGCAAAGGAGGAAGAAAATGAACAAGAAACTTCAAAAGAAGGGGATATACGCCAGGAACGACCCCTAGAGAAAGAATAAATGAGTCAAACCATATCCTGTAATGCATTGGCAGGAATTACCACTCCTCCAACTCTCAAGATAGAAGCACATATCAAGAAGAAAAGGTAATAATGTTGATTGATTCGGGTAGTACCCATAATTTCATTCATTGTAAGGTAGCCAAGGAATTGAATTTCTTCCTATGTCTAGCACCAGAGTGTCAAGTGATGGTTGTAAATGGAAGAAATATAAATTACTCTGGAAAATGACATAATATCAAGCTAACAACGGGGGAATATGTATTGAATAGTCGAATTCTTTCCATTCCAATGGGAGGTGCTGATGTTGTACTAGGAGTACAATGGTTACAATCTTTGTGGATGGTAGCTTTTAATTTTCAAGAACTTTCCTTGAATTTTTTTTCGAAAGGAAAGGAAGATGAATTACGGGGTATCACAGGGAAGCTGGGAAAGATAATAAGCTCTAATTTCATGACAAACCTTCGAAATATTAAATAACAATGAGGCATAATTGCACAATTATGCTCACTAGAAGTTCCAACATCAAAATCATCCATTTCTTGAGAACTCCAAAAAGTCTTGGACAATCATTCGAAGGTGTGTGAAACTCCCAAAGGACTCCCATATATTCGTGATCATGAGCATGCTATTAAATTGATTCCAAGAAGTGTTCCTCCAAACATCAGGCCTTACAGATATCCTTATGTCGAAAAGAGTGAAATTGAGCGTATGATTGCAGAAATGTTAGAGGTTTGTATAATTCAACCTAGACAAATTTCATTCTCTGCTTAAGTAGTATTGGTGCACAAGAAGGATGGATCATGGTGCATGTTTCAGGATTATAGGGAGCGTTAGGATCCTATAATAAGAGGATTCATAATTTTGAATTGACTATGATTAATCTTGTAATATGTACATACTTTGCAATCTAAAAAATGTTTTCCCATATTAAAAAATGTAAAGAGTGTAAAAGTCCTAAAATAAAAATCAAAGGTCTAAAAGAAAAAGATCAAAAAGAAAATAAAATATGAACCCCCCCCAAAAAAAAAAAAAAAATATATAAAATAAATCATGAAAGTGATGCAAATTCAAATGCCACTACTTTTTACTTTACTTTGCAAAATAAGATTGTGTGCAGCTTGTCAAAATGCCACAATCCATGAAGGTCAAACTGCTTAATCTCGATCTTGCATGTTTTAAATTTCATGCTGATAGATATAGAATAAATATCTAGCCAAAATTTTTAATATTGGCACATTAGTAGTTAGTTAGAGAATAATAATGAGCTCAATTGTTTAATCTGAGCCATTATAAGTAATCAGGTTAGAATTAGATAGTTTGTTGTTAAAACAAAAATGAAAAGGGTTTGCAAGCTCAAATACACCCAAATGAATGAATAAAAAATGTTTGGGTAGATGATGGGTATGCAGAAGCAGTTTTTACAAGGCATGGATAGAATAAATTTCTCATTTCATATTTACTAATTTCCCTCAATTCATTTTCCCTCGTAAAAATACACCTTCCCCTTACTTCACTTATTTCCCTATAAAAATCCCTTTTCCTTAGTTAAAAAAAGCATATTACATTTGGAAAATTAAAATCCCTTTATTAACTTCCATTTTCATTTAAAAAACCTCAAAAATCCCCTAAAATACACTTATCCTAAGTATTTGTTTAAACTAATAATATCGGGCCCCACTATGAAAATCCCTCCCCAATATAAGCTTTTACATTAATACTTAGTGTATTTAATCCCACATCATATTCATTTGACCCTCCCCTGTACTAATCCCATGTTTAATTTTATTATATTAACTCCCATATACCTTTAACCCATATTATATTAATTCCCTGCTTAAATATATCTCCCCAACCCCTTATGATTAATTGAATATATAGTTTTATCCCCCACATTTGATATATTTTGGGTCCACTTGTTATAAACCCCTCCTATTAAGTCCCTATCCCTTCATATATATTAATCCATCCATATAAATCCCGCATTGACTTAAAACCCAGGCCCCACACCTAACAAAATACCCGAAATTTCCTTCCTATTTTACAACCATTAGATCTACATTGATCAGATCCAATGGCCAATAAGCCTTGTCGCATCCCTGATCACTCGACCATTAACACTGCTGAGACCTTGCAGAATTAGCAGTTTTCGCACCCCGCTCCTCTATTATGTGGCAACATTTCATTGCATCGCATCCTCCAAAATAATACCACCGAACCACTTCTATCGATGCAAAAACCACTTAGCTATATTCTTGACCGTTGCAACAAAACTATCCTTCCTTTTGAATTTAACCCGTGCCCAAAGTTTAATTAATGCTAGTTAAAAACCCATAAGACCGCCCTTTGTAGCCTTTTTTTCACCATTTTCTATTATCGTTTGTGCATACAAAGCACTGTCAACCTATTTCAAAGCACATATTACTCTACTGACTTATTTTCAAGCCCTTTACATCAGAATTCAACAAACTTGCTGCCAAAGACACTGCATAATTAATCTGAAGCCCTATAAAGACCAATGAAGCCTCCGTTGCTTCAGAGAACTCATTCTGCAAAAAAAAAATCTTCATTTTCTCCAGGTATTCCTTAGTGCAAAGGCTTGCAGTTAATCTATAAGAAATTAACCAGTAATTGCACTGTCTAGGAGTTTCGTAGACCAAAAAAAAAACCATGTTTCTTCCCAAACTTTTTCTACAGACCCTAGTTATCTTTTCATAGAATTCCCAAGGCCTAAAAATATTCTTGATCACAGAGACTAATTATTTGATCAATTTAACTAGTTTAAACCTTTGTAGACCATAGAAAATCCATTGCTTCATTCCAAACCCTTCTGCAGGCTGTAATAATCTTTCACAAAATTCCTAAAGGACTTGAGTCTATTTCCTAAATCGGAGTGTAATCAATTGAGTAAAATAAACAAAACAAATGTCTTCTCAAATCATTGTATCTGTCAATCCTCTGCAACCTCAAGTTGTGGATGTAGAACACACTCCTTTAGCAGATAGAGACTTTAAAATTAGTGACCCTGTCACTGAGTTTAACCTTCTTGAGATCCACTGCTGGATCCATGACAAATCAATTGACCAAGCTAATGATGCTTTCATTTGGGAGTCTAATTTTCCCAAGTACATTGTCCCACGGAGCTTCCAATGTCTAGAGGTGATTAGACTTTGCCAAAATTGTTATTTCCCAGATCAAAGAGCCATTATTACCCCTGGAAAAGAAATCTTATTTTCTATCACAGTTGAATCAATAAATCAAATGTTGTAGATTCAACCTAGGCCAGATGAAACCCCTCTGTCTATTGACACCCTTAATCAGTTGTATCTGAATTTGGACTTCCCCAAGAGGTTCCAGATATTTCAGACATTCATTCCCTCATCAGTAGAAACACCCAAAACCAACCCTCCTTATCCGGCAGTTATATTCTTTAAGAGAACCTGACATATCATCTGAATGTTGTCATGTATTTTGGGTTATTTTACTGACGAACATGTTGATGCTTTAGTATTAGGTTTCTTATCTATTTTCACCCCTAGTCAGCCTCCTGCTACCATATTCAATTTTTCCCAATACCTTGCTGATACAATGCATGTAAATTTGGTTAAAATTCTTGAAGATGGTTTCTTCAAATACTCATGTGTTCTATTCCACATGTTTTTATACTTTCACCTCAAATATTTTCCATCAACTTTCAAAAAATGGATGTTGAAGGTAATCCATAGTCAGTAATATTTTGGACTCCATTAATCAGGAAAGATTTCACACAATCCACATACACAGATTTCATTGACTCATTCATCCATCCAATTGTCAGCATGCTAAATAGTAGCAGTCAACCAAAAATAAGTGATGATATAAAAAAGGTCCTGCAGTTATGAGAACACAGTAGGGTAGGATATTGGTACCTTTATCAAAATCACATAGAGATGAGTGTATATGGATCTAATCTCTTTCCATATAAGCTGCCAAAATACCTCCCAATGAGTTTATTTTCACTTGAATATATCAAGTAGATCCTTAACTCTGATGGAATCAATTTCTTATCAGCTAAAAATAAGACACAGTTTAAGATAAAGAATCAGATTGGTCCTTTTATTTTCAACAGTAGAGATGTAGGTCAACAAGTTGTTTGCAGGAATTCAAGTTCAGTCAAAGTTTCAAATGGTACTATGATCCTTTAGGAGTTATAAGCAAGTTAAGAGTCAAATGTAAATCAACTCCTTATGTACATGAATCCAAGACAGACATTGAGAAGTACTCCAATCAGACTGAATGGTTGGAGAACACTTTAAAAGTGGTGGAGAAGCAAGGTGATACTATTTCCATCTTGTAGACTCCATCCCGACAAGACAGGAACTCTAAAAGAGTCAGAGAAGAAGGATCATACACTGTTGAAACTACCACTGAAACAAAATTCAAAATGATTTATAGGAAGAACCCTAGATTAAATCATGTAAATGAAGAAGTGGAAACTATTGAGGTCATAGATACAGATACAATGGTAAAAGATAATGCTCCTCCAACAGTTTCTGAAGAAAATAATAAATATTCAACATATAAAACTCATATTATTCAGAAACAACATAGTATTGAAGTGTCTTCATCCAGCAAACCAGCAGAGAAAGAGCAGGATATTATGAAAAAGTATAAAGAGAACAAGATCATGAATGAGGCATTAAAGGCTGATACCTATGCCCAATATTGGAAGCAGACACCTAGTGACCAAAGCAGGTTGCTTTCTACATTTGAATAAAAGGCCAAGAAGATGTAGATGACTTTTTTACATCCTGTTAGCACCCGAATTGGACCCTAGGGTGAAAAGGGAAAAATAGGATAACAACTAAACCATGCTCAACCTTGTAGCTAGCCCTACAAGGACAAGAGAGGGCTCTCTCCGTGAAATGGATATTCAATAAAGTGCAATAATAATCTAATATTAGGATAGATAAAATGATAGGAAAAGGTTTAATAAATTGAATGAATTTCAGGGATGTGTGGGATAAAATGGGATAGTTTGAAATTGGGGATTAAATCAGGACACAGGGTATTTCATGGGGCAAGGTAGGTAGGAAATTTTAGCAATTAAAGTTTAATAAGGATGGGATGGAAAGACTGGTGAGGAGCTGAAAAGGGAACAATAAATGGATTCTTTTCAAATAGATGAAAAAAAAATAGAGTATGAATGATTTCCCAAGGCAGGGCATAAAAATGGATCCTACATTTCTATCTTGAAAGCATTTAAATGGAAATATTTATGGATGAGGGGTGAAACATAACAATTTACATATGAAACAAAGGAGAATAACAAATGCTAAATCTCATACCACATGGATCCCACAAATCAGAGCTGCATCTCTTATTAATCCCTGTCAAACTGTACAATGGAGCACATAGATTTTCTTCCACACTATTCCCCTACTGCTAAATTACAAACTTCAGACCCTTTACAAATGATTTATAATTACAATAAATAAGCTGAAATGTGGGAACATAGATCCATGAAAAGAGGGAGTTGTTTAACAACTCAGAACCGAAATCTGAATATGGCAAAGAGAATCAACAATTTTCCTTTGAAAACAAGGAGCAATAAGACATTTGACCACTTAGAGATTTCACTGTTATACTTGGATGAAAGAAATAGGCAATCCAGAGAACAAATTTCCTACATTTGCTGCTGTTGAAAAAACTCTGTTTTATTTAAGCTCTCGGCCAGCTGATTGTTGCTTTCCATATTCCATTTGAAGAAAACTGACATTTTAATAAAACGTTGTTGAAACAAAATGGAATGAAATTATATACCTTTGTGAAGGGAAAATTAAATTTTGAATAGGAAAAGGGAAGGGAAGGAGGTGGGACCCACATCACAGTCAGAATCAGAGGGGCTCGGGAAAGGGGAAATACAATGGAGTGACAGAAAAATCTGATTCAATTAAGTCATAAGGGCAATCGGAATCGGAATTGGAAGGAGTGGGAAGCGATATATAATAAAACCACCGATGTGACGGGGAAAGGTCTTTTATGTAACAAATATAACAAAATTTTCAATTAACAAAGGGTAAGGCCTTTTATGTTATGAACGGGAGAAATTATTTAAATGGTGGGCCCATAAGTCAATCGAAATTGGGGATCGGAAGGGAGCGGAGTGAAAATGTCGATTGGAAAGGTCCGATGGGTTGTGGGCCATCAGATAGGAGGGGGAAGAACATCGGATGAGGGATAATCGTGAGCGGGCCATCGGCGGGGTTCAATCAGAGGGAGACGATCGGAGACGCCGATTGCAATGGTGTGATTGCACACGTGCCGTCCGATCGGACCATGATATCGATGGTCAGGATGTGGTTGGTGGTTTACAATCGGGGAAGGGCTTTTGGGAAGCGCCGATGAGAATGTCCTGATTGACTGTGAGTCGTCGGATAAAATGACAAGATTGAAGGTCAATAAGTACATCAGGGGAATTCCATCGAGGGATTTGAAATAATTGCGTCGGAGGTTCTGGCGATGGGCTAATTGGGGTGTGTTTATAAAATTTGCGATGCGACAGGATAGGGACTTGGGTCAGCTAGAGTATTATAATATAAAACTTTGTTAAAGTTTTATTATAAAGTTTGCTTAGTATGGTGGGGAAGTGGTTTTGTAACAAATCACATTTGTGTTTAAATAATTTTTAATGCGATTTTGTAATTGAAGGGAGGAAAAAAGGATTTTATAAGGAAAAAATTAAACTTTAAACATAAATTTTAAGGAAAAATAGAAAACTAAGGGGAAGGTTAGGGAATAGGGGACTTTTACTTCACCTAGGCATAAATTTCAATCCATATGTCAGTTTTAAGAGTGTAATATACTGTTGGAAAGAAATTTTTGGGCTCTTTCTGATGGATCTTCTTGGAAGATAATTTGGCGCTGAACATGATGTGGAAAACTTCTATGAAGGCAAGGTGATGACTTTGTAGAGATAACGGCTTCTAAATTTGTGACTTATTGCATATGATGATATAATTACATAATGAATGATAATAAAGGCAAAATATCATGTTTTCACCTCAAAACTTGGTTTTGAGGTGAAAATTACATCAACTTGAATAAACTATCTCTTTTATTTTCCAGGTGCTGTGACTTTGAGTTTATTGACTTCCTCATGACCTTGCTGATATTTATCGACACTTGACTCATTAATTTGACCATGGTGAGACCCTAGACACTAATGAGACCCATCGTATGACCTAATGACATGATTTTTAAAAGTGAAAGTGACTCATGACCAAAGATCATAGATAGGAGAATCAACAAGTACCTCATGACGGAAAACTGATAAAAAATTACTACCATCAATGAACCATAGCGGAATGGTGAAATTTATTCAGTATGGGACTCCTAATATGCAAATGAAAAAGAGCAGTTTTGATCACTGATGGCAGTATGACTAGACTGACACTAACACAGCCCACAGTGAAGAATCCTAAGTCATCAGCAAATTATAAAAATACATCCTATGAAGTTCAAGAAAAATATCTTCATCCTATAGAACAGATAGAATTTCACAAGTAAGCTGGTGAAATGCTATATTCTAGCATGAAAAACAAGGCCATGAGTGTTTAGAAGATGAAAAATACTCTAGGGAACATCAGAGATCAGCTAAAGCTAGAAAAGGCATCCTCACAGGCTAATGATAACATAATTAAATCTCCGGAAGATTTGGTTATTGAAGTAGGATATGATCCAAACAATGTCAAAGTTGCAGAGAACTCATAAAGGAGAAGAATGCATACATTGTTGCATTAAAGAAGCAACTCAAATTGCCTCCTATTGAACATCCAGAGGAAAAGGAAGTGTTATAGGATACAAGCCAAAAATATGAGAAGATGAACCTCATCCTTCAGCTAACTGCCCATTTGAAAGAAATGGAAAATGAAATGGATAAGTTAGTGCAGGAGAAAAAGGCTAGCTCAGAAGTAGTCCCTGTCACTGTTATTCCTATTGCAACTACAATAGTTCCTTCCACTTTGGCAGAGTCATTAGCCCCATCAGTTCCATTAGCTACAACACTTCTTGTTACCTCAGCAACTACTTCAGCTATAGGATCATCTACATCAACAGTAAAACCAAGTGATGAAGCAGGAAAACTAGTGAAAGAAAAATAGGAAATGTCCATACAAACTAATTAAATAAACAGACTTAAAGAACATCTAAAAATTTTGGAGGATGAGAAGAAACTAGTACAGATTATGCACAAGAATGAAATACAGAAGGCAAAATTGACAGAGAAAATGCAGAAGTTAGAGAAATATTTGACACTGAAAGAACCAATGGCACAAGCCAAGCAACACCTAAGGGCAAATATCATTGAATCTGTCAATAATATTTGGTCATCAATGCAGGTTATTTATGAGCAAAAAGACTTAATCAAAGTAGTAGGTGAATCCATCTAGAAAATCAAAGAAGAAATTGGTAAGAAGCCAGAAGAGGCTAATGAAATCATAAAGCTTCTTAATTCCAAGAATAAGCAGGAATTAGAAGAGTTTGGAGTTAGTGACAAGACAGAAACAATCCTAGAAGTTAAGGTGATTTCTAAAAGAAACTTAATGGTTCAACTTGAAGAAAAATGTCAGAACATGGAGCTTTCCATAACTAGGCTCATGAGGAAGTTCGATATTTTGAGGCAGAAAGGTCTGCCAAATCCTCTGGTTATTAATGATACATTGATGAAACAAGAGGATTATGATAAGAAAATGAGAGAAGTGGCCAAGGAAAAAGCTAAAATTCCTTCCTCACAAGGACTTCCTATAGGAAAAGTACTCTATAAGAGTTTTGAAAACCTCTTTTACCTTCAACATGGGGTAAAACATATGTTCATTAATAAGCCAAATTTTACAAAGTATACAAAGGAAGATGAAGTATTAAAAAGAATGGTAAAAATCAAGTTACCGAAAGCATAGGATTGTGAGAAATTGACTAATTTACTGTGAAAAGATAAATAGTAAAACATAGCAGTTTAAAGTGAAAAACATCAACCAGGATAAAAGTAAAAAACAATAGTCAAAGGTCAAAGAGTATCAGAGTTTAAATTGTATCATATGAAAGAAATAAGTTAAATTCAAAACAGAAATGATAAATCAGAGTGAAAGTTTCCAACGTAAAGGACACTCAACAGCAGCCTTCGTTGAGCAAACAGTCAGAGACAAATCAACAAAAGATCAAACAAATAAAAACAAATCAATAAAAGAAGGGACATCTTGCATTAGTTAGACATCTGTCTTTATCTTCTTGCATGAAGATATTTATTTTTCCATGAATAATTCCTAAGTCAGTTTAGGATATTTTGTAATAATTTTTTGTACAAATACTTCACAATTTGAAGTATTGAGGGTGGATTGTGGATTACTAAAAACTTCTATTGTTGTAATGATCTAAAACCTGAGGTTTGATTGTACTTTTTCAGGTCAGCAGACTGGATTGAGCAATAAAGCATCATATTACAGGTTTTATGTGTTGAGCTACTTCAGTGAAGTACTTTCACTTGTTCTATTGTCATTTTCTGAAGTTTTTCACATACTTGCATGTTTTCTTAAGCTAAATATTATAATAGGAATATTACTGCAGAAATTTTTTTAAGTGAATTCTGTTCTTAACTGTTATACATTTTGATGTTTTCCACTGATATCTAGATTATGGAATTCTTAGTTTCTCCCTAGTTTCGATTGACATCTGTCTTCTCCTCCATTATCTGGATCTGAGAATCCTTAACTGCTCTCTCATCTTGATTTAAACCATTTCATCATCTAGCCTAAAGATCTGAATTATTCAGCTACCTTGCCCTGTGAAAATTTCCTTTAGAGCCCGATTCTGATTTGTTGCTTGATACATTGACTCCATTGGCCCAATGGAAAATAGACCTGCAACTATCTATCTGAAGCAGTTATTCCACCACCAAACCAATCCAAAATCAAAACCAAGCAGTCTCACATAACTAGCATAAAATCAACTAAAAACAACAAATTTAAATCATAAAGAGAGAGCCCTATCTGAGCTTTAGGAAAGGCTATATCCTAAGCTTAAAAGTAGGCCTGTGGTTACCTCTAATATTTCTTTAAAACAAAAAATCATAACAACCCTAGGAAATTATTGGATTGATAACACTCTGGCAACCATACTAGGGAATATCAGTCCTCAATTTAAAATAAACCTTGAAGCAAATGCTTTTTATCATTTTTTTACCTTAAGGTTGTTTTAGGGTTGTTAGAGAATTTTTTCATTGAAAATTAAAATTCTGGCTTCCAAAATAATATATTACACTAGGGCTCATCCTGATCCACAACCTGTTGTAATTATAGATGACCTAGATAGAATTTTAAGGAAACAAAAGAAAGTTGAAAGTTTAGAAAGTGTAAGTAAATTAATCAAAGCTACTTCACTTCCCAAAAACTGTCAAGTTTACAAGATATAGAATTTGATTTATCTTTTGAACAATATTTTTTTAGAACTAAATCAAAAAGCTTAATATATGACAATGTTATAGATCCTGAATTTATTTCTTTTATTGAAACTAAAAAGGAAACTATTTCACTTGATTCAGACCGAAAAATACTATAACCATATGATTAACTTGATGCTTTGACTGCCACTTTGATTAAGGAAATTCATGAAGCCTTCCTTCAACATTTGGTTGAGTTAATTGCTTTGTCTGATTATACCCCTAAGATTTCTACCAGACACTTATAATATGTAAATTCATCATTATTTAGTAACACCTCATCTACTATTTCCACTGCACTATATTCCACTGAATCATTCATTCCCAAGCTTCCTCTTCAACCTAGAGTTTTATTTCCATCTCCAAACACTTCAAGTTCACCTTCTAGCACTGCTACTACATTTTCTAGTACTTCAACAACATTTCCAAGTACATCATCTAGTATCCCAAGTACATCTGCAAGTACTTCAACCTCATGGCGAAGCACCACAAATTTACCTCCTAGGCAAGCTAGAATATTATCCATGGCAGCCAGATATGCACCTTTGGTCCTACCAGATCAATTACATGCCATGCCCCAATATTATCAAAGAAAAATATTTCAATTTGATGGAACTGGCCAAAACACTGCACAACATGTTAACAAAATGACAGATTATTTTGAATTGCATGAAATAGATGAAGCTGATGTTCAAATGAGACTGTTTGCCAAAACTTTAGCTGGAGAAGTAAAAAAATGGTTTAAAGCTTTACTTGGAAATCATATTGCTGATCTAGAAGATTTTCATAGATTATTTATAAATAGATGGGAGAAAAATAAGAATCCTTTACAAATACTTTCTGAATATGAAAACATTAGAATAGCTCCTAATGAGTTAGTTTAGGACTATTGATGTACTAGGTTCAACATCATCTATAATGCTATTCCAACAAAAATTAAACCCCCAACAGATCTAGCTTTAATTAAATTTCCTGATGGTTTTGACATTGACATGTCATACCAGTTGAGGGAAATAAACCTAGAAATATTAGAACAAATGCAAAGCAATGCAGTTAGTGTAGAAACAAACTTGTTATCCAGGAGGTCCAGAATTTGAAATGAACGAAGAGTCACTATAAAAGAGGAATCATCCAAATCAGAAAGTAAAATAGATATTTTAGCAAAAACCATGGAAATGATGATGGAAAGGTTAGAAATAATGGAGACAAAATCCCAGTGGGATAATCAACAACAAGGTCCACAAATAAGAAATCCAAACTTTAGAAAGAATCCCAACACTAGTAAATCTAGAGAATCAACACCTGATCAACAAATAAGACCTCCTTTCCAAGATAACTATGCTGGAAGTTCTCACCAAAATGAAGAAGATGAAGATACCCAAATAAATTTAATAGGAATTAATGATGATAATACTATTTTTCTTACACAAGAAGAACATGAATTATTCATGCTGCAATAGTTACAATTAGAATATGGGGAATCATTTGATTATAAGAAAGGTTATGATACTGTAATAAATGAAGTTCACAAGAAATATAACCTTAGGAGTAAGAAAAATATAGAAGCTCCTACTAAGAAAACTGCACAAACACAAACCAAGAAAACAATATAATCTCCTAGAACCAAATTACTGCAAATACTCCCTAGGGAAACCCAGCAAAACTCTAGTTCAACTCAGAAAAATTCCAATTCAAATGAGAAAATTTCTAGTCCAAAAATTGCACCAAGTCCTAAAATTGTTGACATTACAGACACTGTTGTTCAAACATCAATTGATTCTCCAAAATCTGTTGCTGCTAAAACAACAATCTCTGATAAAAAATCAACTGGCCCTAAAAAATATGTTGCTAAAAAATCAATTGATCATAAAAAAACTACTACTAAAATAGCTACTGAAAATTTAAAATTTGCCAAAACTACCACTGCTACTCAAACTGTCCTAGAAAAGTAAACTGAAAATGGAAAAACAGTGGAGATACAAAGTGTAAAACCAACTATATATAAAAAAGAGAAAAGCACTAAAACTACAGTTAGTAAATAAGAGATCATTCAATTAGGAAAAACACAAGTTCCATTAAATATCCAAATTGAAATTGCAAAACTGAAGATACCAATTCTTTTAACAGAATTGGTAAAACATGATTTATACAAAGATCAAATCACTGAAACATTGAACATAAACGAAGGAGAAGATTCTATCAATTTGAATGATGACCAACCTGAATTAATATTTAGTCCTAGTGTGAATGGTAAAAATCAAGAAGGTGGCGTTTCTCCTTTCTACATTATCTTGAATATTCATGATAAGATGTTTCACAATGCTATGATAGACTCTTGAGCATCCCATTATTTAATGCCAAAAGCCATCATGGAAAACTTAAATCTAGACATCACTAGGCCATATAAAGATCTTTTCTCTTTTGATTCCAACAAAGTTAAATGCCTTGGTTTGTTAAAATATTTGTGTGTCACTTTAGTCCAATACCTAGCCAAGAGAATTTTAATGGATATTGTAGTTGCTGACATCCCTTCTAAATATGGAATGCTATTATCTCACTCATGGGGAGAAACAATGCAGGGATCTCTACAACTAGACATGTCTTATGCCACTATTTCAGTATTCGGTCAACCCAAAAAAAATTACAGAGAAAACTTGATGAAGTACATGGTCAGTAGTACAGAACAACCACAAAAATATCCTATTTATTCTGTACAATCTGATATGGATTCCTTCATTTTGTGTAATTCAGAAATTGGCATATATAAAAACACAGAATTAAAGCAGAAACATAAAAAATTTGACAAGGATAATATATTTCATGAATCAATGTGGCATTTAGACTTTGATCGTTCTGTTAATAGATTAGGAGTAGGAGAAGGATGTTGGATCTATAACATGGAAAATAATCATTCAGAGGGTCATGCCTTTAGATTAAACTTTAAATGTACAAACAACATGGCTAAGTATGAAGCTTTAATCTTAGGACTACAAACTGTTAGAAAAATATGAGCCAAAAGAGTTTCTATCATGGGAGACTCTGAATTGATCATAAAATAGATTAAAGGAGAGTATTCTATGAATAATGTTAGACTTAGCCAATACAGAGAAACTATTCTAGATCTCGTAAAAGAATTGCTTGAAACTGAATTTTTTGTGATTCCTAGGAAATAGAACATGTAGGCACACAATTTAGCAACTTTTGCTAGCACCTGGAGACTGCCTTTCCAGCCAAATCACCAATATACAATAGAGGTAAGACATAGACCTATTATTTTTGGAATCTAAGCTTCTGTGATCCATATAAATTAGTAGAAATTCTTTCGGTAATAATCACATGCAAAAGAACGAGGTCGACGCGTTTCGAACCAACCAGTGTGGTTCATCATCAGGACTATGTGAGAGATCAGATCAGGCAATAAGTATAAATAGATGTAGAGATGGTTCAACTAGCCGTTAGGGTAACGGCTAGTTTGACTTAGAAAAAGTAAAAATTCCTTTATATATTTATTTATTTAATTAATTAATTAATTAATTTATATTCTTAATTAATTTATTATTTTTATTTTAATTTATTATACAATTAATTGACCAATTAAATAATACAATGGTAAGTAATTTAACAAATCTAGGTGTATATATGCAAATTTTGATTAAATTATATAATAAATATTTATACAATTAATTCTTTATTCATGAAATCTAATTGAAAATAAACCATCTATCAATAGTCAAACATAGTCAAAAATTAATAAATCAATAAAATAAATTAAAAAATTATTTTAAAATATAAATAAATAAATAAAATAAAAATAAAAAATAATTTTATTTATTTATTTATTAATATAAAAAATAAAAATAAAATAAAATTAATTAATTAATTAAAAAATATAAATAAATAAATAAATATAAATACAATATAAATATAAATTAATAATAAATAAAAATATATTTTATTTTATTTTAATTAATTAATTAATTATTATTATTACTATTATTATTATTATTTAACAAATAAAAACATAAAATAAAATAAAATAAATAAATAAAAATAAATAAATAAAAAATAAAATAAAATAAAATAAATAAATAAAATAAAATAAAAATTTGTTAAGAATATAAGGCAGGAATCCAGCACCTGCTGATATTCCAACCGTCATCTCTATTGAGATTAACGGGCCTTTTTTCAATTTCAATAGCCTCTCGCAACTTACGATGGTGGAAATGGTCGATTCTAGCAATGACCTTAGCATCTTCTATGCAAATATGATGGTTAGTCTTTTCTGCATGCTCAGCTAAGGCAGATGAGCGAGATCTTCTATGCTTGATATCAGCAGCATGCTCACATATCAGACAACTTAAAATATTGGCAAATTTTTTCACAAGATGCTCAAATATACAATTTTATGAATGTTGAGGGAGAATTCCAAAATTGTAACATAGATACATATTGTATAGTAGAAGATACATTATCCAATGAGATAGATGTAAATAATTTAGATTTAACTGAACCCACTAAATTCACTCAAATAGAAATAGATAAATTAGAGAATGTAGAAATAGAAGAAATAGAAAATGATGATTCTGAGATTTTAAACCTTAAGAATAAATTTTTACCTAAGGGATTACCCCCTTTAGAATATATTTTTGATTCAAATAATGTTGCAAGAAAACCTAAAATGGAACCACTAAGATCAGACATAGAAGAACATAACATAGGAACATAACAAAAGCCTAAGCTCATTAAACTATCCAAAGTATTACCTTCAGAAGAAAAGCTGAAATATATAGCTTTGTTTAAGGAATTTCAAGATGTCTTTACCTGGAGTTATGAATACCTTAAGTCTTATGACACCAATATCATTCAACATAAAATACCCATTAAAGAAGATCAAAAACCATTTAGACAGAATCTTAGGAGAATAAATCTAGTTCTTATGCACTTGATTGAAAAAGAGGTCAAAAGAATGTATGAAGCACAGATCATTGCTCCAATCTGATATTCTAATTGGGTCTCAAACTTAGTTCCTACTAGGAAGAAAATAGGGGAAATCAAACTTTGTGTTAATTTCCGGAACTTAAACAAAGTGTCCCTAAAAGATAACTATCCTCTTCCCAAAATGGACCATATTTTACGGAGGGTGGTAGGATCATCTAGGATTTCATTTCATGATGGATTCACTGGATACAATCAAATCTTAGTTCAACCAGAAGACCAACCAAAGTCAACATTTACTACTCCTTGGGGTACCTTCATGTATGTGAAAATTCCTTTTAGATTAATGAATGCAGGAGCCACATTCTAGAGAGATATGGACATAGATTTTGCTAAATAAATTCATGATTTTCTTGTAATTTATCTAGATGATATAACAGTCTTTTCAAAATCTGATAATGAGCATCTAGATCATTTAAGACAAGTGTTTACTAAATGTAGAAAATTTGGTATTTCCTTGAATCCCAAAAAGACACTCTTTGGAATTGAAGAAGGTAAAATTTTAGGTCACATAATATCAAAAGAGGGAATTAGGATAGACCCAGCTAGGATAGAAGAAATTTTGAACATAATTCATTCGAGGAATATCAAGGAATTACAAGCTTTCATAAGTAAAATTAATTTTCTCAGAAGATTCATTTCAAATTTAGTAGAATTAATTACAGAATTGAATAACATGTTGAAAAAATACTTAGCACTTAAATGGATAGCAGAGGCCAAACAATCATTTGAATCAATCAAGCAAGCCCTTACAAAAACACCAATCATGATCAGTCCTGATTTCAAAAAAGACTTCATTATTTTTATTTTGCTTCAGAACATTCTATTGCAGTAGTTTTTCTGCAAAAGAATGATCAGGGTTATGAACAGCCCATAGCATTTTTCAGAAAATCATTAAGAGATGCCACATTAAAATACAACATAATTGAAAAGCAAGCATTGGCTTTAGTAAAGGCTATCAAAGATTCTAGAGTGTACATTTTATACTCTCACATTATTGCTTATGTCCCAAATTTAGTGGTTAAGGACATTTTGACTCAAATGGGCCTGATGGTAAAAGAGGCAAATGGATTGCCACTATTTTGGAACATGACATAGAAATTAAGCCTGCTAAACTTATTAAAGGCCAAGGTCTAGCCAAAATCATGGCTAAATATAACTGTAAGGCCTTAGATATAATTTTTATTGTTCAATTAGATGATCAGGAAGAGATGGCAACTCCATAAACCAGTGAACCTTTCTTAGATTCACCTTGGTATGTAGATATCATATTTGTCTTATTGAACTTACAAGCTCTTCCTGGTTTGTCTAGAACTAAAAGTAGATTCCTAAAGTTAAAAGAAATGAAATATTGTATCATAAATAATGCTTTGTTTTGGAAGATCATGATGGCATTATTTTACATTGTTTACTAAAAGATGAGCTGATAAAATTATGCAAGAGTTTCATGCAGGTGACTGTGGAGGACATCTTTACTAGAAATCTACAATTGATAAAATCTTGAGGGCTGGTTTTTATTGGCCCACACTTTTTTCAGATTTTAGAAAGTATGTGACCTTCTGTCACAAATGTCAGATCTTTGAAGGGAAGAAAAAACTACTACATTTACCCCTCAAATCCATCTCCACAGAAATTCCATTTCAGCAATGGGGTATAGACTTCATTGGTGAAATTAACCCACCCTCCTCAACCCAGCATAAATGGATCTTGACAACCATTGATTATTTCACCAAGTGGATAGAAGCAATTTCGTCTAGGCAAGCCACTGATTCTGTCATCATTTCATTCCTTGAAAACAATATTCTTTCCAGATTTGGATGTCCCCAAAATCTCATTAATGATGCAACTTCCTTCAAATGTAAAATGATGATTGAATTTTGTAATAAATACCACGTTACCCTTGGCCATTACACTTCCTATTACCCTCAAGATAATGGACTTGCAGAATCCTCCAAAAAAAGAATGGAAAATATCATTAAGAAATTATTAGAAGATAACAAAAAGACCTGGAACAAGAAGTTGGTCAATGCATTATGGGTAGACATATTAACTACAAAAAATTCCATTGGTACATCTCCTTATTAGCTAGTATATGGGATGGATGCTATTTTTCCATCCTCTTTAGGAGTTCCAATGATTGAGATGATCCAAGAATTGTAGGTAGAACCTAATGATATCCAGAGGAGGGTAAATCAGACCATATACTTGCAGCAAACCAGGGAGGAAGTCTATGTCAAATCACAAGTGATACAAGATAAAATCAAGAAGACATTTGACAAGAAAACAAAGGAAGATGATTTTTACATAGGTGATAAAGTGCTTAAATGGGATTATAGAAGAGAAGAAAAAGGTAAACATGGTAAATTTGATTTCCTATGGAAAGGTCCCTATATCATTTATGGTTACAAAGGTAACAATGCATTCCTTTTGAAGGAAATTGATCGATCAACTCTTCCAGGAGGACCTGTCAATGGTAGAATACTAAAGAATTATTTTTCTCCTGACTAACCATTAGTTCACTTTGTTTACTTTTCTCATTGTAAATAACATTGAAAAGTTTAGATTAGATTGGATGTTTTTTTTTTACAAAGTTGAAGCCCGAAGAGAAGGCTCTAAGATTTTAAAGACAAAATATCATAAGTATGAATAAAGAAAAGCTCAGAAAAAAGTTCAAGCACAGTCAAAGTTCAAAGGCTACTGATCTTAAAGTTCTTGAAATTTCACCAGGAAATTCCATCCCCATGTGGAGCCACTGTTAGGGTCCTATAATAATAGGATTCATAATTTTGAATTGACTATGATTAATCTTGTAATATGTACATACTTTTCTTTCTGCAAATTGTTTTCCCATATTAAAAAATTTAAAGAGGGTAAAATTCCTAAAAGAAAAACCAAAGGACTAAAAGAAAAAGATCAAGAAGAAAATAAAATATGAACCCCAGCAAAAAAAAAGACATAAAATAAATCATGAAAGTGATGCAAATTCAAATGCAAATACTTTTTACTTTACTTTGAAAAATAAGATTGTGTGCATCTTGTCAAAATTCCACACTCCATGAAGGTCAAACTGCTCAATCTTGATCTTTCATGTTTTAAATTTCACGCTGAAAGATAGAGAATAAAGATCTAGCCAAATTGTTTAATCTTGGCATATCGGTAGTTAGGTAGAGAATAATAATGAGCTCAATAGGTTGATCTGAGCCCTTCTAAGTAATAAGGTTAGAATTAGATATTTTGTTGTTAACAGAAAAATGAGAAGGGTCTGCAAGCTCAAATGCACCCAAATGAATGAAGAAAAAATGTCAGGGTAGATGATGGGTAGGCGGAAGCAGTTTTCACAGGGCATGGATAGTAGAAATTGATCATTTCATATTTACTAATTTCCCTCTAAATTCATTTTCCCTTGTAAAAATACCCCTTCCCCTTCATTTTAATCCTTTCCCCTTACTTCACTCATTTCTCTACAAAAATCCATTTTCCTTAGTTAAAAAAATCATATTACATTTGGAAAATTAAAATCCCTTTATTAAATTCCATTTTCATTTAAAAAACCTCAAAAATCCCATAAGATACACATATCCTAAGTGTTTTTTTAAACTAATTATATCGGTCCCACTATGAAAATCCCTCCCCAATATAAGTTTTTACATTAATACTTAGTGTATTTAATCCCGCATCATATTCATTTGACCCTCCCATGTACTAATCCCATGTTTAATTTCATTATATATTAACTCCCATATACCTTTAACTGGTATTATATTAATTCCCCGCTTAAATATGTCTCCCCAACCCCGTATGATTAATTTAATATATAGTTGTATCCCCCCTCATTTGATATATTTTGGGCCCACTTGTTATAAACCCCTCCTATTATAAAGTCCCTACCCCTTCATATATATTAATCCATCCATATAAATCCCACATTGACTTAATACTTGGGCCCCACGCCTATCAAAATCCTCGATAGTTCCCTGCTATTTTCCAACCGTAAGATCTACATTGATTAGATCCAATGGAAAATAAGCCTTGTCGCATCCCCGATCGCCCAACCATTAACACTGCTGAGACATTGAAAAATGAGCGGTTTTCGCACCCTTCTCCTCTATTACGTGGCAACATTTCATTGCATCGCATCCTCCAAAATAATACCACCCAAAAACTTTTGCCAATGCGAAAACCACTTAGCTGTATTCCTGACTATTGCAACAAAACTGTCCTGCCTTTTGAATTTAACCCGCGCCCAAAGTTTAATTAATGCTGGATAAAAACCCATAAGACTGCCCTTTGCAGCCTCTTTTTCACCATTTTCTGTTATTATTTGCGCATACAAAGAACTGACGACCTATTTCAAAGCACAAATTACTCTACCGACCTATTTTCAAGTTGTTTACACCAGAATTCAACAAACTTCCTCCAAAATACATTGTAGAATTAATCTGAAGCCCTATAAAGACCAGTGAAGCCTTAGAAAGCCTTCGCTACTTCAGATAACTCATTCTACAAACCAAGATCTTCATTTTATCAAGGAATTCCTCAGTGCAAAGGCTTGTACTTAATCTATAAGAAAGTAACCAGTAGTTGCACTGTTTATAAGTTTCGCAGACCAAAAGAAAAACCCTGTTGATTCCCAAACTTTTTCTGCAGACCCTGGTTATATTTTCACATAATTCCCAAGGCCTAAAACTATTCTTGATCATAGAGACTAATTATTTGATCAATTGAACCATTTTAAACGTCCACAGACCATATAAAATCCATTGCTTCATTCCAAACCCTTCTGCGGACTATAATAATCTTTCACGGCATTCCTAAAGGTCTTGAGTCTATCTCCTGAATCAAAGAGTAATCAATTGAGTAAAATTAAAAAAAAAAATGGCTTCTCAAAGCATTGTATCTGTCAATCCTCTGCAACCTCCAGTTGTTGATGTAGAACACACACCTTTAGTAGATAGAGACTTTAAAATTAGTGACCCTGCCACTGAGTTTAACCTTCTTGAGCTCCACTACTGGAGCCATGACAAATCAATTGACCAAGTTGATGATTTTTTCAATTTGGTGTCCAATTTTCCTAAGTACATTGTCCCACAGAGCTTCCAATGTCCAAAGGTGATTAGACTTTCCAAACTTGTTATTTCCCGAATCAAAGAGCCATTATTACCCCTAGAAAAGAAATCTTATTTACTATCATGGATGAATCAATAAATCAAATGCTGCAGATTAAACCTAGGCCAGATGAAGCCCCTCTGTCTATTAAGACCCTTACTCAGTTGTATTTGAATCTTGACTTCCCCAACAGGTTCCAGATATTTCAAAAATTCATTCCCTCATCACTAGAAACCCCCAAAACCAACCCTCCTTATCCAAAAGTTATATTATATAAGAGAAACAGACGTATCATCTCAATTGTTTCATGTATTTTGGGTTATTTTACTGATGAGCATGTTGATGCTTCAGTCTTAGGTTTCCTGTCTATTTTCAACCCTGGTTAGCCTCCTGTTACCATATTCAATTTTACCCAGTACCTTGCTGATACAATGCATGAATAGTTGGTTAAAATTCTTGAAGAAGGTGTCTTCAAATACTCATCTGTTCTGTTCCACATGTTTTTATACTTTAAACCTGAAATATTTGCCATCAAATTTCAGAAACTGGATGTTGAAGGTAATCCACAGTTAGTAATATTTTGGACTCCATTAGTCAGGAAAGACTCCACATAGTCCACATACACAGATTTCATTGACTCATTCATCCATCTAATTGTGAACATGTTGAACAACAAAAATGAACCAAGAATAAGTGATGATATAAAAAAGGTCGTGTGGTTATTAGAATAGAGTAGGATAGGATATTGGTACCTTTATCAAAATCACATAGAGATTAGGGTATATGGATCTAATATCTTTCCATGTAAGCTGCCCAAATACCTCCCAATGAGGTTATTTTCACTTGAATATATCAGGCATATGCTTAACTATGATAGAATCAATTTCTTGTTAGCCAAAACGAAGACATAATTTAAGATAAAGAACCAGATTGGTCCTTTTATTTGCAACATTAGAGATGCAGGTTAACAAGCTGAAAAATATTTGCAGGAATTCAAGTTCAGTCAAAGTTTCCAATGGTACTATGATCCTTTAGGAGTTATAAGTAAGTTAAGAGTAAAATGTAAGTTAACTCCTTATGTACATGAATCCAAGACAGACATTGAGAAGTACTCCAATCATCCTAAATGTTTGGAGAACACTTTGAAAGAGGCAGAGAAGCAAGGTGATACTAGTTCCATATTACAGAATCCAACCCCACAAGAGAGGAACTCTAAAACAGTCAGAGAAGAAGGATCATACACTACTGAAACTACCACTGAAACAAAATTCAAAATGATACACAGGAAAATAAGCCCAAATTAAATCCCGTAAATGAAGAAGTGGAAACTATTGAGGTCATAGATATAGATATAGTGGTAAATGATAATTCTCCCCAGGTAGTTTCTGAAGAAACTCATCAACCTTCAACATCTAAAACCTATATTATTCAGAAATAACATAGTATTGAAGTGTCTTCATCCATCAAAGAAGTGGAGAAAGATCAGGATACTATGCAAAAGTATAAAGAGATCAAGATCGGGAATGAGGCATTAAAGGCTGATACATATGCCCAATATTGGAAGCAGACACCTAGTGACCAAAGCAGGTTGCTTTCTGCATTTGACTACAAGAATAGGAAGATGCAGATGCATTTTTCACAGCCCACAGTGAAGAATCCTAAGTCATTAGTAAATTATAAAAAGACATCTTATGAAGTTCAAGCAAAATATCTTCATCCTATAGACCATATATAATTTCACAATTAAGTTGGTGAAATGTTGTAGTCTACCATGAAAATCAAAGCCATGAGTGTACAGAAGCTGTAAAATACTCCAGGGAAAATCAAATATCAGCTAAATCTAGAAAAGGCATCCTCATAGGCTAAATATAACAGAATTAAATCTCTAAAAGATTCAGTTATTTAAGTAGGATATGATCCAAACAATGTCAAAGTTGGAGAAGAACTCATAAAGAAGAATAATGGAGACATTTCTACATTAAGGAAGCAACTCAAACTGCCTCCTATTGAACATCCATAGGAAAAGGAAGTGTTACAGGATACAAGCCAAAAGGATGAGATGATGAACCTCATCCTTCAGTTAACTGCCCAGTTGAAAGAAATGGAAAATGAAATGGATAAGTTAGTGCAGGAGAAAAAGGCCAGCACAGAAGCAGTTCTTGTCACTCTTATTCCTATAGTCACTCCAACAGTTCCTTCCACTTTGGCAGAGTCATTGGCCCCATCACTTCCATTAGCTACAACACTTCCTATTACCTCAACAACTACTTCAGCTACATGGTCATCTACATCAATAATATAGCCAAGTGATAAAGCAGGTAAACTAGTGAAAGAAATGCACGAAATGTCCATCCAAACTAATGAAATAAATAGAATTAAAGAATAGCTAAAAATTCTGGAGGATGAGAAGAAACTATTACAGATTATGCATAAGAATGAAATATAGAAGACAAACAGATTGACAGAGAAATTGCAAAAGTTAGAGAAATATTTGATACTGAAAGAACCAATGGCACAAGCCAAGTAACAATAATGGGCCAATATCATTGAATATGTCAATGATATTTGGCCATAAATACAGGTTATTTATGAGAAAAAATATTTAATCAGAGCAGCAGGTGAAGCCATCCAGAAAATCAAAGAATAAATTGGTAAGAAGCCAGAAGAGGCTAATGAAATCATAAAGTTTCTTAATTCCAAGAATAAGAAAGAATTATAAGATATTGGAATTAGTGACAGGGCAGAAAAATCCTAGAAGTTAGGAAGGTGATTTCTAAAAGAAAATTAATGGTTCAACTTGAAGAAAAATGTCAGAAAATGGAGCTTGCCATAACCAAGTTCATGAAGAAGTTCGATATTTTGAGGCCGAAAGGTCTGCCAAATCCTCTGGTTATTAATGATATATTGATGAAACAAGAGGATTATGATAATAAAATGAGAGAAGTGGCCAAGGAACAAGCTAACATTCCTTCCCTACAAGGACTTCCTACAGGAAAAGTACTCTATAAGAGTTTTAAAAACCTCTTCTACCTCTAGCATGAGGTAAAACATCTATTCATTAATAAGCCAAATTTTGTAAAGTATACAAAGGCATATGAAGTATTCAAAATAATGGTAAAAATAAAGTTACCAGAAGTAGAGGATTGGGAGAAAATGACTGATTTACTGTGAAAAAGATAAATAGAAAAACAGAGAAGTTTAAAGTGAAAAACATGAGCGAGGATAAAAAGTTAAAAACAACAGTCAGAGGTCAAAGAGTATCAGAGTTTAAGGTGCATCATATGAAAGAAATAAGTTAAAGTCAAAACAGAAATGATAAACCAGAGTGAAAGCTAGCAACGTAAAGGACACTCAACAACAGCCTTCGTTGAGCGAACAGTCAAAGACACATCAGTCAAATATGAAACAAACAACAACAAATCAATAAAAGCAGGGACAACTTGAATTAGTTTGACAACTGTCTCTATATTCTTACATGAATAAATTTATCTTTCCATGAATAATTCCTAAGTCAGTTTAGGATATTTTGTAATAATTTTTTCTACAAATACTTCACAATTTGAAGTATTGAGGGTGGATTGTGGATTACTAAACACTTCTATAGTTGTACTGATCTGAAACCTGAGGGTTGATTGTAATTTTTCAAGTCAGTAGACTGGATTGAGCAATAAAGCATCATATTACATGATTCATGTGTTGAGCCACTTCAGTGAAGTACTTTCACTTGTTCTGTTGTAATTTTCTAAAGTTTTTCACATACTTGCATGTTTTCTTAAGCTAAATATTATAATAGGAATATTATTGCAGAAATTGTTTAAGTGCACTCTGTTTTTAACTTTTATATATTTTGATGTTTTCTACTGATATCCAGATTAGGGAATTATTAATTACTCCCTAGTTTCGATTGACCTCTTTCTTCTCCTCCATTATATGGATCTGAGAATCCTTAACTACTCTCTCATCCTAATTTAAACCATTTCATCATCCAGCCTAAAGATTTGAATTACTCAGATACCTTTCCCTCTGAAAATTTCCTTTAGAGTTTGATTCTGATTTGTTGCCTGATAAATTGACTCCATTAGCCCAATGGAAAATAGACCTGCAATTATCTATCTAAAACAATGATTCCACCATCAAACAAATCCAAAATCAAAACCAACCTGTCTCACATAACTAGCCTAAAATCAACTAAAAACAACAAAGTTAAATCATAAAGAGAGAACCCTCTATGAGCTTTAGGAAAGGCTAGATCCAGAGCTTAAAAGTAGGTCTGTGGTTACCTCTAATATTTCTTTAAACCAAAAAAGCATAACGACCCTAGGAAATTATTGGAGTGATAATAGGGAGCTTAATAATATCACTATTAAATATAAAGTTCCCATGCCTGTGATTGATGAATTATTGGATGAATTACATGGATAAATTTGTTTTACCAAGTTGGATATTCGTTCAAGATATCATCACATTAGAATGAAGACTGAAGATATTACGAAAAAAATATTTCGAACTCATGAGGGTCATAATGAATTTTTGGTCATGCCTTTTGGCCTTACCAATGCACCTTCTACATTTCAAGGGTTGATGAATTCCATTTTCAAATCCTTCCTTAGAAAATTTGTGTTGGTATTTTTTGATTATATACTAATCTACAATAGGTCTTGGGAGGATCATGTTCAACATGTTGACAGGGTGCTCAAACTATTGGAGGAGAAACAATTATATGAAAAAACCTCCAAATGTTTCTTTGGAATACAAGAGGTGGAATATCTGGGTCATATTGTATCTCAGGAAGGTGTCAAGTTATACCATAAAAAAATTAAGTCCATCAAGGAATGGAAAGTCCCCACAATCATAAAGAAGTTGCGAGGATTTCTCAGGTTAACAAGGTATTATCACAAGTTTGTTAAGAATTATGGGAGAATAGAATCACCTCTAACAAAAATATTGAAGAAAGATTCATTTTCATGGACTCCTGAAGCAACTAAGGCTTTTGAACATATTAAAGAGGCAATGTGCCTAGCACCGGTCTTAGCTACGCCATACTTCACGAAAACCTTTATTATTGAATGTAATGCCTCAAGAAATGGAATTGGTGTTGTTTTAATGCAAGAAGGAAGACCCATTTCTTTTGAAAGTCATCCAATCACATGAAAGTATTTACAGAAAGCTATTTATGAGAAGGAAATTTTGGAAATACTACATGCACTAAAGAATGGCGACCTTACCTAATGGGAAGACACTTCAAGGTAAAAGTTGGTCATGATAGTCTTAAATACTTTACGGAGAAAATATTATCTTCAGAAGAGCAACAAAAATGGGTCACAAAGATGCTGGGTTATGAATTTGAAATCATCTACAAAAAGGGGAAGACAAAAGTTGTCGCAGATGCACTCTCAAGAAAGGATGAAGAGGTGGAACCATTTCTTTTTTCCATTTATATTATCCATATAGATTGGATAACAGAAGCAAGGGATGAACGGAAGAATGAGGAACAAGAGTGGAAATTTATTCAAAATTTGCAGCAAGATCCTAGTACATCTGATACATTTAGTTGGAAAAATGATTCCTTATGGTACAAAGATCGCTTATATCTTTGTAAGAATTCCCAAATAAAACAAAATATTATTTTGGAATTGCACACCTCTCCCTTAGGAGGACACTCAATATTTTTAAAAACTTAGCATAGGGTGAAGAAAGAAGTTTTTTGGGATGGTCTTAAATTTGATATTCAAAAGTTTGTGGCAGAATTTTGGTTTTCCAGCAAAATAAAGTTGAGACAATTAAGATCCCAGGTCTTATACAACCTTTATCCATTCCAAGTCAATGTTGGGAGGAGGTTTCAATGGATTTTATCATAGGTTTACCTAATTCTAAAGGAAAGAGTGTCATCATGGTGGTAGTTGATAGACTTACCAAGTATGCACAATTTTGTGCATTATCTCATCCATTTAAAGCAAGTATAGTTGCTATTGCATTTATGGAAACAATTCAAAAGATACATGGAAACCTAAAGATTATTGTAAGTGATAGAGATCCCATTTTTACTAGAAATTTTTGGATGGAATTATTTTCTTGTTTGGGTAATCAACTAGCAAATAACACATCTTATCATCCTCAATCTGATGGGAAAAATGAGATAGTGAACAAATGTTTGGAAGGATATTTTTTTTGTTTTGTATATGATAAACAAACACAATGGTTCAAGTGGTTACCTCTCGCTGAATGGTGGTATAACACTTCCTTCCAGACTGCAGCAAAAATGACCCCATTTATGGCACTTATACAGAAGCATCCAAAGCTACTCAAGCATTGAGGACAACACTATTTTGAAGGAGAGGGGCATGTCAGGTCCCTATATTAATAGTGTAGTCTATTATTATTGTTAGTTTAGCCCCCTTATTGTTATTGTTGTACCCGTGTAGTCCCCATATTGTTATTATTGTGTCCCATAAAACCCCACTATTGTTATTGTTGCGCCCTTATATTATTATTGTTAGGTCGGCTAAGATTATATTGAGACCCCATGGACTCCTATATATAGAAAGGAGGATTTTTCATTTGAATCATCCAAGAATTGTTCATCTATGTAATGTAAAGGAGGTTTACCCCTCGAAGTGGCTAATTTCTAAGTTGTTGATATCTCTTGTAGAATTTTGGAGATGGCTTCATAACATAATTGCAACAATTATCTTTACAAACTTCTTCTTCAATTCAGGCATCACCATCAGTGTCTATGCCTTCCCAACCATTCACTGTTAATTTTATCCAATCCTCTAACCCCAAAGGAAACCAAAAATCCAATTGGAATAAGAAAGGACGTAATAAGAAAATTGATAAGGATGGGAAGGATAATGCAAACAAACACAACAATAATGTTAGGGAGGGAAAAAAGAGTCGAAAAATAAACTTAATTTTCCTTGAAAATTGTGCACTAGAGACCATCTAACTCATATTTTCCCTAAGATTTAGGATGCTCAACACTTGTTGGCTTAGCAATGTTCTTCTAGCTCCCAGGTTGTCTTGACTAACCCTTTTCCCCAAGGGAAACAAATGCTTGCTGGCATGAATGTGAATACTGGAGCTCCTACAGGGGGCAACTAGGAAGGGGAAAATCCATCAAATGTATACATGATGAGTGCTTAGGTTGATGTTGCAACAAGGTCACGTGATTATGGTGAATCAAAATCCTCTAAGGTTAAGGCCACTCCTGATGTTCTGGAGCCACTCCACATTGAGATGCCTGCATTTGAGCATATATCTAGGATGCCGAAAGGCTCTGCTAAACATTTGATGATTAACCCTAATGCCAAGGTAGCCCAAAATTACTCCATTGTAGAAGATCTGGCTCAGAGTCCTTATGTGATGTCTGTGTTAGAGGTACTCTAGTCATGTCCAACACAAAGGAATGCGCCACTCACTGTGATCAGGGTGGTAGATCCAAAAAAATATCTTATGATAACATTTGACATGTCAAATATTAAGAAGAGACTTCCTCATCATATGGATTTTCAAATTAAATCTACATATCAAAATATGAACATTTTTCAAACTATAGTTGATGAAGGAGCTTCCACATGTGTCATGTCTATTTCATGTTGTAAAGCTATTGGATTTCCTCAAGCTGTTCCTTCACCTACTCTTTTGAATGCATTTTATGGTCATTCTTACAAGCTACATGGCATTGTTCCAACCTTGCCCATCTGTGTTGGGGCAAGGTGGTCAATATCGAGGTAGAAATAGTTGATGCTAATTTGGAATATAGCCTTCTATTGGGATGAAATTGGATCTATGAAATGGATTCCATTGTATCATAATTATTCCACATCCTATGCTTTCTCCATGAAGGGAGAATCGTTACTGTTGATCATATGGATTATTCTTCAAAATATTTGAATGCATCCTCTGATTATAATGTTCCCTTAGTGAAGAATTCCAAGCAGTCCGTTGAGAATCTAGGAGTTGTTATGTATTCCTCGTTGATGGGTACATTTTATCTTCTGCCTCCTATTACTCATATAAATTCTATTTCATCATCCAAGGCTCCTTCCTAAAGAGAGTTATTCTGAACTCATTATTTTTCAAATTTTTGGCCCTTACCCTCTTATACGACCACATTAGAAGAAGGGAAAGTGGATGGAATGGCATATCCTATGTCTGCGGCCGAAATTTCTTATCAACTTATTGTTAACACTGCAGATTTTGATCTGGTTCCTCTTTCGCCGAAGGATTTGGATGGAGATGTGGCTCCGGCTTGGACTCTTAACTCAAATTATTCTTTGGACTAGCTTGATACTATTTTACTATCCGAGGAGGTGTGGAAAGACCGTGGGATGATTTGCATCATCGGTCATACATTTTACTAGAAGACTTGTGTGAAGTAGAGTCAATTTTTTCTAGCTCTCCGTCAACCAGTCATGTTCACACAATTCTAAATCCTTTGGATCCAACACAAATTTTTTCCAAAGGTAATATGTCTATCCTTTCAGAAACAATTCTAGTGAACATCTCCAAAGATCCAAATATAATAGAGAATGTTTTCATTGGATCTGAGTGTTCCCCTAAAGAAATTCAAATCTATAGTGATCGTTTCAAAGGATGTTGTGATGTGTTCACTTGGTACTATGAGGAAATTCCTAGAATTGATCCATCATTTGTCCAACATGAGATTAATACTTATGAGAAAGCTAAGCCTATACGACAAAAGATTGGCTGGTAAACCATAGGAAAGCAACAACTATCAAACCCGAGGTTGAGAAGTTGATTAAGGCAGGTTTTATATACCCCGTTCCTTTGACTAGGTGGGTTTCAAATCCAATCCTGGTTGATAAGAAACAAGGAATGATCCATGTGTTCATAGACTTCAAAGATTTAAATAAGGCTTCTCCTAAAGATAATTTCCCCACACCCTTTATGAATGAGATTATCGATGAATGTGCGAGAAATGAGATTTTATCCTTCATGGACGGTTTCTCAAGTTATAATCAAGTTACTATCCATCCTGAAGATCAACATAAGACAATTTTTATTTGTCCCTGGGGTACCTTTGCATATAAAAATATGCCTTTCAGTCCTAAAATTTTTAGAGATACTTTCCAGAGGGCCATGTATTATGCTTTCTACGATATCAAGCATATCATCGAAGTTTATTTGGATGGATTCGCTACTCATTATCGAAAGAGAATTGATCATCCCCATCATATTTGGTTGATTTTCGAGATATGTGGTTATTATAAAATCTAGTTGAATCCGAATAAGTGCCTTTTCGCAGTCACATTCGGTCAGTTATTGGGGTTCATACTGTCTACTGAAGGGATTCATGTCGATCCTTTCAAGGTTGAGGAAATACTTCAGTTGCCTCCCCCGTGTACCATTCGTCAACTTGAGAGTCTCCAAGGAAAATCCAATTTCTTGAGGAGATTTATTGTCAATTATGATAAGATTATCAAGGAATTTATGAGATTGTTGAAAAAAGGAGTTCCATTTTAGTGGGATGACTTGGCTCAGTGCTCATTCGATGCTTTAAAAAAAAAAAATTAAATTTTGCTCCTTTACTGAGTCCACCTGATTATAGCAGGGATTTCCACTTATATCTCGTTGTGATAGAATCAACCATAGGTATGGTTCTGGTTCAGGAAGATGATGCTCTCTATGAAAATGTTATTTATTATCTAATCCGAGGATTGGTAGGTCCCAAATTACAATATTATCCTATTGAGAAATCATCTTTGGCATATTTTCATTCTGTCGGACGACTTAGACATTACATTCTGCTTTGAAAAACTTTTGTTTTGGCAGCTGCCAATCCATTTTAGTTTTTTCTCAATAGGCAAGTGATTAGGGAAAAATATAACGGGTGGATTTTTATTCTATAATAATTTAATCTTGAGTTCTTGTATCCTAGATCCAAGAAATCTTTAATACTCACATAATTAATCTCGAAGTTCCATTGTGAAGAAGAAATATTTTATGAGGAATCATGCCTTGATGAACATGTTTCCTTATTTCTTCAAAATATCCTTGTTATGGGGATATTATTATATATCTTTAGAATTCGAAGTTTCCCCTCACTTTTTCAAAGGATGAGTGAAGAAAACAATGTCAGTTGGCTAAAAGTTATGTTATCATTGGTGACACTTTATATTGTTGCGGGGTTGATTTAATCCTTAGACGTTTCTTAACCCTATAAGAAGCTGAGTTAGTGTTGAATGATTGCCACAGTGGAGCTTTTGGTGGTCATTTATCAGGGCTTGCTACAACCCAAAAAATTCTGCATGTTGTATATTTTTGGCCTTCGATCTTGAAATATTGTGTTGAAGCGGTCAATAAATGTCATCCTTTTCAAGTATATACTTGGAAGATGCACACTCATCCAACTGCTCTCTTTCTTGTTATTACCACTGGTCCATTCACAAAGTGGGGAATTGATTTTACAACTTGTAACTTGCCTTTGGCAAAGGGTCACAAGTATATCATTGTAGCAGTGGACTACTTCACTAAGTGGGCCGAGGCTATGCCTACATTTGTGAACGATGGTGAAACAGTAGACCTATTTATTTTCAATCAATTCATTTCTCGTTTTGGTATTCCTAAATAGTTTCTCACTGACCATGGCAGTGATTTTTAGAACACAATGATGGTTGAGTTGGCTCTCAAGTTAGGTTTCTGGTAGGAGAATTCATCTCCTTATTATCCTCGGGCCAATGGGAAAGTGGAAGCCATGAATAAAACCTTGAAGGTTATCCTGCAAAGGACAATTAATAAATCTCAATCCAATTGGCACATTATGTTGTATCCCACGCTTTGGGCATACTAGATGCCAGTTAATACTGCATCTGGTTTCACTCCTTTTCAACTGGTTCACGGGTTGGAATCAATATTCCCTATGGAATGTGAATTTCCTTCTCTTAAGCTAGTTTTTGAACTTCTTCCAGACAATACCAGCCTTGAATAACACCTCATTTATCTAGAACGTCTTGATGACTAGCGTCGAGACGCAGCCACGATTAATAAATCTCATAAGAAGAGGGTGAAGGATTAGTATGATAAGATTGTATGCTTTAGGGTTTTCTCTGAAGGTGACCTTGTCCTTGTCGATGATTAGGACAAGGATTCCTTGGGGGCAGGTAAGTTTAAGTCCATGTGGTACGGTCCTTTCATCGTTAAAAGAGCCTTCAAAAAGGGACCTTAAGAATTGGTTTATTTTAATGGAAACGATCTGGTGGAGCCCAGAATTGGGCTCTATATTAAAAACTATTATGCCTAGGCTTGTACTTAGCATTTGCTTTGGTTTTGTACATATTGTATATTTTTGTGCATATTTGTCTATCGGTTTCATTGTGACGTCGATGTTTTTGATCTTCCTTAGTAGGTATCTATGGATGAAATGATATATTTAGGATTTATCGATGGTGCTAGTCGAAATACCCAGAATTTGGCTCCCACGGCTTGGGTAATTTACTATCCATTCGGCCAGTTGTTAGTCCCAAGGGGCATATGTATCAGTCCTGCTTCGAATAATGTTGTTGAATATACTTTTGTTTTTAATCTACTATCTGAAGAAATATCTCTCGATGTTGGTTCATTAGTAGTATACTTGGATTCACAACTGGTGGTGTATCAATTAAATAACATCTATCATGTCATGGATCCTTATTTATATCGCCAATTTTTTAGAGTGCGTTTATTATAGAGATCATTTAATTTTATTACATTTATGCATATTCCACGATCATAAAACTCATTTGCTGATTCAATAGGTAATGAAGCATTGGATTGGCAGAAAATTCATTCATCACATTATAAATAAAAAATAATCAATCATAGTTGTATATATGAGTGTCACATCATGAAAATATCTGTATATAGATAGGAGTCATATGTTCAAAATTTTATACAAAATTTGGACAAAATGTCCTACAGCATTAGGCTTAAGCATGATCATGTCTATCACAAAAAATATCAAGTCATCCTTAATCTATGTCTGAGGGCCTTGCCCTTGATGTGCATCTCTGAAGAATACTATGGCAGTTTCCACACATTAGAAAAGTTGCACCAACTGTCATGGTACACCAACTACACTCCTCTGCATAGCCTCTGGTAGATCGTCCACTATTGCCATAGAAACTTGGTGGGTAAAACCCTCCAAGTTCTTTTGTATAGCATGAAGGACTCTCTCAGTGTTAGCTGTGATATTTTGTGCGACTCTTCTGCGGCGCATATGCCTAGGTAGAACCTCAGGTCTTACTGGTCCCACATATGTGTCACAATCAACAATTTTGTAAGAATTTTGTCTTGTAAAAAATAATTTCATTTCATACTTTTGAAAATCCAAAAAAAATCAAAAGATATCAAAATCTTAAGAACATTTTTACCAATGGATCCCCATGCAGCACCAGGTGGAAGCAATAGATTTGGATCCACTCTGATGTCCATGGCTATGTAGGGGTAGTCCTCAATGGCGATGACTTTTTATCCCCACCAAAGGAAAAACTCGTCATCAAAGGTAGTCCTAGGGACCTTTCCACCCCTAATATTTTCATCAAGTCAACCCATATTTCTATTCGTGGATCTCTTGGGCTACTGATAGTTGAAATCACCTTGGGTCGAAGACCTAGTAATCTCTCAAAAAATAAAGTACAAAGTTGTACCTGTTGAGTCTCAAAATTGTCTTCCATCTTCATCCATATTTCCATCATTTCATAACCATTTAGCCCTAATTTCATAAATATCTAGCCTAAAACCCTACATCAAGTAATCATCTTCATGATCATATGGGTTAGAATAATCATTTTCCAAAGTTATTTATTTTATGTATTTTTAAGTGAATTTATGATTAAAAACTAGGAAATTAACATGGTTTCATATATCTATACACGTGTTATGAGTTTTTTGACATGTGTAGGCTTATTTGGAGGTTCTAGAAGGGTCTTACTTGGGGTCCCAAGAAAAAATTCGAATTTCAACTCAAGAGGTGGACCATATTCCAAGGAGAAAGATCATGGAGATCTTGAGGTGTCATGGGATTTGTATCTAGTATTTAGGGATAAGTTGAGACAGGTATGGATCTAGTATATATTTAAGGGATTTACGTTTATTGAGGAGATATCCCTAATTCATGTATAAATACGAGGAAATCATTCAAAGGAAGCTAACAAGTTTTCAATTATTCATTAGCATCAGATTTATGATTTTTCATTGAGCATGAGCAATATCATTTTCTCCAAAACATGAGTCATGAGTGTCGTTTGATTCTTAAGATGTGACAATTTTTCATGTGTTCTCATTGAGGAATGGATGGATCCCCATCAACCACAATTTTCATACATCAGTAACATAGTTTGATTTATTTTATTTCCTTGCATGCAAGTGTGATTTATTTTCTGCAAGTGTGATTTAATTTTTGCAAGTGTGATGTACTTTACGCAAGTGTGATTTCATTTCCCAGATTTGATTTGATTGTCATTAAACTACTTGCTTACTAGCTATCTTAGTTTTCTTTTTTGAAAACTAAATCACTAGTTTCTATTTACTGTTTTCTAGATTAGTTTACTACTTTTTATATTATCATAGTTTGCTTCTAATATATTTTCACTTTAGTTATCATTAAATTTCTTGCTTACGAGTTCTCATAGTTTGATTTCCTGATAACTAAATCAATAGTTGTTCTAGGTTTACCTGCTTTCTAGAGTATCATAGTTTTCTTCTTATAGCTATTCAAAGATTAGTTTATAAGTTTTCGGAAAGTCCATGTAATTCATTCATTCCACCCTTAGAATCTAATTCAATTTTCTTACAGGTGATTTCTTTCGTAGTTTTCTTTAGTTATACTTGTAATATACATTTCCTTTATTTATTTCCATCCTAAAAAACCTTCTACAACAGTTTCATCTGAGGTCCCATATATTTTGGTTTGCTTCTAAGTTTATGAAACCCATGGGTTGACATATTAAAATGACATGGATTTAACATACAATTAAATCATCCTACATTTTTGGCGTCGTTTCCGGGGAAGCAAACTTAGATGTAGCTAAGGTATAAGGATTATTTAGGAAGAATTTTTCATTTAGGGTTAATTGCATTTAGGCATTTTCATTTAAGTTTACTTTGCATTTTCATTTAGAGAACATAGAAATAAATAAAAAAAAACATCCACAAAACAAAAACCTCCATTTGCTAAAATAAAAACAATAACATAATAAAAATCTAATTACAATAACAAGATCTGAAGAACTTTGTGCTATGACAGTTGAAGAAGATCAGAAACCTAAATATCACATTCAAATTTGGTCTCAACTAGTCATTAGGCTACAATTTCTAACATCAAATATTCATGATCGTGTCCAAGAATTCACTAGGGTTTATTTTTCAAACTTGGATATAAGTTTACTCATAATCTTGTTATGCGGATGGATGCATTGGAAATTCTCTTATACTTAAGAGAATGTTTCATTCCTTTTTTAGAATAGGACTAACAAATAAAAACAAGTTTTTTGTGATTTTTATGATAAATTTGAAATTTTTTGGTGTAGTAAGATCCACCCATTTACTAACCCTTCGCAAGAAAATTTGCAATGAAACAAACGATTGTGAACAAGGAGCACAAGAAAATATTAAAAGCAATAATTTCAAGTGCGAGATCGATTCTTTTCATTTTATTTTCTGAATCCAAACTTAAAAAAAAAGAATCGATTAATGAAAATCTTAAGTATGTCCTCCTTCCGCGCTTCGTGTGACCTGGAGGATCAGAAAAATAATTTTTATGTTAGTGTCAAAAAATAACTAAATAAATGAGATAAAATTTGTAATTAGCTACAAAATTCATGCAATTCAGCAACTAACTTCTGTTTTCATCATTTGATTTGATTTGATTTGGTATTTTTCATCATTTTAAATAAATTGTTTTTTTTTAATATATATATTATTTTTATTTTTAAATGGAACAAAACAAAATAGATTTGTTTATTTAAACAAACTTGAAATTATAAAAAATATATATAAAATACAATACAAAACAAATCAAAATAACTCACGTAAGTCTCAAAACACCAAACACAAAAACACCAAAAAAATAAGAAATAAAATAATGAAGAGTTGAAAAATGACGTAGTTGCATCATATAAAATAAAGTGAAGGCTAATATGTGAATCCAAGTCTCGTCTTTGGCCTTGAAACAACCTAGCAATAATATGTGATGAAAATTTTCATTGTGGAATGATAAATCTTAATTGTTTCTCGAGCTATGGTTGTGGCGAATCATTTAGCAACAAGCCATTCCAACTACGACAAGTTAAAAAAATTGAAACCATCAAAGGATGCAGAGAAAAAAATAGTTTGATGGAGTTGCCTGCACCTGAACCACTAGATTGAGTCCTTAAAATCTCAATTTTGCTGAAATTCTTCCCGCTACAATCCAAACCTGTATGCCATTGGCATCTCCATTCGTTCCAAAAAGTAATTCGCAGAGAAATGACTGTGTGAACCTCCAGGAAAATGCCAAAGGAAACACATAACAATTTTAAACTGTCATTTTAAAATGTGGTTTGTGACCGAATAGAAGTGAATCCAAAAAAATTAAAACTTGGGTTTTTCTTAGAATGGGGTGAATTATGTTCGTTCTAGAAATTTTCTCAATTTGTAACCAATTGAGAGATTTTCGGGGTTATCTGGAGCCTTATTTTCCAGATTATGTGAGAAAATTGGTTTTCAATTAAATGTACTGCATCAGTTACGACCCTCTATAGGAGCTATATTTCATGTGAATTGAAGTTTCAAGGAGAAGAGATGTCCCCCATCAATGGTAAAACGAGCTTGATTCTAAATCGGTAAAAAATCACGAAAGCAACTAGGATATCTTTGTAATCTAGATATGAGTGTTCCAAGATCTGAAAATCAAATCAGGAAATCTGTTAAGCTGGAAATCTGATCTGACAATCTCAACTTAAGAGCTGCAAGATCTTCCCACGTCGAAACCTCCTAACATTGAAGGCCGAAAATCCGCATACACATGCTGCCATACACAGTTTTGGCTTATTTAGTGGCATGCTCGCATACACATTTCTTTGGTGCAGTCATAGGTAGCGTTAGAGGTGTTGGAAGGGGTGGGATATTTGTTCCCATTCTGACTCTAATTATTGGATTTGATGTCAGGTCCTCAATAACCATATCCATAAAATTTCGTTGGAAGGAATTAGGGATACTTGTGTTTGTATGGATTTCATTCTTGGTATTGCAGATTTTGAAGACCAACTCAACTACATGCTCTGTGGAATACTCAGTGCTAAACCTGCTACAAATACATGTTGATATGTCTATAAGCCTTTATGAAGTCAGAGGCTTATATAGAGGAAGAAATGAAGTTGCCTCTAAAGGAAAAACCCGCCTTCGTCTTCAATGGATAAATGTTGTCGACACTGAGAAGCTGAGGAAGATTGGATTTATTATGTACTTAGCATTGATTCATTATTGGGTGACAATATTTTATTTGGAAAATATCTGTTGGATAAAACCAACTATGAATGTTGATTTCTAGAACCTTGTAATCATTAAAATAATATCATTCTCATCCACAACTGATGGGGATGGTTTTCTTGGAGAATTGGTGGAAAACGAAACAACGACACCTAAGAAAGATATATATCCCATATTTTCTATTAACATAAAAGGCTTGATTTATAACTTTAGATTTACAACCAAGTGATACTATATATATATATATATATATATATATATATATATATATATATATATATATATATATATATAATTATTTCATTTTTAATAAAATTATTTTACTGCATCAATAAAACAAGTAGGAATTCCCCGGATGCGGGTGTTTAACTCTGCAGATTTGGTAGGCCACATGGCCCCTCTGCGTGCGAGCAATTGGCATCACCTACCTCTAGCGTGAGTGCTTTAAGTTTCCTCCGCTGGGTACCTGCAACGTTCATTCCTCGACACCTGCTTCATTCACTCCTGTGTACTGTGCCTCAACCTCAGTGTCTCATTCTCTGGCCGTTTATGGCCAATGGAACCAACTCAATTCCACATTTGTTCCAGTTCTCCCTTTGGTTTTCTCTCTGTCATGCTTTGAAAGACATTGTCTCCAGCTTTGCCAGCCTCTGTAGTGCCTCCGCCCTTCACGCTACTCCTCTGCCTCCCTTTGCACTCTTATTCTTTGCCCTGCATTCCCATCATTCTGCAGATGCTATGCCTCGCTGACACGACATGAGATGTGGCTGCGGAGGAGGAAGAGGCCCCCTCCCACCCTCTAATTCCGGCCATGGCGGAGCACACAGTGGCATTCTCTATGGATGTGGACGCACCAGAAGTCTATGACCTGCAATTACTTTTAGCCCAACTCTCAAATATTCAGCACAACCACTCAGGCTCTGGCACCAGGAAGTGCCCTTGAAATTCCACCCTCTCTCGCTCCTCCTCCCCACAACCAAGAAAAATAATGGGTCTTCCAATGAAAATCATGCAGGACGCCTTAGAGAATGGAGGAAGCAACTCTACAGGAGGAGCCTGGCAAATTAACAATGAAGCGGACAAAGGAGCACACTCTACCTATACTCCATAGCTAGCTCCCCAACTATCCAAGAATGAGGATGCCCTGTCAGATTAAGGTTGCTTCATCGTTGAAGAAACACCTGTCATGGAGCACCATGACACATATGAGCAACAGTTATAGAGCCATGGCTCTCCTTTTTTCCAGTATTTACATGCCTCTCTATCATTTCTCTGTTTCTTTTTCCATTTCACAACAAACTCAGTCTTTTGATTCTATATTAATAGTTGGTTTCCCCATGAAGTTCAACTCTTTTATGTCATTTTGAATTCTCTAAGGGTTGGTTTCCTCCTAAAGGGCAGCCCAATTTTTGAATTTTTGAAATTTCTTTTCCCAACAAGGGTTGGCTAATCCAGCAACCCCTGTCATGAAGCTTGAATGTACTCTTTTTTGCACTATATAATATAATTTAACCTTATGTAGAAAAAAAACGAGTAGGAATTTTCTCATTTTTCTGGAAAAGGTATTTATTAAATTCAAATATTGGATCGATTACTTGCATCGTTGTGTACACCTAACTGTCCATACAGGATTTTTAGATGCAGAAACTACATAATTCTCCAATTGAAAAATAATTTTGCAGCTATGTATTTAATTCAATGATCTATTTTGTGGAAACACACTCTAATAAAAATTCATGATCAACATACAATCTTATTGTTGGGTATGTGTTATATTATTTCCACAATTAGTCACATGGGTAGGGGGGTAACATGGGGGGCGATAGACCCCCTTGTATGTTGTGTTGGGCACAGTAGCCCCCCTTCTTCGGGGTTCGAGGTAGCGCCTTGGGAAAAAAAAATCTGGACCCTATTTTTCAGTTGGTGGACCCGCCCATGGTTTTGTGCATGGGTTTACACATGGTTTTAGGGCATGATGGTTTTCTGACCCTGGTATTTTGTAGATCCGGTCAAGGGAACTACATTTATGTTCTAATCCAGGGTTAATGGATTGGGGTTTATGTATGCTTTGGCATGTATATATGTGTGTTGTAACACTAAAATGAATACAATGAAAAATCAAGCTAGTAGTCTCGATTTTGGATTATGGGGAAAATCTCTGTGTATATTTGTTTTATGTTTTATGCTCTCGCTATTATTTATTTTTTGTTTTTGAGATTTGTTTTCAAATAATTTTTGTACAGGGTTAAAACCTACACTTATCTGCCTACTTCATCTTTTACATGTTGCCATGTCACACTCACACATGATTATTTTCACTCTTTCACAAAAATATCAAATAAGCATCACTTTCTCATACGACATTAGCTTCTGATGATTCAAACGTCATTGGAAAGATATCGATGCAATATACACAATGAGAAATATTTCATCATAATTTGAAATAGTAAAATGATGAATAAAGTTCTGACAAGACATGACAGTTAACCTAAGGCACTAGTTTCAAAAAAGGTAAAAATTCATTTGATTTTATTTCTTGAATTTGTTTTGTTAGTACCAATTTTCAATTTTTTTGTGGAAATTTCATAAATAAATGGATTGATCACCTCTCTCTTCTGATAAATGTACATTTCATTTCAGAAAAAGTACTAAGTTTTCATAGGTTCCAGGAAGACAAACATATTACCATAAGAAAACAGTGTCTCTCAAAGACCACATTTCTTAAGAACATGATGAGGGAAACATCAAAGATGAAATATCCAAAGCATGAGCACATGATTTTGGATAAAAAATTCTAAATCAGATCCATTTTACCAATTCAAAACCTTTCAGATATCAGTCTTACCATTGCATTCCTACTTAATTTAGTCAATAAATTCTTCATGTCATTTTCCTTCACAGTTATTTTCCTGCCTCAATTTCATTAACCCGTAACCCAAAAATAAAACCATTAAAATCTCTTAAAAATCTGATTCATTCCATTTCCTTTTCATTTTTTCAAATAAACCTTGATAAAATTTCTCTCACTGACAATCATGGGAATACATCAATGTCCTTTTGTTCGTTGGATCTTTCAAGTGGCTCGACATCAACTCATCTATTCGCACTTCGCAGGATGTACTTCGGTACCTTGGCACTCATTGACATTAATGGTGAGTTTTCCTCGCATTATTCATTAATGGGTGGTAATCCAATGACTTCTCTTCATGCTCGACATCAACACATTTATTCGCATGACTAGAATTGTACCATCAGGTTTTGTAACGATCGAAGACTACATCATTTCAGTAGTTTGCAGCAGGAATCAATTTGTAATAGTAAAAATAAAGATCAAAATATTGTCATCAACACAAAGAGAACAAAGAGGCAGTTAAAATTCCTTTGTTTACATATTCCATGATCCAACATCAACAACCACACTATTCAGTAAACACAACTCATCCACATTGAAGGTAAGTGAAGGTACGTTCTTTTCTAATTTTCAGTCATGCAGTTCCTTACAATGCTAAAATTGTAATTTTGGAAAATTCCTCACTCCCTTTCTCATATTGCCATAAACTAAAAAAAACCTTTAGTTGGGGGGAAGGGACACCAATTTGTATTCACATTTCATACATAATCACACATTTTCATTTCATTCCAACTCACATATTCTTCCAAATCAACTATTGTTGCAGTATGATTCCAAAATATTATATGCTTTGCAAATTATCAATTCATTGATGGTTATTATAGGACTTGAAAATTAAATTCTCAAATTTTTCTTGTGCTTTGATGCAAGAATTTTTTTTTATATTGTTACACAAGAACCAATGCTCAAAAATTTCGGTTGTCACACAAGAACCAACCATCAAAAATATATGTTGCAATCAAATGTATTACACTTTGCAAAACAGGATATGATGGCACAAAGTTTGAAGAGAATTAATACAAGTCAAAAGCTCATAAGTATGCAAATAATTTTAGGACAATAAATTTATGGAAAAATGAATCAATGCACTAGTTGCATGAGGACATGCAACAACTCCAGTTGAGGTGTATGTTGAGTCTCAAAATTGTCTTCCATATTCATCCATATTTCCATCATTTCATAACCATTTAGCCCTCATTTCATAACTATCTAGCCTAAAAACCTACATCAAGTAACCATCTTCATGATCATATGGGTTAGAATAATCATTTCCCAATTTTTTTTTTTTGATATGTATTTTTAAGTGAATTCATGATTAAAAACTAGGAAATTAACACGGTTTCATATATATATATATATATATATATATATATATATATATATATATATATATATATATATATCTGTGTGTGTGTGTGTGTATGTTTGTGTGTTATGAGTTTTGTGACATGTGTAGGCATATTTGGAGGTTCTAGAAAGGTCTTACTTGGGCTCCCAAGCAAAAAATTCGAATTTCAACTCAAGAGGTGGACCATATTCCAAGGAGAAAGATCATGGAGATCTTGACGTGTCACGAGATTTGTATCTAGTATTTAGGGATAAGTTGAGACAAGTATGGGTCTAGTAGATATTTAAGGGATTTACATTTATTGAGGAGATATCCATAATTCATGTATAAATAAGAGGAGCATCCTTCAAAGGAAGCTAACACATTGTCAATTATTCATTAGCATCAGATTTATGATTTTTCATTCAGCATGAGTAATATCATTTTCTCCAAATCATGAGTTATGAATGTTGTTTGATTCTTAAGATGTGACAAATGTTCATGTGTTCCAATTCAGGAATGGATGGATCGTCATCAACCACAATTCGCATACATCTGTAACATATTTTGATTTCTTTTATTTCCTTGCATGCAAGTGTTATTTATTTTATGCAAGTGTGCTTTATTTTCTGCAAGTGTGATTTACTTTTCACAAGTGTGATTTCATTTCCTAGATTTGATTTGATTGTCATTAAACTACTTGCTTACTAGCTATCTTAGTTTTCTTACTTGACAACTAAATCACTAGTTTATATTTACTACTTTCTAGATTAGTTTACTGCTTTCTATATTATCATAGTTTTCTTCTAATAGTTTTTCACTTTAGTTATCATTGAATTTCTTGCTTACTAGTTCTCATAGTTTGCTTGCTTGATAACTAAATCAATAATTATTCTAGGTTTACCCACTTTATATATTATCATAGTTTTATTTTTATAGTTGTTCAAATATTAGTTTATAAGTTTTTAGAAATGCCATGACATTCATTCATTCCACCCTTAGAATCTAATTTCCACCCTTAGAATATAATTCATTTTTCTTACATGTGATTTCTTTTGCAATTTTCTTTCATTAGACTTGTAATATGAAGTTCCTTTCTTTCTTTCCATCCTAAACAAACCTTCTACAACAGTTTCATCTGAGTTTCCATATATTTTGGTTTGATTCTAAGTTTATGAAACCCATAGGTTTACATATTACAATGACAGGGATTTATCATACAATTAAATCACCCTACAGTACCATACCCTAAGTGTTTGGTCTTGTTCTTCTAAATATAAGTTAATGTCCTTTCTAGATTGGTCAGGAGAGATGTGCACCAGTCATATAATGTGGTAAGGAAATCTGCTGCCAAACTCATTGTAGCATGTGATGCTTGATGTAAATATGTTGATCCAGCTACCATGACAATTGTGAAAAGGAGAATTCTCATATGTAGTCCCTCTACATCTCTGATCGGGATCTGTGTCCCTACCTTCTGGGTATCTGCTGAATAGTAAAGGTGCATGTAGTCATCCACACTGAGACCTCCTGGTGCCTTCCCTTGTAAATTAACTGGATCTCCTCTTAGGGAAGTCCAGTGATGAAATATATATCCTCTACCTCGATCCACAGGGACATTGGATCAATCATAAAGGCATCCTCTTCTAGATCCAAGTAATTTACAAGCATTTCTAGCAATCTCATATTTATTTTCATGTTCAGAATTTCGAATAATTTTAATAAAACGAATCGTCTAGGGGAATCCAGTGCCAATGGATCTTCCATCACTTCATTTTCAATTACACTATGTTCCCTTTACCTCCAGCTAATAGACATCCTGTATCATTCAAGATTTTCATTTCATTAAAACGTGTTTAAAAAATTGCGATGCGCATACGTGGGTTACCTTCATACACAGTCGCGTGTACATGCAACTTCAATATTCTCAACCCATGTATATGCATAGGTTAAATGTAAAAACGAAATATCTATGGTCCAATTGCTTGGAAATCAGTTGAAATGATTAAGAAATTCACTGAGAATATGATTGAGTGGATTACCTAGAAGATTCACGGTAATCCAGTTGAGAAATTGGGTAGATTGAGGTTGTTAGTTTTTTTCTCTAGAGATATTTCCTCCAAATTCCCAAAGCACAAATGACATTTGTAAGTAAAAAAGGTCTATTTCTGTCGAAATTTCAAAATTTTCAAAAAACCACTTTTATAAAGTTTATGTCTATTTTTTGAATTTTTTAAAATTTATGATATTTTTGGCTTCAAGTGCCGGGATAGTTTGTTTTCAAGAAAAATTGAAGAATTTGAGATATTTAAGGCATCATTTTCAACACTGGCATATAGGTTAGGGAAAACCACTTTTCCGTTGCATTCTGCATTCTAGCCTCCATAATACGATATGTTTCCATAGGGTCGATCCCATCATGTTATGATTCTTAAGACCATTTTCACTCACCAAGTTATAAAATCATGGCATGATGGTAGAGTCATCCTTTACATGGGATTCCTAGTTAGATCCTCGCTGGGATATGTTTCCTATGCTACAAAAATTGCATAGGCTCGGTTGTCCTCTTTATTCCTGCCATGACCTTTGAGATGAAGCTTCATTCACCTTCTTCTCCGCTATCTTTCTAGCTTTATACCCTAGAGGGTCCCTCTTGTTGAGTTTTTCTGTTGGATTGCATGTTGACTATTTGTATCCTTTGGCCTTAATCCAACTTCACTTGGACTCATGTATAAGACACTTTTTGACCATGTCTTTCTGCAAAAGCAACCCTGAAATCACTTAGCATCTAAAACTTAACACAATTTGCCTGTGGGGAGAACATTCCCTTGAGTGTCATTTACTAGTTTCACCACCTTGCATTGAGCATAGGAATGTTCCAATATCAGGAACTAGCGCATATGTACCACGATGCTTGTTATTTCCACTATACTATAGGCATTATTTTATTCTTTTTCAAAATTTTAATATGAAAAAGTCAAAAGAATTATATATTTCAAAAAAGAGTGAGAACAGGACATTACTTCCATGATTGATGGCAACTAGAGTCAGTTGTGTCACCCTTGAAAAAATCACTAAAAAGTAAAGCCTTTTCTCCATTTGGGATGGGCTTTAGTTTGACTTAGGAGAGCCATAACCTTGTTATTGAGTCAGTACTCCCTTGGTTGGTTATCTATTCAAATAATATGGAGGGTTTGTTTATGCCTCCTGCATGGAAAAATCATACAAAGTTATCACATGCTTCCATATAGTCACATTTGAGTCATTCTTTTGTTCAAGGGAAGTAAACTTGAGTCAACCTTTCTGCGGTGTCTCTTGACTCATATTTCAGTCGGCCATACCTGGCCTGTTAGAGTTATGTTCTATCACATCACCTATTTGATCCTTTGCTCATGCTATTTATGAAGGTTTCCATTGATTTCTTGATGGCATGTTTTCTCTTATTGACTTCGACAAATTTCTCTGAGAGTAGGCCTAGAGTTGCACCTTGGCCCTATTTCCATCATTGATAGGTGACCTTGTGCTCAACATCGATCAACATCATGGGTCTTTGACTGAGTGGTTTTCCTTGTGTTCGACGTCAAATTTCAATATCACACATTTGGATTCATGCAGTACCTTAGTTTCCATTTGAACCTATTTGTGGATTCCTCACCTCCGTGTCACATTTCATTATTGGTTGGTTAAGAGGGTTTTTTTCGTGCACTAGCCACATTTTGTGTATGAAAAAAGTGTGCTTCAGGTTGGTTACTTCATATTTATTCGTCTAATTCATTCATTGCGGGTTACACTCGTGTTGGATTGATGTGGAATGCTTTAATTCCTTCTTTCCATCAGATATTTTCCCATCGAATCTAATTCATTGCTCTGGGAACAAGATCTAGAGTTATTTTTCAGTACCTTAGGGTTTGCAGTCATCAGTGGAAGACTCATTCTCTATCGACAATGAGAATACATTAATGTACCTTGATTGATAGATTCTCCCAAGTGTTTGACTTAAACTCATTTATTTTCACTTGTTATATTGTATTGAGGTACCTTGACTCTCATCATCATTATCGGTGAGTTTTATCGTGTCTGTTAATGGTATACATCAATGACCAGTAATCAAAAGATTTCTCACATGGTCAACTTCAACTTATTTATTCTCATAGTGTAGAAATCTACCATGGTGATCGGTGAAGAATTCGAGCTTGCATCAACATTTTTTGGCTCATTTGACAACTCCTTCCATTTTTTGCCAGTGACACCATCCACCTTATATGTTGCAGTTCATCAAAAAAAAAATTTATATATTGGCACCCAAGTTTCATGCAGTACCATTATTCCACTCTTTATGACTTGGTATATGGAGATTCAGTTATGTGACTTCAGTGGTCAGATATCTTTCTTAGCATCATTGATTAGTTCTTTTATATGTGATACTATGACATGTTCTTGATATGTACTTTTGAGGTTGTGATCAAATGATCCACTATGTACTTAGCAGTTCCTTTTTTACTTGTATACATATTGGATCCATTGCATACTTGATACACAGACATGCTTTACTTTCACTGAGCATGGGTATGCCCACCCTAGACACGTGCTTACTTTATGATCTCTTCCATTATTTTTTGGCAAGCTGAAATATGGTGAACTCCTCCCAAATCCTTGCATGATTCTTCATATAAACTTAATATATTTAGGCCATCATGTACCCCTTATGACCTCATATATTAGGGGGCATATTTTATAGCATCATTTTCCACATTTGTATACTTGATGCTCTGAGTTATGGCCTTTGGAAGCCATTTCCCTCCAGACTTGGTTCTTTATCTAAAAAACATTATTTTTAATTCCATACGTGACTCTGCCCTCTAAAAAGTGTATGCACACGTGGGTCCAATTATACCCAACCCGCGTATATAATTTGAAATATGAAAAAATATAAAATTCCCTATTTTCTGGGCAACGTTTACGGGTTATGCTAGAAGCCTACCTACAGAAGCCCGTGACCTAACTGTGTCCCAAATGAAACAATTATTTTGGGGTCATATAAATACACGTCATGGGAAGGCATTCAGGGGAGATAGATATACGTATTGATATTATATCCATTTGGTCCCTGATCAAGTCTAATTTATCCCCATGCCTCTTGCACTCCCAAATTGTGGAAACCCTTGTTTCCCTCACGTAGATGTTCATTCCTCTTATATGACATCCATATGTGTGATTTTGGAAGGAGATTGTTGAGGCTTGGGATGGACGAATCAGAAGGAAAATTTCTCTTTGAGTCGTGGCTGAATCAGGTGGTATTATTCCACACTTATTTTCATCATCAATAACGAAGCTCTATCCCATTCTTGATGTTCATGATCTTAATGCTTTATATATGTTACGATCCTATTATGAATGATTCATGTTTTTCTTCTAATAAGATTATATGATCTAACACTAACATATCAAACATTATTTCAGTTATTAATATTATATGTGCTTTTCTTGAGTGAGTTGCAGGTTTTGGAGCATTAGGAGAAGCAAAGGGTTTGAACCCTACAAGATCACCTTCAAACGCAGGACCTATGGGTACTACCCATTTCTCCCATTTTAATAGTTTAAGAATTAGGACTGTAAATTTGTATGCTTCTTGTTGCTATATGATTCTTTCTCTATTGGAATTCCCAACCTAGAACCTCAGGTACTTCATCCTGTAACAATAAGGATAGACTATGACAACCAAAGTGTAATTTTCTTGGAAAAGAACCCTGTTTATCATTCAAAGACAAATCACATTGATGTTCAATATAAATTTGTGAGGGATATGGTTGAAGATGAAAAAGTGTTGCGGGTAAAGGTGGACACTTTGAAGAATGTTGCAGATGCATTGACAAAATCTGTGAGCACTAAGAGGTTTTCTTGGTGTAGAGAAACAATGGGCATTGTAGGCCCGAACAAGTGACTAAGCTCTGATATGACCCCCTGTGTGGAAAGAAAAAAATAAGTGGATAATGTTCGGTATGTGTTATGTTCTTTCCATGACTAGTTACATGTGTTGTATGTTGTTCAGGGTGGCATGCGCCCTTTTTGGGGGGTTTGTAGGGTGGCGTTAGCTCCACTGTACAGGGTTCAGAGCAAAGACCTGAATTTTTTTCTTTTATGCAGACCCAATAATAGTTGGGCGGACCCAAGGATGGGGGGTGGACCCAAATTTTGGGTGTACCTACCAATGGTTTTGTGCATGGTCTTTGCACATGATTTTGGGCATGATGGTTCTCTTCCCATGGTATTATGTATATTTTTCAAGGGAACTACAATTATGTTCTAATATAGGGTTATTGGATTGGGGTTTATGAATGCTTCGACATGTATATATATGTATTGTAAAATTGAAAGGAATATAATGAAAAATCAATCTTGTAGTCCCGACGTTGGGATTGAGGGGAAAATATCTGTGTATATTTGTTTTATGTTCTCGCTATTGTATATTTTTTATTTTTTAAGAATTCGTTTGCAGGTAATTTCTGTAAAGGGATAAAACCTACATAAATGAACATTGAAATATTTTATTTATGGCGGAAACTAAAATATTTCACTATAGCCTCTCACATAAAATTTTATTTTTTATGAATATTTTTTAATTGTTTGAATTAATTTATTATATGTGTGTGTGTGTGTGTGTGTGTGTGTGTGTGTGTGTGTGTGAGAGAGAGAGAGAGAGAGAGAGACTAATAAATTAAAATTGAAATTAAGTTCAATTATTATTTTATTAATTTTAATTTATATTATATTTTTTAATTTTAAATTTTAAAACTTCATTAAATAAACGTCCTCATACTAAACTCCAACCTAACAATAAAATTAATAATTTAATTTAAAAAATAAATTTAAAATATAAAATGTTACTCATCAACACCTTCATTTCTTCCACTTCCTTTCTCACTATTCAATCACAACCTTATTGGTTCCATGCAAAGATAAGCGGTTAATGGAAATGAAAATGAAAAATATGATGTAAGAATGAAAAATAATAATGGAAATAGGTAAAATATTTATCCTTGAAATGAAAGATAGTTTTTGAAATAAGTATGAGGCTTTGAATCCGTGTTGGGTTCAGGTAATTATTACAAGTTACTGAATCTCCTATATCTTTACTTAAAAAAACAAAAACATGTATATGCATTAACAAAATAAAAAATTAAAGGAGAGGATTATATCTACGTTGCAATAAATCCTATGAAAAATAACCTGATCAATAATATCGAGTTATACATGCATAGACCCATCTTAACCTCACATTTATCAAGTGCCGAGAGGGATCAACTATCTTAAGGTGCATGCCTCTTTTTTGAGTGAAAAGCTTGAGAAAATGTTTGCACCTTGAGAGTTTTGATCCCTCTCGACACTTGATAGATCCAAGGTTAAGATGGATCTATGATGGTTTCAGTCATGCATGGTCACACAAAATTTGTTGAACATTTAATTATTCTGATCATTTTAAATATGCTAAATATGTCTGAGATTAACTTGACCATTTTAATTTTAAATTTTCTAAGTTACCTCAACCTTTTGAGATGATAGATATTATTAATAACTTAATGATGAAAAATGATGAAAAAAAACTTGAATGCAAAGTTACAATCTTACAATGTTGAATGATAGATGTAGAAATATATAAATATATTCAACTCATATTTTAATATACTAAAACAAAATATTGAATAAATTCTACAAATTGCGGAAACCAATTTTGATCGCAAAATCACATGAACAAGAAAGAGAAAGAATATCAATCGCACAACACAAAAATGTATCTAGGGTAAGCCTTAGCTCAAAAACCCCTCTATATTTATATTTCATAAATTCAAGAACATGAAACAATACAATGATATTTCCCTTCCTCAAAAACCTCTACACTCTGCTGACTGTCTCACTCTAATCTAAGAAAGCTTGGTCGAATATTTAATCACTTCCTTGCCTCTTCCTAGCCATCCTTGCTGATGTATTCTTGGGATAATTGAGCCCCTATTAATTATAAAATTCCCATCAATATATTTCGCAATACATACAAGGTATCTTGATGACTTCATGCATAACATTTACAATTTTCTAATTATATAGTTGATAGTTCTCTTCCCTCTAACTCCAATATGAGCTCATAATTCCTTAGATTTGACATGCAACAACTATTTATAGTGAGTTATCAGTTCTCTGATTGAACACTACAAGTGAATTAAATAAAATTTAATTCATTGGACCTATCACTAGCTCATCTCTCAATTAGAACTAGTTAAACTGATTTTAACTCAAATAATTGAGTTAACTAATTACAACTCAAAATAAACTACAACTTGACCCCTAAAAATTATAGTGACCTCTAATGCCTCTAGTTTGACCCTCACTTAAAATTTACTGAGGTAACTAAGTCTTCCTAAATTATTTAACACTTACAGGCTATCATGTCATGTGGAATTACAATTTACTTCTAATTTAATTAAGGTAAAATTAAATTAGAAGCCCCCTCAGCTGCCATTCTTGTTTCAAATTTGAACACTCCTCAACAAGAAAGGGATTGTCTTCTACCCCAATCCTTCCTCTGTGGAACTCAAATTTTCTTATTGAAAGTGCCTTCATCGATATTTCTTGATCATACTCCTCCATGGCAATGTACTCTAATGAATCTGCCTCTACAAACAATATTTGAGATGGTGATACCGGATATCAATATGCTTGGACCTATCATGAAAAACTAGATTAAACAAGAGTTTGATGCAACTTTGGTTATCACAATAAATCACTGTTGGATCCATATGTTGACCAAACACATCTTCCTCATCCAGATGACCTCATATGCTACCTAACTTGCCACCATGTACTTTGCCTCTGCTAAAATTAGTGCAACTGATCTCTGTTTCCTACTGTACCAGGAACATTTTGCTAATCCTATGATGAAGATGCCCCTTGATGTGCTCTTCCTGTCGAATAGACTCCTTGCCCAATATTCATCTGTGAAGCCTTGAAGCTTCACTCCCCCTATCTATTGTGCCATGGACCATGCTATGTAGTTCCTCTAAGGTATCTAAACACATGCTTTCTTGCCTTCCAAAAGAGCTTGGTAGGCTTAACCATAACTTGACTAATATTTTTAACTCCATAGCATATATTTGGCCGTGTGTTCACAAAATACATGAGTGAATCCACAAGTTTTATGTAGATAGTATCATATACTACTTCACCTAAAGTAGCATCCTCCTTCCTCTAGTTACTTGCTAGAGGAGTCTCCATGGGTTTGCTTCCCTCCATGTGGAATTTCCTGAGGATATCATTGGAATAATTTCCTTGAGATATAAATATCTCCCCATATCTTTGTGATATTTCCAATCCCAGGAAATAGTGCACGAGCCCTATGTCCTTCATCTCAAATTCTCATGCAAGATCCTGTTTACAAGACTTGATGAGATTCTCATCACCTGTCAGTATCAAGTAATTGGCATAAAGTACAATGATTAAAATTTTTTTCCTTCTACCACAATATGATAAAGTTTCATATATTCTTCAATCTTGGTGAAGCGCAACCGAGTGAAATATTTTTCGATCCTGGTGTACCAAGCACAAAGTGCTTGCTTCAACCCATATAGTTCTTTCTTCATGAGTCTTCACACATGTGACTCTTTGTCTAAGGTCTCAAAAACTTCTGGTTGCTCAATGTACACCTCTTCCTCAATCACCCCATTGAGGAAGTTTGTCTTTATATCGATATGATGTATCTTCCATCCAATCTACACTGAGAGTACAAGGATGGATCTGATTGATGAGTACCTTGTGACTGGTGGAAAGGTATCATTACAATCAATCCCATCCCCTTGAGAGAACCCTCAGCCAAAAAATATGGCCTTGTGCTTCTCTACACTCCCATCTACTATCTGCTTCACCCTGTAGATCCACCTGGATCCTATAACTAACTTCCCCTCTGGTCTTGGTAAAAATTCCCATGCATTGTTTTCAATAATGGAATCATACTCCTCAACCATGTGATCCAAGGTAAATTCTTGATAGCCTTAACCAAGACCTTTTACTTCGACTGATAATTAGAATTGCATTTAATTAAGATGTTAAATGATAAGGGTATGTTGTAAATAAGAGGAACATAATATGGCAAGATCATCAATCATAAGAACACGTCGTTTGACGATGGAGTTCATCCAGGAGGGACTACATCTCTGGGCCTCGATGTCAAGATGGTGTAGGCCGCTGCATTATGTTTTGTAAGAATAAGATGTGCATGGATGTGTTTTCCTATGACATGCAAGGAAAAATGCCCTTATGCAGGAGTGGCTTGACTTCTTTAAGAGACGTTCCACTGCAGAACTCTCATACATAAAGAAAGAATCCTATCAGTATGACCATACCTAACATGTAATAAATAAGAGTATCCTACCAATCCTGGAAAAAAAGGGATCTCAACAATACACATATGAAAACGAGCATCCCGCTAATGTGGCATAAAAGGGATCTCATACATGACACAAATCCATAGTTGAAAATACATCAATAACAACACAAGGCAAGATCCCACGACTCATGTATCAACTGGGATCTATAATACATAATGCATCTCAAAGAGAAATAAATTAAGAAGTACATGGAATCCACATCATATACCTCATGCTGCCATTTGCTAAAGGCTGAGCTACTCTGCGGCTGAATTTGAAAACACCATCAATCTTGTGGCATCGAAAAAGGTGAAAAAGAGTACTCACTTGTGGAAATCTGACACCTGCATAACCCACTTCCAAAAGTGGCTAAAAAAATTAAAAATTAGATGAAGAAACTGAGCATGGCATCAAACTCATGGTATCTAGTAGTGTAAAAATGACATAAAATTTGTCCCATTTGGACAAAGTCAAAATTTCGCCCTCCTAAAAGTTGGCCTTAATCAAGGTTCTTCCTGCCTCTTTTCTGAGCTCATGGTTCCAATGCACCTACAATAAAAAATAATAAACCTAGAAATTTGTGCATGCTCTATTCCTCCATGGCCTTTGGCGTACTATGCGAATGAAGGTTTATATGTAAACATTTGGGCAGATAAAACAAGAGCCCCCGTTGTGGCATAATGTTAAAATTCCAAAATTGGTTAAGGGAGGTCAGGGGATCAAATCCTACCTCCCACATAATCTGCGTCATATTTTGGAGGGCGTGTTAATTTTTGGAGGGGTCGGTTTCGCCTTGGGCGGCCCACCCAACAACCTGTTGTTTTAATATATTGTGGGTTACGGTGGTTTGAAAGTGGTGCTGCCCACTCGGGGGCCAGCCTACGTGGCCGAGCGGGTTCGACCCTGGTTGACACCAAAATATAATATGTTTTATATTTAAAACATATATGTTACCATGGGGGGTGGCGGGGTTGGTGGCCCGCAACCAAATTTTTTTTTTTGTTTTGTTTTAGAAACAAACTATTCAACTTTAAACTTCTAGATTTTGACCGTAGGAGTTAAATTAACAGTCCCACAAATTCGCCCAGAATCCGGCCTGAGCTTGCTAGAATCCAGTGGCTGGGTTTTGTCCAAATTGCATCCTCCTTAACCTGCCCAGTCATCCAAGTCAAACCAAAACTTTTACCACTCCTAACTTTCACATACGAGCTCGATTTGACGAATCATTCACATCGTTGCGATCAGGACGACAAGATCTACAACCTGAACTTGGTTCAAGAGATTTTCGAACACTTTGATTTTTGAGCCTTTGTGCTGAGCCACTTATACTTGCACCTATTTAATCCACCTGGATCAACATGGAATCAACCCAAATTGGTTGATGCAGTACTCCTCAAAAGATAATGGTTCTATCTCTACACCTTCACTCATAAGAGCCATGTAGCCAATGTACCACTCTGGGGACCTTCTCTGCCTGCGGTATGATGTGGGTGATCCCACATTATCCCTATCATCAAGAAACAACATGTCAGCCTCTTTGGTGTGCTTCCTTCTATCTCGAGATGTCTCTGCATGAGTGGGTGCTTCCACTCTTTGCACCTCTAGTTTTGGCTACTCCACATCTTGAGGTTTTTTTTTTGGAACCAAGATCTCCTCAACTACATGTAACTGAAGTTTCCTCTCAAGGTAAATTCGCATGGCCTTCTCTTCATCGAATTTCACATCTCTTCTTACAACTACCACCCTATGTGCTGGAAAGTACACTTGATATTTATGAGTTGTATCAGTGTACCCCACAAATATCCCCAACTTAGATGTTGGATCTAGATTCTTCTTGGCATATTTTGTCACATGTCAATAAAATGATGAACCAAAAAATTTAAAATGTGACACATCTGGTCTCTTACCTGAAAAATATTCCTCTGGTGTACTCATCCCAAAAATCCCATCTGGACTTATGTTTTGTACAAATAATTTTTTGTTGCATGCTTCCACCCATAGATGCAATGATAGGCCTTGATCATGCAACATAGCTCGTGTTTCTTCCACAATAGTTTTGTTATTCTTTTCTGCAACCCCATTCTAATGTGGGTTATGAGGTTCTATCAATTCCCTTTGAATTCCTTCTGAATAAGAGAAGTTATTGAATTCGTTAGAGACATATTCTCCACCATTGTTGCTCCTCAAAGCCTTCACCTTCTTCCATGTATCTTTCTCGACAAGTGCCTTGAACTCAGAAAACTTGGAGAACGTCTGATCTTTCTTTGCATGAACAAAATCCAACAATTGCGTGAAAAATCATCTACAAAAATAACATAATACCTATGTTTTGTTGTGGAAGATGTCGATAACATTCGACACATGTCTGAGTGAACTCTATAAAGGATTTACTTTGCTTGGATTTCCTTACTGTGAAAGGTGTATTTGGTATACTTCCTTGATGTACACCCTTTACATGTGTCTCGTTATGCAAGTGCACCCTTTAGAAGTCCTGTAGAAATATGTTGCATGATCTTCAAAGTACCATGGTGTAGATGGCCCAATTTCCTGAGCCATAACTCACCGATATCTCGATTCTCCACCTTCTCTACTTCCATGCTTAAGGCAACACATTATTCTACATCCAATTTGTTGAGGTTATTTACTCAAACCCCAATCTTCTTCACCTGTCCTATGGCTTTGTGATGAAGGAACACCTTTCCTTCAATGAATATAATATCATAGCCATGGTCTTCCAACATAGGAACATAAACCAAATTATTCTTTAAACCATGAACATACATGGCATATTTTAATGTGAGAGGATTACTTGAATCCCTTTGAAAGGTAAATGTACCTATGCCAATAGCACTATCCCTCCAGTTATCTCCCATCTCGTAGTGTATCTGAAGTTCCTTCTCCTTCAAGTTACTAAGGAATTATTTGTTTTCATTCATATGGAAGGAAACTCCACTATCTAACTACCACATAAAACCCATCACCGATGACACCATGCATGCGATGAGGATGAAATCCAACTCAAAAAGTGAAGTAAGTGCTTCACCTACCGCTCCTCCTGAGGGCTTATTTTCATTCTTCTTGTGCAGACACTTTGTAGCATAATGTCCAAGCTCATGATAGTGAAAACATTTTACCTTTGACAAGTCTCAATTATCGCCAGCCTGAATAGAATCTAATTTGGAATGGGATGCCTTCTCTTTCCCTTTCTTCGCCTTTCTAGCCAAGGCATAGTTCTCCTCATCATCAATATTTTATGAGGATCCATTTCTGGTGTTCCTCCAAATATATTTTTGTATCAAGTCAGAGCACAATCACTCCCACTTTGGTAGCTTCTCCCTTCCATTCACTGAGTCCTGGTAGCTATTCCAGCTCTTGGGAAGGCCTAGGAGTGCGAGGCTCACCAAATCATCCAAGGAAACTGTCACCCAAAAAATTCCAAGCTCATATGAGTGAAATTCATAAATTATTTTGGAATCGTGTCTCCCTTCTCCATCTTGATCTTTCTAAGCTTTTCCTTCAACACCAACTTCATATGGTTGCTGCTATTCTGAAATATATTTTTTAATTCCTTCCATGTAGAATATGGAGTTTCCTTTCCATGGAAATCTGAGTCAATGTGATCTCAAACTTCTTCTAACATAATCCTTCTTGCCTTTGCTACATTATTTTTCCATGCATCAAGAAGTTTAGAATATGTTGTGGTAGGCTAGGGAATATCAGTATTTATGAATTCCTTCAGGCCGTTTTCCTCCAACACTACCTCCATCATGTCCTTCCATTCCATGTAATTCGAATTACCCTCAAGGGAATATTCGAGTCTCAATATAGAGAAAGACTGTTGGAAATATTGTCATTGATGGCAAAGGAGAAGATATGAGCAACCCCTAGACTATCATTCAAAGGTAGAAAAGAAGCATAGAGGTAGCAGAGGCAGCAAAGAAGTAGAGAGGTAGCAGAGAGGAAAAGAAGAAGACATGAAGATTATTAAACTATTTCCAGGTAGCAGAGAGGCAAAGGAGAAGACATGAAGACTATTAAAGTATTGCCATCAATGCCAAAGGTTTCCAACAAAGACATCTTGATTTGTTGTTGGTCCTGAAGAATAAATCTTCAAATTCGATCCACCTATTCAAAAAAAACTTGTACTCTTATCCTATATTGTGATTCAAACACTGATAGCATGTATAAATATTTAAATAGATTCAATTGATCTTGTAATGTACTAAAAAAAAATACTAAATCAATTCAAAAAATTGTGGAAACTAGTTTCGATTTCACAATCACATGAACAAGAAAGACAAAGAATATCAATCACACAACACAAAGATGTATATGGGGAAATCCTAAAATAAAAATCCCCGCTATATATATATATATATATATATATATATATATATATATATATATATATATATATATATATATATATATATTGAATAAAGTTAAGAACATTAAACAATACAATGATATTTCCCTTCCTAAGAAACCTCTGCACTCTATTGTTTGTGTCGCTCTGATCTAAGCAAGTTTTGTCCAATATTTAACCACTTCTTTGCCTCTACTTGACCAATCTTAATCATACATTCCTAAGATAATTGATCCCTTATTAATTAGAAAATTCTCATCAATATATTCCAAAATACATCCAAGGCATCCTGCTGACCTCATGCATGACCTGTATAATTTTCTAATTATAAAACTGATAGTTCTCTACCCTTCCACTCCAATCTCAACTCGGCCTTCCTTAGAACTTACATTCAACAAGTATTTATAGTGAATTATCAGTTATCTGATTGATCACTGCATGTGAATTAAATCATATTTAATTCACTGGACCTATCGCTATCTCATCTCTCAATTAGAACTAGTTAAACCAATTTTAACTCAAATAATTGAGTTCACTAGTTAACGACAACTCAAAATAAACTACATCTGAAACCCCTAAAACCTAGATTGACCTATACATTCCTCCATTTTGACCCTCAAATCGAATTTATTGAGCTAACTAAGTCTTCCTGAATCAGTTAACACTTACAAGTTTTCATGTGATGTGGAATTACAATTTACTTCTAATTTAATTAACGGAAAATATAATTAGAAGCCCCCCGGGGTGACATTCTTGTCGCCAATTTCAACAAAACGTGAATAATAAGAATGTAATCAATTATAAATAGTATTCATTGTGATCAGTATCAAAATATTTTCTTCTACTTTTCTTAATTTCATACTTGTTAATTTTCCAACTTTTCATATCGATCATATGAAAAAAGTGATTGAATTGTAGATCATTCAAATGTTTAACTCGAGCTATTGTAGTAAATGTCATACATTTTCTTTATTGCTCCCCAATATTAATAATAGCATTCCCCAATGCCAATCATCGTGACTTATGGAGTGTTAAACCCTATGTTTAAATGGTATTTGTTTTCTATTACCTCATTTGACTGCAAAGTGATAAAGAATGTTAAATGATGGAAAATGAGAATAATAAGAAATTAGTCAATCACAAATAGTTTACAATTTCATGAAGTAAACATTTGAGGTAAGTGAAAATTTTATTTAAGATGAAAATTCAATTATTTTATTTATGGTTGAATTACTATAACAAAAAAATCAATGACATCATCAATATTTTTTTTCTTATACTAAAATCAATGCACACTATTAATCTAATCACTTTGAAATTAATATACATCACACATCAAGTTACATCAAATTATAAAGCAACATCTGCAATGAAAAAAAGTGCATGTACAAGGAATCAAAGAGGATTATAACTCAACATCTACACTAAAATCAATGAATATAGTGCAACCAAAAAAATACAATTAGAAATCAACATCTACACTGAAATGAATGCATTTAGTGCAAACAATCGAATATGATTAGAAATCAACATATACACTAAAATCAATGCATCTAGTGCAATCAATCAAATAGGATTATAAATCAACAACTACATTGAAATAAATCCATCGAATGCAATCAATCAAATAGGATTATTACTCAACATCTACAACGAAATCAATGCATCTGTTTTGGTGAAAAATCAAAATATTAATGGATTTCTAAATCTAAATTCTTTTACCTTCCTTAAAAGTCTTACTTCCTCTTCCTCTATGGTTAATAATGTTTAATATTATATAATACTATATAATATTTTTAGTTGTCTTTGTGTGTCTCTTTATTATTACCTCTCTCCCCCCCTCCCTCTCTCCCCCATATTTCTCCCTCTCTCTCCCCCCCTTCTCTCCCCCATCTCTTTCTCTCTCTCTCTCTCTCCACCTCTCCCTTATTCCCTCTCTCTCCCCTTCCATATATATATATATATATATCGCTCTATCTCTCCTTTGTCTCGATATCCCCCACCCAAAAACATACATGCTCATCTCTCCCTCCCTCCCTCTCTCTATCTCTATCTTCTTCCCTCTGCCCCCTCCATCCATATCTCTATAACCGTTAGAATCTCCTTCTTTCTCTCTCTATCTTACCCCCTAAAAATACACAGACACACTCCATATCTACCTATCTCTGTCTCCCTCCCTCTTCCTCTTCCTCTCTATCTCTTCCCCTCCTCTCTCTCCCTCTTCCTCTTCTCTCCCTCTCTTTAATTGTCTCTCTCTCTTCCATCCCTCTCTCATCTCTCCCTCTCTCTCTCTCCATATATTCCATATTACTTTATCTATCACTCTCCACCTTTATTTATCTATGTATTTATTCTCCTTTCCATCTCCCTCTCCAACTCCATCTCTCTCCCCCTCCATCTCTCTTTCTTCCTCTCTCTCCCTTTCTCTCCCACCTCCTCTCTCTCTCTCTCTCTCTCTCTCTCTCTCTCTATCTCTCTTGCAATCATCTAACTCTGTCACTCACCCTCCCTCTCCTTCTCTCTCTTTTCCCTACCACTCTCCTTTCTCCCTCACTCTCTCTCCATCTCTCCCTTATCACTCCCTCGCTCTCTCCACCTTTATTTCTCTATGTTTTTCTCCGTTCCCTCTTCTCTCTCCCCCTCCAACTCTATCTCTTTATTCCCCCTCTATCCTTCTCTCTCTTCCTTCATGTCTCCCAACTCCCTTTATCTCCCCCCCATCTCTCTCTCTCCTAACCCTCCAAATTTTTCACTATCTCCCTCCCTCTCCCCAGCTCTTATCACTATTTGTCTTTTTTATATATATTATATTATGTTGATTAAACATAATGTTATATTAAAGTTATTTAACTAATATATTACTATTATATGGATATTCATATTAATTTCAAGATATTAAGATATTAAAAATATTATAATATATAAAATATAATATTATATTTAAAGTAATAATATATTAATCCAAAGCTATTAAATTTAATATTAAACTAAAATAATATTAATATTTATAGGTTTTAACCCTATAAAGAAATTATCTGCAAACGAATCTTAAAGACATAAAATAAACAATAGTGAGAGCATAAAACATAAAACAAATATACAGAGAGATTTTCCCCTGGATCCCAAATCAGGACGACCAACTTGATTTTTCATTATATTCCTTCTAGTGTTGAAACACATATATATACATGCCGAAGCATACATAAACCCCAATCCATTAACCCTAGATTAGAACATAATCGTAGTTCCCTTGACTGGATCTACAAAATACCAGGGGCTGAAAACCATCATGCCCCAAAAACATGTGCAAAAACATGCACAAAACCATGGGTGGGTCCGCCCACCGAAAAATAAGGCCCAATTTTTTTTTTCCCAGGCCGTTGCCCCAGACTCCGAACAGGGGGGGGCTGTCGCCCCCCCTGTGACTCCCCTGCTATGCCCGAAGCAACGTACAGGGCGTGTTTTCCCCCCTTGTGACCCCCCCACACGTGCGACTAATCGTGGAAAGAGTATAACACATACCCAACATTCACCCACTTGTTGTTTTATTTCCATAAGGGCCCACATGAGAGCTTAGTCATTAGCCTAGCTATGCAACAACCATTATTTCTCTACACCAAGAGAAATTCTGAGTGCTCATAGACTTCATCAATGCATCTGCAACATTCTTCAAAGTGTCCACTGTTACCAGCAACACCTTTCTATCCTCAACCACATCTCTCACAAAGTGATATTGAACATCAATGTTCTTTGTCTTTGGATGATAAGTAGGGTTCTTAACCAAGAAAATTTCACTTTGGCTATCAAACTTTATCCTTATAGCCCACTGCACCAACCCCATACTTGAACATAATATCTGTAACCAAACTGCTTCCTTGCTTGCATGAGTGGCTACTATGTATTATGCCTCTGTATTTGAAAGAGCCACTACAGACTATCTTTTACTCATCCAACTGACTGCACCTCCAAATAGGCTAAACACATACCCACTTGTAGATCTTCTTTGCTTTATATCTCCAACCCATTCCACATCAACAAAACCACGGATGTCCAAAAATCTATCCAATCCCAGTCTTCCTTTGCAACACAAACCATAATCACTAGTTCCAGGAAAATATCTGAAAACCTGCTTCACTATTGTCTAATTCTCCTTCCCTGGTCTTGACATAAACCTGCTCAATACTCCCACGACATGTGCAATGTCTAGTCTAGTACAGACCATTGTATACATCAGGCTACCCACTTCACTTGCATATGGAAGAACGAACATATCCTTCTCTTCTTTTTGTGTCTTGGGACATTTTTCAGCAGATAGCTTTACACCTACAAGAATAGGAACCTTCACTAGTTTACTATCCTTCATATTGAACCTATGCAATATTGTGTCGACATAATTCCTTTGGTTTAACCAGAGCTTCCTCTTTGCTATATCTCTCTTGATTTTGTTGCCCAAAATATAGTTTGTAGCACCAAGATCCTTCATGTCGAATTTGGAGAACAATTGGGTCTTCAAATACTAGATAATTTCTTTGTCATTTCCAATCAGCAACATACCATCCACATACAAGACCAAATAAATAACACGATCACCAATTAATTTAAAATAAATACAGTGATCCTCTCTTCTTTTGGTGAAGCCAAGTCCCCATATATAGGTATCAAATTTATGATACCACATCCTTGGTGACTGTTTTAACCCATACAGAGACTTTTTTAACCTGCATATCAGTTGTTTCTTACCCTTCACCATAAAGCCTTCAGGTTTCTTCATGTAGATATCCTCTTCCAGATCCCCGTGAAGAAATTTTGTATTCACATCCATTTTTTCTACCTCAAAATCAAAGGAAACAACAACAAATAAAAGTAATCTAATAGAAGAAACCTTGGCAGCAGGAGAAAAAAATATCACCGAAATCAATTCCCAACACACGGGAATAACCTTTTGCCACCAATCGAGCTTTGTATTTATCCACCTTGCCTTCTACATTCATCTTCTTCTTAAACACCCATTTCCTCTCGATGGGCTTCCTTCTAGCTAGCAACTCCACCAGATCCCATGCCTCATTTTTGTGCAAGGATGCCATTTCATCAACCATGGCCTCCTTCCATAGTTTTCCATCCTTTGAATCTACTACCTCCCTGATAGTTCTGGGATCATCATAAATTATAGTTAAAGAAAATTTTGAATAGAAAGAAGATGGACTATACCTTTCTAGTTTTCTTCTTTCCCGAATTGATCTTCTCACAGCTAGATTTTGTGGCTCTTTCTCTTTTGAATCTTCTTCTGTTGCAGAGTCTGATTCATCATCCTTTAGCTCAAACTCTATATGCTCAGGTTCCTTTGGTAGGAGTTCATGTTTAACAACATCTTTCACCTCTCTAAACGCCAAATCTCGGCTGTACACAAACTTCCTTGTTTCTGGGTTCCAAATATTGTAATCTTTTAAGCCATTCTTATACCCAATAGAGAGGCACCTTTAAGATTATTATCCAACTTGGTCCTTTTCTCCTTTGGAACATGCACATATGCATCACATCCAAATACCCTTAGATGTGAAAGAGAGGGTTTCTTACCAGTTCATACCTCATGTGTAGTCTTGTCCTCCAATGCTGATGTAATATCCCAGATGGAATATTTTAACTAAATGTGAAGAAAAATAACTGAACTCCACATTATGTCGTAAATTCAACATTTGCTTAACAGAAGATTGCCATGTAAGATTAAACATACAAGTACATGCAAATCCATAACACTATAATGAAGGAAAATAAATCAGCTTTATTATAATATCACTAGGGTTACAAGATGAAATGAAAGATAGAAGAGATAATTGAAATACAACTGGCCTCAAGATAATCTGCTACACTGTTGCACTACACTAGCTTCCAAAACTGAACTGCTACACTCTACCTCCGGCAACAGCTACCATTGAATCCAATGAAGCACCCATTGAAGATCTGAATGATCCTCACTCTGATATTGTTGAAGCTCTATGAAATTCTAAATGAAGTCTCCTCAAAGAGAGTTGGGTTTTCGTCCAACACTCACAAATCACCCAAGGGTTTCTGTCCTGGGGCTACGGCTGAAGTAGAGAACCATGTCTCAAACCTCTCATACAAGAAAATGATATCATCCAAAGATATCCCTCAATGGCCTCCTCCCTTTCTTTTATAGATCTCGTGCAGCCTTCTAGAGAATTATTTTATTATTATTTTATTCATGGTGCACTTTTGCCTCTTATTAAAATATTCCTTTTTAATGCAAAAAACAGTAAATCGGCTACCATGTCTCCTCGGGTCACTGAAACTCATGCCCACCCATCCCATCAGGTAGGTATCCTCATCCCTGCTCCAATGAGCTATTACACTAAGGTGTTCCATCATGTATTCCTCCCAGAATTCCACCTTGAGCGTAATTAGCTGAGTTAAGCCCACAAATAATTCAAATTTCCGAAATTTTCCAAAATGCACCGGAACGAAAGCCAAACTGCTTGGATGATGGAATATATCAAGAGAGTCCCACCGGACACCATGGAAACTTCTAAAAAATCCTACGAAAATCACCTAAGCCCGCTGATAGCACCAATCTATACCTATGACCTGCCTGCTCCTAACTCTGAAAGTCCAACCTACCCTTGTCGTACATGACACCAAAAAAGGGAATATTACAGACCTTCCACCCCAAGATTGCTTTCCCTCAAGAAATCCAAATATGTGGGCCAACCTTTTGGCCTGATGTAACTGAGATCCAATTCCTAGATCCCATACAAACCCCTGGGTGCAGCTATGCACCTATGTCAAGCCACTCGAAATAGACCCCTCAATGCTGGGATCCCAAACTGATCTCTCCCTGTATCTGTCAACAAACAAACCTCCCAGACCTCAACGCCACCATGGAAAATCATTTCCCCAGCCCCACGGCTCGGACTACGCACTACCTATGGCTATAACTAATGCCCCATGAAGTGAAGTCCGCCAATAAACATCAATGCTCCCTAGCTCCTGTTGTGTTGTACCTCTAACTGTATAAGTTTCCCCACCAACTACGTACGAACTCATCACCTCTATCCAATCCAAGTCTTGACTCAATCCCATGCTTATCCTGCTCTCCTAAAATGAAGATGGAGTGTTGAAGAAATTATGACCTGTGCCCCACTGCCAGCTGGAATCTGTAGCATCTGCTATGTCTAAGGGCCCCTACTCTGTCGTGCTCCCTCTGAGGAAAAACGTACCATCAAGAGGGTACCAGATCATGATTTCTCGCCAATCTATCCTAGAAGAAGAATCCAATGTAGTGTCAACTGCCTATGGAACATGCCTAAAGAGCTATCGTAAAATAATAATAAATTCACGTTGCTCTGTCCCGTCTACCAATGAAATCTTCCTGTAGAAGAAATCCCCTCTCTCTAAAATGGGCTAGAGTGGGCAAGATATGCTGTAAGCCCCATCAATGTACTCTTGGAGAGTGCTACTCCCTGAAAGTGCTACAGCTCTGCTAACTTCATGTGCATATATATGTACCTCATTAGTGTGTGCGCCCAACAATGGATGCTCGACCATCTCCAACAGCTCATCCCTCTCCTGACCGGGAATGTAATGCTCCTGTTGTCCACTAGCCCCTTGCAGAACTATCCCATTAACCCCCAACATCTCCAGAGGATATGGATCAAAAACTGCTGTCACTGTACTCAGTTTCTGTGCATCTGACTGTTCCTCCTCAGTAGTTGACCCCAAGGTTAGCCGCATATCCATCATAGACTCAATGTGAGCCTCCATTTGGCTCTCCCTCAAAGGACTATCATGCATGATATGCATAGTATCCTCCTCTGCTGACTCCGGTTCCATCATATGCTGCTCTCAGTGGATTGTCACGAGTGACTCATCACCTAGAGTATCTCCTGTAGAGTCCCCTGACTACTCACCCTGCACACTGGAATAAAGCTTTGGCCTACTGTCATCATCTCTTCATGACTGCTCTTTCTCCCCAAAAGCATCATCATCTGATCCCAACGACTCATCTAGAGAAGAGTCCTCATGCTGACATACAGAAGGAACGTTTACCTTCTCTACCTCTGCCGCCTAATCTACATCTCTCAAACATGAGTGATCAGGCCCCCATGGTCCTTTGCAAATGAAGCAAAGTCCATTCCTCCTCAGTTCATTTCTGCTGCATGATCTACGAAACTAGAACAACTCCTCCCTGGTCAACTGTCTCCTGAAAATCTCAATGTTGTGCTCAACCAACCCTTGGGCTAGTTCATAAGCAGCAGGTGAGACCAACTGATCTCTCCTCCAAATGCTCAGCAACCTAGTCTGAAACTCCCAACAAAAGGTTTCACAGATTCCCATACATGACGACAAGATGGGCTGCATGTGTGTTGTGACAGTGTCAGAATGATGTCTTATAATGCTGAAGAAGCATTGGAACATCTGCAGAATCAAACCATCACACTCAAGGTCAAACATGATCTCATTAGTTCGAGTCATGGCCATGACTTCTAAAACCTTAAGCTTCCTCCCAAATGTAGAGCCTGCACAATTGTCCAAATCCCAAAAGGTTCCTACTATTAGTCTGAAAATTATTTTCATAATGTCATCATTATAGGGAGGGAAGGGTGTTTTTATCCTCAAAATATCATTGAAACAAGAGGTAGCTATAAGCTTGACTCTCTCACTTGGATGTTCCAAGAATCTAGCTTGTACCAATGCAAGCATAGATGGCTTGATAGCCCAATTTAAACGCCAATCAGATTGTGCTACCTTTGAAAGGCAGGATTCTAGTTTCTCTAACATGGGAAAGTCATTTTCTGATCTTCCACTCTTTATGTCCATCCCAAGTGCATAAATCCAATTTCCCACTTCTTCCTCCTTTTGTAAATTTCTCAGATGCCTTTGTTGGAATAAACTATGTACCTTCTTGGAGAAGGGTCTGTTGTTTTGTTTCAAGGAACTAAATTCTGCATTGTTTAATACTTTTGGTCTTTGGTTTAGATTGCAACCCATTGAGGCACTGCTATGTTGATTTAGGAGTTGTTTTAAAAACTTCATTGTTTCAACGACATATATGGAAGTAACAGTGGTTTAGTTGGACTTGCACAAGGCAAGCTACAAGCACCAGGTGATGATTGCAAGGAAATCCAACCACTCCAATAGCAAGCTCCTCCAGAAGCTGCACTACTGCTCCAAGACTACATTGTTTCCAAAATTAGGCCTCCGATTTATCCACTAAAAACTGCTCAAAAAATTCTAGGAATTTGGAAAGGTGATCCTTTCCCAAAACCCAGAGAAACCCAGAAAGGGTTTCTTCAAATTCCAACCTTCAAAATCTGACCCTTTGTAGTTTGGCCCTCTTCCAATTTCGTTTTCTGGCACTGCAACTGTTACTGTCAATCATTTCTCTCCAAAATCCCAGCCAACCTCCTCATATGGCTCTCCTATCAATTTCCCAACACCCCAGCTCTAAAATCCCACCAATGCAGCTCCCAAAAATGAGCCTCCTCCAATGACTGCATAGGCCCTTCTAACTAAAATAACTGTGACTGAAAATTGGAAAACATACAGATTGAGCCAAGATCGAGGCTTTGATACCACTGTAATATCCCAGATGGGATATTTTAACTAAATGTACATAAAAATAACTGAAATCCACATTATGTCGTAAATTCAACATTTGCTTAACAGAAGATTGCCATGTAAAATTAAACGTACAAGTACATGCAAATCCATAACACCATAATGCAGGAAAATAACTCAGCTTTATTATAATATCACTGGGGTTACAAGCTGAAGTGAAAGATAGCTGAGATAGCTGAAATACAACAGGCCTCAAGAAAATCTGCTACACTGTTGCACTGCACTAGCCTCCAAAACTGAATTGTGGCACTCTACCTCCAGCAACAGCTACCACTAAATCCAATGAAACACCTGTTGAAGATATGAAATATCCTCACTCTGATATTGTTGAAGCTCTACGAAAATTCTAAATTAAGTCTCCTCAAAGAGAGTTGGGTTTTCGTCCAACACTCACAAATCACCCGAGGGTTTCCTTCCTGGGGCTACGGCTGAAGTACAGAACCATGTCTCAAACCTCTCATACAAGAAAATGATATGATCCAAAGATATCCCTCAATGGCCTCCTCCCTTTCTTTTATAGATCTCTTGGAGCCTTCTAGAGCATTATTTTATTATTTTTTTTTTCATGGTGCATTTTTCCCTCTTATTAAAATATTCCTTTTCAATGTAGAAAAGAGTAAATCGGCTACCATGTCTCCTTTGGTCACTGAAACTCATGCCCACCCGTCTCATCATGTGGGTATCCTCGTCCCAGTTCCAAGGAGCTATTATACTAAGGTGTTCCATCATGTATTCCTCCTGTAATGCCACCTTGATCGTAATCAGCTAAGTTAAGCCCACAAATAACTCAAATTTCTGAAAGTTGTCGGAATGCACGAGAACGAAAACCAAACTACTCGGATGATGGAATATATCAAGTGAATGCCAGTGGACACCATGGAAACTCCTCAAAACTCCTACGAAAAGTCCCTGAGCCTGCTGATAGCACCAATCTGTACATGTGACCTATCTTCTCCTAACTCTGGAAGTCCAACCTAACTCTGTCGTAGGTGACACCAAAAAAGGGAATATTACAGTTGATGAAGGTGATCTGTTAACCAAGTAATATGCAGTCTCCACTGCCTTTGCCCAAAATTCCTGTCCTAACCCGATACCATTGAGCATCCTTCTTGCCTTTTCCATCATTGTTTTGTTCATTATTTCCGCAACTCTGTTTTGCTGAGGTGTGTATGGATTACTCTTCTGTTGAGCTATATCACACTTCTTACAGAACTCTTCAAATTCCTTCTTGCAGAACTCTCTACCATTATCTGTCCTCAACACCTTTATCTTCTTCTCTGTCTAGTTTTCTACTAGAGCCTTAAATTATTTAAATTTTTCAAAGACTTCAGATTTCTTCCTCAATAAATATATCCATTTATTCCTTGAGAAGTCATCTATGAATGAAACATAGTACATAGAATTTCCTAGTGATGGAACCAACACAGGTCCAAACACATCAATGTGCACAAGCCCTAATATCTTGTTCGCCCTCTTAGCACCAGAAGGAAAACTCACCCGATCCTGCTTCCCATATACACAATGTTCATAGAAATAGAAATCCAGAGAGAAATTAGACATACCGTCTACCATACCATTTCCATGTAGTATCCGAAGACCCTTCTCTCCAATATATCCAAGCCTTTGATGCCATAGCATAGTCTTTTCTCCAGATACCGATAGAATTTCAGCTCCACTTTCAAGAAACATAGAACTGTTGCACCCATTAATAGTAGTGATACCTTTAAGCTTGTACATAGTTCCAATCCTAACTCCTCGCATTAATACTAGTGCTTCCCGAACCATCTTACAGGTAACTTTCTCGAACACTATTTTTACACCTGCATCATCCATCTTTCTTACAGAAATCATATTTCTGGCGAATGCAAGAATATGTAGAACACCAAGAAGTGTTCTAATTCTTCCACCTTGCAGCTTAAACCTTAATTTTCCATGTCTGGCGATTTTGGCCTTCCTATCATCCCTTAAGAAGACATCACCACCATCATACTTCTCATAATCACAGAAACACTCTCTATGGGGAGTGAAGTGAAAGGATGCACCTGAGTCAATCAACCATGCCTCATTATCTACATGTGTATTTGAAGAAGAAGCCAAATACACATCCCCACCTTCATCCGAGGTGGTTTTTCGCTCTGCAAAATGAACATCATCAGATCCCTTTCCTTTCTCAGGAGCTTTAGATCTGTAGTTCTTTTTGTAGTGCCCTTCCTTTCCACATTTCTAGCACACCTTTACAAACATTCCTGGAGATTTAGATCTCCCTCTAGATTCATATCTCCCACTTGAAACCTTATTCTTGTTTCTGTTCTGGGACATTCCTCGTACAGATAAGGCATCTCCATTCTGGCCCTCCATATTTCTCGGACTAATTTCCTCTGACAGCAAGGCTGAGACAATGTCATCAAAAGTCAAGGTAGTTGTATTGCTACCATCTACAATAACCAAACTATCCCACGAATTTGGTAGAGAACACAACAAAATCATGCACTTATCTTCATCTGAAATTTTAATATCAACAGATAACAACTGACTTACTACAGTATTTAATGCATTCAGATGCTCTGTCACCGAGCTTCCATCCTTCATCCTCAAGTTATATAGCTTTTCAGCAGGAACAATTTATTCACTAGAGACTTAGATTGGTACAAAGTCCCTAGCTTGTCCCACAAAGTCTTCACCGTAGCTTCCCCGATACATTCAACAATACTGAATCTGAGACACACAACCATATTGTTCTCTTTGCCTTCCGATCCAAATTTTTCCAGTCTTCATCTAACAATGTTGTTGGTTTAGTACTCGGATCTACCGTGATCCAATGATCTTTATCCACTTGCAGATCCCCCATCTCGAGCTTCCACAACTCAAAAATTTGACCATTAAATTTCTCAATCTCTATCTTTCCACTGCTCGCCATCTTCTTTCACCGCAAGAATCGATCTCGTAGATCTCCCACTGAACAGGGTCTACCACAGGCCCGAGAAAAAAAACCCTCAGTAGTAAAGGCATCCCCTTGAAGCTGAAATAGCTTTGATACCAAATGTAGCTATTAACCCTATACATAAATTATCTGTAAAGATAGAAAATAAACAACAGAGAGAGCATAAAACATAAAATAGATATACACAAATATTTTCCCTTGGATCCCAAATCGGGACGACCAGTTTGATTTTTCATTATATTCATTTTAGTGTTACACCACATATATATACAAGCCGAAGCATGCATAAACCCCAATTCATTAACCCTGGATTAGAACATAATCGCATTTCCCTTGACCAAATCTATGAAATACCAGGGGCTGAAAACCATCATCCCCAAAAACCATGTGCGAACCCATGCACAAAACCATGGGTGGGTCTGCCCACCGAAAAATAGGGTCCAATTTTTTTTTTCCAAGGGCGCTACTGCCCCCCCTGTGAACCCCCTGCTACCCCCGGCACAACGTACAGGGGGGGCTTTCACCCCCCCGTGACCCCCCCGCACGTGCGACTAATCGTGGAAAGAATATAACACATACCCAACAATATTATTATAAATTTTAATTAAATATTTAATAATAATATTAAATTTAATACTAAATTAAAACCCATATAAATATAATATTGAATTTTTTTATCTATCTTTTTATTGATTTCTTATTAAACTTGAAGTATTGTAAGTATAAAACCCCACCTAGTCCCAAGGATGTGGTCTAATGGTTAGGTGGAGAGACTTGGTATGTGGGCCAACCCCTGGAAAGACTATGTATGCCTAAGAGCCTAATCCCAGCTCAGTTGAAAAAAAAAGAGTATAAAACTGGACCTCCCTGCTTTTAAAATAAATAAACAAACCATTAATATTTTTTATCTTTATCTTTTTACTGATTTCTTATGATTTGAAAAGTTGATCACTACTTAAATTAATCAAATAATTTTACATATAAATACATGTAGTGTTGTCTCAATATAGGTAGACTATCTTGGACACACAATCACTTGGTTGAGATAATATCTCAACCACACACCAATCTAGGAAACATCTAGATTTAAACAACTCCTAAAAAATAGGAACAAACTCCTTTACATAGAAAGAATCACACAAAGACAAGTAAGAATAATATTTTTCCAAGTCTCCCCCTTAATGACTACTTGTCTTGATCTCAATTAGAAAGATATACATTTGGTCCAATTTGACAATTACACCTTGTACCTTTCTCATGAAGACATCATCAAATTGTCGACGACCATATAAAGGAAAAACTATCCACTGGAATGCATGGGTACCTAACCACTGTAACCATTGATCTAATAGGAAGTCCTTCACATATATTGTTCATCCAACTCCTTGATGAACTCTCTTGGACATGGTCCTTCACACTATGATATTATTCCATCTCACAACCCCCCCATAATCAAAGACACAATTATCTGATTACATATCAAGCTTAGATACGAGTAAATTTTCCACCCTCGTACCTACCAAGTGGTTGATTCCACAACTTGATATCACTAGGGAATGCATATTCCCTCTTTGGGTCTTACATCCATATGTCCTTTTAATATACTCCAATCTTAAGAAGATACTAGGTACATAAGAGATTTTAATGACCACAGAAGACCATTACAAATAAATATATGACATGTAGACTTGATATAATTAAAATGTGTGACTCATACTTTATCAGAGTCATGAGTCTATTCTACACTCTCAAAAAAACTTGGTTCTCCATCATCCCAAAATTTTGCACAAAACCAATATTCACTACACTTCAAATTTATTATCCACCATAGAGTGTTTTTGGTCTCCTCTTTTTTTCTAGTTTAATTGTTGTCTTCAATTCACTTGCACGATTTGTTAATGTAGTTAATTCTAACAAAACCAATCCATTAAGTTAGATAAGCTCAATGCAAATACTTCTAATTCAGAAATATTTATAAACACCACTATGTGTTCTTATTTGGAGTTTCTAAACCTGCAATCATAGCCATTTTAATAAATTTCATTTTTACATGGATTTGATGAGGCTCTTTCCAAACTCTAAATAAATTCAAAATGGTGAAATAACCCTCACACCATCGCAATTAGTTTTTGTTTTCATCATCATTTGGTTTGTGTTGTAGCCACTATGGAACATCAAATTTTTAAACATTTTTGGAAATATGATGAAAATGAGACTCCATCCTCCTACTATTCATCGTTTAATATGGTGTGTAAAATTCAAACTAGATCCACTGCCATGCACAAGTTCTCATCTAAGCTTTCATCACAACTCCACCATAAAATACAAACCAATTGCAATTTGTAAGAAGATTATTATTCAGAAAGGAAAGGAAAGGTGAGAGATACTGATAAGAAACTTCATGGATAAAAGGGATCAATGCTTCATCAAATTTTATACAATACCAAATTCTTCTAAAATCATACTTAGTGCCTTCATCTTGAATATGCGTTGGCGACAGGGTCCAAATCGTAGTGTGGAACCGGGTGGAGGGCATGTGTTCCATGGAGAGCACCAAGAACGTTAGACGCAATGGACCTGATCCCATGAATGCCAAGTGCTCAGGCACCGGGACCTCGTTGTCGATAATCATGCCGAACTCAAGCCAGGAAAGCTTCTTATACTTGTTATAATTAGGAAACGACGCAAGGTGCTCTACAGGGTCTGGGAACTGGCCAAGAATGGTCAAGTATTGGCTCTCTAGGAGCCCCTCGGATTCAATTGCATCTCCTGCTCCACCTCACTGAGTGCGTGGACGTCGATGGTGCTCAACAACATGCAGAGGAGCACCAGCTCGGTAAAAATATTGTTCACTAACTTCTAAGGGTAGAGGCTCTCCAACTTTATTAGCCTTTTGTACACTTCTTCAACCTTGTTGACTAACTTTTTCTGTGTAGGCATGTGGGCTAGGAACGAATTCTCTCCTCCCTTTCCCAATTTGAAAAGCTAATCGCTACTTCAGCTAATCAAATAATGTTCATGTAGTTTTGTCTCAAGAGAGATGATAGCTTATTTTGGATACACAATCATTTGGTTGAGAGAGTATCTAAAACACGGGTTAAGATAGGAAACATCAAGATATAAACAACTCCTAAACATTAGGAAGAAACTCTTTTACATAGAAAAAATCACACTAAGACAAATAAGAATTATATTTTTCCAAATTTATGAAACTTGAGATATTGTATGTATAAAACTGCACCTCCTTGATTTTAAACTAAAGAATGAAACCATTAAACTAAAGAATGAAACCATTAATATATTGAATGAGTTTTAAGGGAGAAAAAGGAATAATATCATCAATTTGTACAATGAAATGAGATTTATTTTTGAACATCTACGGCTTCGTTTCTATAGAAAGATAATAGGTCCATTTAAAGTTCGCTTCAATTTTGGTATTGATTCAAATACCTAAGGTCATTTTAGTGATATGATCCTCCATTCAATTTGTCTGCACTCGATTATAAAATAGAGTGATAAATTTAATAAATGCAGATGCATGATACATTTTTGTTGTGTTCTTCTTCTTATGTAATGAAATATCATTTATTCATTCCATCAAGCCCTACTCATTATTTGGAAACCTTGTAGTTATTGGTGAGTTGTGTTTTTAAAATTTTGTTATAAATGGTTAATGATGTACGCGAAACTGGCCGCCTATGTATATATGTATTATTTCAAATATTCAAGGACAAATTGATAAATATTTTTATTCTGCTATTGTACAATTTATAAGTTAGGTTGTGGTGAACGTAAAGATCAAGTTCAAGGATTCAATGAAGCGAAGGATTCAATAGAGATTTTATATGGATGTTTGATTTTCGTGCAATTTATATGCACAGTCAACAATGTACATGTTTATAATTACATGCTTATACCAATCCTTATCAGATTTTTAAAGATAACTTATGTTGAAAATTGATCAGGAAGTGGATTGAGCACCAACCCAGCCAATGCGAAGAAGATCAAATCCAATCGTAATTGAATTAATGACCTTGTAATTGTTGTATAAATAGGCTTTAATATTTTTTTAAAAATATGGTTTAAGAATTTGATTTCAGGAAGTACTAAGTAGGATTTGTAGAATGAGCAGAAAACTAGGGTTTGGAGACAGCGTAGATTTCTGACAGCGTTGGAATCAAGGAAAAGGAGCACTATTCTGCAATAGATCTGAGTGGGATAATGGCAACATCGCCAGGGGGTGAGATCCCCTCCTACAGGAATGTAACGGAAGGAGAGTACAATGGAAAGCAACCAAGTTCATAGAGAGGTGTCTGCCCCAACTTAGGACTCATTCTAGGAGCCCAATATCAAGCCAAGACCAGAGCCCATTGCCTGCCAAGAGCCACAAAGAAGCCACACTTTTTCATTCCATAAAATAAGTTAGAGCAGTATCGAAGCTACATGAAGGACCATGCTTTAATTTGTAAATTTATAGACATCTGGCCGACGAAGAAAAATTTAATCAAATGGATTCAACTAAAATGGAAACCAAAAGGCCACATTGATTTGAAATTTGGGGCAATAGGCTTCTTTACTGTGATATTCACTAGCCTCATTGATAAAGAAATAAGCTTTGAAGGAGGACCATATTTTTACTACAATGCAAGGTTATTTGTAAGGAAATGGGAAGAATGTTATAGCCCTAATCAAGAACAATTTCTGGCAGCACCTGTCAAGGTTAGGCTATTCGCATTGCCAACCGATTTTTGGGACCCATAAATACTAGAAGGTATTGGAAAATCTCTTGGAAAATTTGTCAAAATAGCAGAAACCACACGTCGAGGAAGGTATACTTTGTTTTCTTGAATCTGTGTATAAATGAATATAATGAAGCCCCTACCAGAATTGATTTAATTGGAATTTGAAGGAGAAGTCTGGAAGCCACTGCTCGACTATGAGAACATTCCATTTAGATGTCGGCGATGCCATGATTATGGCCATTTATTTAAATCCTACCCTCTAAATAATCTGGACGAGATGGAGGGAAAAAAACTAGAGGGAGGAGGAGTAGCAACAGAAAAACATGATGGGTTTAAGACAGTGGCAAGTAAGATAAATAACAACAAACAATAGTCAAACCAAAAAATTAGCCCAACGAGGCAAAAGAGTAACCAAAATAAGTACAAAATACTGCAATAAATGGGAGAGAGCTCAAAAGAAGCCGAACAATCCACTGAAGAAGGAGAGGGCCAGATACCCCAAAATAGCATTGAAAACCGAAAGGAAGGCTCAAGCAGAACCAACATAAAAGGAAGAGCAATCTCACACTGTGGAATAATATATCATGGAAGTTGGCACAACTAAGGATGAGCTAAGCGTAGAAGAGGTGGTATTAAATAAATTGCTGCATTAATGGAGGAATCTAGATGAGTGATTCATATTAGAAGACCAAAATAGGATCTATAAGGAAACATTTGAACAATACATGACTAATCAAGGACAGAGACAAACAGAAATGGTAGACACATAGAGCTCACAGAAAGGAACCCCCCAAGAATCTAGTAATCAAGAAAAAGGAGGAAAGAAGAGGGGAAGAAATAATTTACAGGAATCCATTCAAATGGTCAAAGAAATGTTAGTGAATTTAGGAAGGGTAATACTACTATCAAAGGTATTCCAACAACTACACAAAGTTTTCCAATGACAATTATCTCCTGGAATATGAGGGGCCTCAATAGTAGGGGAAAACGGAGGTATTTACAAGAAATATTGAAGGTGGAGAGGCCACATGTGGTGTTTCTTCAAGAAACAAAAGTCTTATGGAAATATTAGAGGAAATTCTGAAGTTTTAAAAACCCAAATATCAAGCAGTAGCCATTGACTCTAGAGGTAGCACAGGTGGAATAGAAATCCTCTAGAACCCAGCAGAGATTAGGGAAGAAGTATGGATATGAATACCACATATTATAAGAAGTAATTTTAGGAAAATTGGAAAAAAATAATGGGTCCTAATCTCATATGTTTATGGCCCTCATATTCTGAGAGAAAAGGAAGCATTCCTTCAGAGCATAAGAATGCTAAAGAATCTACATAGTGAAAAGTATTGGCTGATACGAGGATATTTCATTACTCCCTACATGATAAAAAAGAAGGAATTCGAAGAGAGGAGCCAAAAATATTAATGTTCAAGGACATGTTAACTAATTTACGATTTGTAGACATACCGACAATTAATGGTAAGTATACCTAGAATAATAGACAAGGAGGTGCTCATCAAGTAGTCTCAAGGCTAGATAGATTCTTAACTTCAAAAGCTCTTATAAGAATTGATGTCTTTTATGAGGCCACCATCCTCCCTAGCCTAGGATAGAACCACTAGCTGATATGTCTAGAGATAGACATGAAGCAGAGTAACAAGAAAAGATCGTTCAGATTTGAGGTTTTTTGGTTGAGAGACGCTACCTTCTTAAAAAAAGAAAAGGGATGGTGGGAAACAAGCCTAATTCATGGAAGGAACATGATGCATACATTCCAACTCTCATTAAATTATTTTAAACAAAAAATTAAGAAATGGAAAAAAACTGAGTTTAGATATATTTAGTAAGATAAAGAACAACTGCAACTTTTCATGAAACAATTCCAGCAACAAATGATATTAAAAGGCAGATCAGAGGCCATAGTGGTGGAAGAAGGGAAGCTTCTATGTAAACTAGAAGAACGTAGGAAGTAGGAGGAAATTCTGTGGAAACATGAATCCAGAATTCAGTGGCTTAGAGAAGGGGAAAGAAACACCAAATTCTTTCATAAGGTGATGATTCAAAGAAGACAACACTATCAAATCTTATCCCTTAAAAATTTAGGAGGTAATAGGCCGGTGCAACATCAAGACATGGAGACCCTACTGGTGGAACATTTTAGCGATATTTTGACAGAGCCAGATCAACACAAGACTGAGGCAATAGAAAGGATACACTGGCACATCCCGCGAATAGTCAACTGAGATCATAATTTGGCTCTTCTATGGGTGATCACACTAGAAGAAGTGGAAGAAGTAGTAAAAGTGCTAGCAAAGAATAAAGCACCTAGACCAGATGGATTTACAACCAAATTATATCAAGCTGTGTGGCCATATGTGGGCAAAGAAATTGTGGAACTAGTGGAGGAGTCACATAGAACTAGAAAGGTACATCCTGGCCTAAATTCCACCTTTCTTTCTTTAATTCCTAAACAAGATCACTCTGATGAACTAGCTGGATTTAGACCTATTGTTTTATGTATTGTTATATACAAAATTGTTTCTATAATAATGGTCAACCACCTCAAGCCTATCCTTCCTCCTTTGATATCCCCTGAGCAGACTGGATATTTCAAAGGAAGAAAAAATCTAGATGGTATAATCACTACCCAGGAATCCATTCATTCCTTTTAAAATCTCAAAACGAAGGGTATGATGATCAAACTCAACCTTTCTAAAGCTTATGACCGCCTTAGTTGGAACTACCTTCAAAGTATTTTACATGCTTTTGGCTTTGAGCCTAGATGGATTCAATGGATTCTTTCATTCATCTCTTCCCCAAATTTATCTATTTTGCTAAATATATCTCCTTCTGATCCATTCAATAAAGTGGTCTTATACAATGCAATCTGATATCCCATTTCTTATTCATCATCATTTTAGAAGGACTTGGGAGATATATTAAAAATAAGGTGGAGGGAGGACACCTTAAAGGCTTGAATTTATGGGGAGTTGGTCTAACTCTAACCCACCAACAATTTCTTGATGACATAATGTCTTTTTTTCCAGGAGACCCTTAAAGAATCTAAAGCTATCCTCTCCATTCTCAAGGATTTCATAGCTGCTTTGGGAACCCTCATGAACAATGACAAATCCAATGTTTTATTCTTTAATACCCATCCCCAGTCTCAACACTTTTTGGCGAGAAATTTTGGGTTCCACATAGGATCCTTGCCTATGAAATACTTGGGAATTCCCCTTAGCCTCAACTCCCTCCAGGTATCGTGCTGGAAAGATCTCCTTAACTGAATTCAATCTTGTCTACAAAACCAGTCCTTTCATGCACTCAATTCCCCCAGTCGAGTCGTCCTTTCGAAATTCGTTATGTAGTCTATCCCTATTTACCAGCTATCAGGGTTAGAAACCTCAAAATATAGTTGTAGAGATATTTCCAACATCTTTAAAAAAATTGTGTGGAAAGGATCCCAACAAGCGAGAAAATTGGCCCTTCTCTCTTGGGAAAAACTAATCAAAATTAAGAAAGAAGGAGGACTGGGATTGAGGGACCCATATATGCTCAACCAAGTGATGGGAGAAAATCTATGGTGGCACTGGATACAGGGAGGTAAGGACTTGTGGAAACACATATGGGAAAGGAAATATGAAATTCCACAATCTACGAATGATTTGAAATGACTGTATTAGTTTTGTTGTGCTAAGGGTATTTTAGTTTTAATAACATGTGCATAATTGGTTCATTAGTTTGCATAAGGATTACGGAGTTTTTCCATGAATTATAGATGAACTTTAGTGAATTAGAAGCATAAATAACACTGAAAAATAGTGTAAAATAGAGAAATAAGTCACCACATGAATTTTACACAGCATGCATGATGAAGTAGTTCACCCCTCCTGGGCTACATCTGCTGGTCCAACTCTCAATGGCTTTTCCATATTTCATTATGATCAAAAATTGTCTATTACATGTAGCTACAATGCTCTAATGGTTGTTTTCTCTGCCCCAATGGCTTTAGAATGATCCAATTATTCAAAAAATGACTCTTCATCCACCCTTCCCAATAAAAAAGTGAGCCTCCTACACTTATTCCCAATATCTCCTAGGAAAAATCCGCTAAATGTGGAGAGCACTAGTTAACTTGAGTTAAATTAGGGCTGACCAACAAATTTGGCGCGCAATTTTAATGTTACGGTTAGGGTAGTGGCTTGAAAGTTAGCGGACCCTCCACTCGTGTCTGTAGTTTAAAAATAATCCGTGGACTTCTGGTTTAGGACCCACATAACTCCTTATATATATTGGAATTACAATTTGGAGTAAAAAAAAAAAAACATACATACGCGAAGCGATCCAACAACTCTCTTTGTAAAAGAATGAAAATAACCAAAAACATGTAATATACACACAAACTTATTTCTGGAGGGTCCCACCATACTTCGAACCGATCGCAAGCGATCACAATCGCCTACCCACAACTTTAACTCTCTTTGCGAATTCACTAAACCATAGAACTTGTGAAGTGCGCTATTGCACAAAGCCGAAAAATGGCTCCCCCTCATCTCATTGCATCCCTCATCCTTCTCACATTGCATCGCAACCCTTTTAACATACCGTGCGAACTCTTAATGGTATATGCTATTATTTGCGAAATGCAAAATTGCGATTCATCATCCACCATTGATCTGCTACATGATCCAACAACTCATGTCTGTCTCCACAAATTAATCACATCATTCTGTCAGACCTGAAAAGTCATAACTACCGTTCATCTTTTTCCCTCAGATCTGTGATTTAATAGCGACCGTTCGTTCCTCTCTTGGAATTATTCTAAGTATTTCTATCTTTAGTCGATTGATTCTCATACGACATCAATTTTTCAAACTATTCACGATGCCAGAATCAGGAAGATGAGAACTACGCAACCATCCTGGTTTCAACCCAATCCCATAAATTTGAATTTTGAGCAACATTTATGAACTCCTAATCATTCCTCTCCATTGGGAAGCTTTTGGACCCCAAAATACTTGATTACCTATTCAGTAGATGAGGGTACAACTCCCTCACCTTTTCAATCTGCATCCATTTTGCCTTGCTTGGTTTAGTGCCTTTGAGCCCAACTCGAAGATAGTCAACACTTCCCCTCTTTGATGCTCTTGTCCTCCTATCAAGAATTATATCTTCTTTGAGCTCATCTATAAATTCTCGCCACAAATATTCAATAGAAGGTAGCTGAACATCACTTTTTTGATCATCAATCAAAGGAAACTCATACAAATGTAAGTTTTCAACATTAACAACTAAATACATTTGCATGTACGAAGGCAAATATAGTTGGAATGCATTATTACCAACTTTTTTTATGATCTTGAAAGGACCATAGTGAATGGGTTTGAGTTTTTTACCTTCCCCTTGCATTCTTTCTTTGCTAATGTGCAACCATACCTCATCTCCCTCATGAAACTTATGATCAACCCGGTGTTTTCCATGCCTTTCTTTGTATTTTCTTTGACTTTTCTCAATTTGTTCTTGAACTTGTTGATGTATTCTCTGAATTTTCTCAATGAAATTTCAAGCCTTATCAATATCAATATGGCCATCAATTGCAACATCCTTTCCAAAGATGAAGTCTAATGTCGATTTTTGCAAATACCCAAACCATGCTTCAAAAGGTGAGGTTTGTGTTGAAGAGTGCTTTTCCCGGTTGTAAGTGTGTTGAATGTAATGCGGTTGTTCATCCCATAACTTAGGATGTTTTCTGCAATATCCTCTCAATAGATGCACAATTGTTATGTTCACCACTTTGGTTTGTCCATCTGTTTGTGGATGAAAGGTGATACTCTTTTTCAATTTTGTGTCCATCCTTCTCCATAGATTTGGCCAAAAATTCCCAATGAACCTAGAATCCCTGTCACTAACAATAGAAGTGGGTAATCTAAAATGAACCCAAACATTTTGAAAATAAATTTTAGCAATATGTTCAGCAGTAATGGTTTTCCTACATGGCATAAGTATATACATTTTACAAAATTTATCCACAACTACAAAAAGATAATCATGTTGCTTTCTTGACATAGGTAGACCTCCAACAAAGTCCATGGAGATGCTCTCCCATGGACTTGATGGTATTGGTAGTGGTGTGTACAATCCAAGCTTCCTATTACTAGGCTTACTTGTTGCACACATAGAACAAACTCTTATAAAACATGACACACTATCTATCATGCGAGGCCAATAACGATACCTTTATAGATGTGCCACAATTTTGCTTACCCAAAAGTGTCTAGCAAGAAGAGAAGAATGAGCTTCTCTCATGACACTTAGCCTCTCTCCTTGTGGAATACATAGCTTTCCAAAATGAAACATAAAATTTTTATGCATTTGATAATCTCTTTCTTCAACTTGATTCCCTTCACTCAAACTAGTATACACATCTTTGAAATCAACATCAAGTGCATATTGTTCTATGTAACTCTCATGTACAACAGAATCAATTTTTAGTAAAGTAGAAGCACTAATGATTGATCTCGAAAGTATATCTGCAAATTTATTGAATATACCTTTTTTTTACCTTATAACCAAGTGAAATTTTTGTAGAAATCCCATCCACCTGAAATGTCTTGATTGCTGCAATTTTGTTTGCGACTGCAAATATTGTAATGGTTTGTGATCGGTGTGTACAATAGTCTCTTTACCCATCAAGTAGTGTTTCCACTTCTTGACACTTTGTACCAACACATATAGTTCTTTTTCATATGTAGGATAATTAGTCACAGCACCATTAAAAGTTTCTGAATGAAAGGTGATAGGCTTACCATGCTGCAAAAGGATTGTGCCATGGCATAGTCACTAGCATCGGTTTGTATCTCGAATGGCTATCTCAAATTTGGTAGTGCAAGGACTAGAGCTAAACTGAACTTGTCTTTTAAATATTTGAAATCTTGTTGTTGTTTGCCTCCCAACTGGAATTCTTTCTTCACACTTGTCACTGCATGCATAGGAGCTATGATGGAAGAAAAGTTAGCAATAAATTTCCTCCAATATTGAGTTGCACCTAAGAAACTTCTTACCTCGGTAACTATTTTCGGTGTGGGCCAATTCACAATGGCCTTCACTTTAGAAGGATCAATCCTCAATTATCCTCCTCCTATAATATGTCCCAAATAGACCAAAGAAGTCTTTCCAAACTCACATTTTGACATCTTAAGAAACAATTTCTCTTTCTTCAAAATATCAAGCACTCTATTTACATGCAACACATGATCTTCTTTTGTTTTGCTGAAAATCAAAATGTCATCTATGTACACAATAAAAAAGTCCTCTAGGAATGGTCGCAAAAAATTATCCATAACCTGCATAAAAGTTTCAAGTGCATTACATAAACCAAAAGGCATAACTCACCACTCAAAGAGTCCTTGTTTGGTTTTGAATGCAATTTTCCATATGTCACTTTCTGCAATTCTTACTTGATGATATCGACTTTGTAAATCTAACTTAGTGAAAAAAATTGCTTCTTTCAACTGATCAAGAAAATTATCTATTCTTCGGAGTGGGTAACTATTTTTTACCGTAATTTTGTTCAAAGCTCAAAAGTCTATACACATGCGCCAAGTCCCATCTTTCTTTGGTATCAAGACTATGGGTGAACTGCATGGCGAGGTGCTTGGCCTTATGATACCTTTATCCAACATCTCTTTGATTTGCCTCTTTATTTCAACATTCTCCATTATCGACATGCGATACATACCGATGTTGGGAAAAGGACAATATTACTACAACTGAATCTCATGTTGAATTTCCCTTTTTGGAGGCAATCCTGTTGGCTCCTGAAACATCTCATGATGCACATTAACCGCATCATATAATTCTGATTTCAACTTAGGATCACATCCCTCAAAATATTCATGATTAATATCATATTTTGGCTTAATCATAAGAAGAAAAAAATTCTTACTTGAATTTACTAGCCTCTTTACCTATCCAACATTTACCAAAGCAATATTTGTCTTCTTGTTGTGTGCTCTAACAATGAACTCCTTGCCATCTTTGAATAGATGATATTTGTTCTCAAGGAAATAGAAGATTTCTTTCCTGCCATACAATTAAGGACTCCCTAATATACCAGTTATGTCAAGTGAAACCACATCTAATTCAACTATGTCAACAAAGTTATACTGATTGCAAACCTCAATATACATTTCCTTGTAACCTGTAAATTTGCATCCTTACAAATCCAACCCAATGGATATGGTTTTGGATGTGGTATGGTATCAAGGTTAAGTTTTTTGACCAAGTATTCAGAGATTAATTTTTCTTGTGACCCACTGTAAAAAAATGTGTTAATCTTGGTATGCTTGGATATGACCCTCACATGAAACAATTCTATTCTTTCTTCTTCATTTGGAGTGTTTATGTGATAGTTTGATGTACTGGTACTAGGTTTAGTTTCAATTTATTTTCCCTTCATGTTCTTCAATCCCATGGTTGTAATTTTGGTCTCATCACCTGAATTAGACCCTCAGTCATGTTGAGTTGTAGCAGCAATTTTCTATTTCCCTTTGTTATTGGGTTTCTTTGGTCTCAATTATGGATGTAATTTCCAACAATGAGTTTCATCATGGCCTTCTTTTGAACAATGTTTACAAATCACTTTTTCTCTCTCTTTCTTAATAGATGTATTCTTTTTGTTTTTACCTTTTGGGGTTTTCTCCTTGGCTTTACCCTTAAAATGTTTCTTTCTACTCTCTTTAGGATTTTTTTTCCCTTTGGCTTCTTGATGTGTGGACTGAACACAAACTTCATCTAGACTGGTGGGGTTAAACATGAGAATATTATGTTTTAGGTAGCTATGTCATCCTCCTCTGTACTTTAGCAAAGTGTCTTGGCTCTGCAAATCCACCCCTAATAAAAGAGCTCTTCTCCTAAATTCCTTGGTGTATTCTTGCACATTTTTTCCCTTTAACTGCCTAAAGTTCTACCAGTTCATGATGGATTTTTTCATATGAGCCAATGGATAAAAATTTCGTTTAATAGTAGTAATAAAATTTGACCATGATAGACTAATCTTACCATGTTTCTTTATTTCCTCCTATGCCTTAGTTTCCCACCAAACAAGTGTTGCATCTTCCATTCTCAATGAAGCTAATTGAATTTTGGTATCATCATCTTGAAGCTTCTGTATTCTTAAATAGAACTCCAATTTTTTAATCCAATTATCTAGCTTGTCTTCATTTACTTCACCATTAAACATTGTAAATTTGAAATTAACATCAAGTTTAAATAAAGGAGATTTACCAGTGCTCTTGGACTTGTGCGGCTGATGTACTGAAGAAGAGGTAGAAGATGATGATGATGATGATGATGATGATGAGGGTGAATATGGTGGCTCTCCATTGCCTCCATTTCCTCCATTTCCCTTCTTTGAATTGTCTTCATCATTTTGACCTCTTGAGTATCCTTGTCCTTCCTTTTGGAGTTTAGATCCTTCTCCTTCCACTCTCTCATTCCTTTATTGATAAAGAATTATAACCATCTCATTCATGTAAAGAAATGCTTTCCTAAACATTCTTTCTTCTTCCTTAGGGTCAACTTCGTTATGAATTTCTCCTTCCTCATGAGGCATGCTTAAGGAACTTCTGCTTCTTTAGGAGGTGAACTAGGTGGTGGAGATTGTGACAATCTTGCTCTCCTTTGATTTGGATCCTTTTGAGACCCTCCTGATTCCACCAATTTGTCTTCTCCCCTTTTGAGCTTGAGCCTTATAAGCATCTAAAACTTGCAAAGAGTTAAATAATTCTTTGCACTAAACAACACCAAAGAAAAACTCTAGCTCTGATACCATTTGATTTGAAATGACCATATTAGTTTTGTTATGCTAAGGGTCTTTCATTTTTAATAATATGTGCATAATTGGTTCATTATTTTGCATAAGGATTAAGGAGTTTTTCCATGAATTATAGATGAAATTTAGTGAATTAGAAGCATAAAATAAGCATAAATAACACTAAACAACAATGTAAAATAGAGAAATAAGTCACCACATGAAGTTTACATAGTGGGCATGATGAAGTAGTTCACCCCTCCTGGGCTACATCTGCTGGTTCAACTCCCAATGGCTTGTCCATCTTCCATTATGTTCAAAATTTTTCTATTACATGTAGCTACAGTGCTCTAATGGTTGTTTTCTCTGCACCAATGGATTTAGAATGCTCCAATTAGTCAAAAAATGACTCTTCATTCACCCTGCCTAGTTGCAAATTAAGCCTCCTACACTTATTCTCAATATCTCCTAGGAAAACTCCGCTAAATGTGGAGAGCTCTAGTTAACTGGAGTTAAATTAGGGCTAATCGCCAAATTTGGCACACAATTTTAATGTTACGGTTAGGGTGGTGGCTTGAAAGTTATCGAACCCTCTGCTCATGTCTACAGTTTAAAAATAATATGTGGACTTGTAGTTTAGGACCCACATAACTCCTTATATATAGCGGAATTACAATTCAGAGTAAAAAAAAAAATCATACATACGTGAAGCGATCCAACATCACTCTTTATAAAAGAATACAAATAACCCAAAACATGTAACATACAGCCAAACTTCTTGCTGGAGGGTCCCACCATACGTCGAACCAATCGCAAGCGATTGTAATCACCTGCTCGCAACTTTAACTCTATTTGCGAACTCGCTAAACCAAAGAACTTGCGAAGTGTGCTATTGTGCAAAGCCGACACATGGCTCCCCCTCATCTCATTGCATCCTTCTTCCTACTTGCATCGCATCGCAACCATTTTAACATACCGTGCAAGATCTTAACGGTATCCACTATTATTTGTGAAATGTGAAATCGTGATTCATCATCCACCGTTGATCTGATGCATGATCCAACTGATCACGTATGTCTCCGCCAATTCATCAAATCATTATGTCAAACTCTCGAAGCCATCACGATCGTTCATATTTCACCCTCAGATCTGCGATTTAATCGCGAATTTCTGTTCCTCTCTCCGAATTCTTCTAGGTATTTGTGTCTTTAGTTGAGTGATCCTCATATGACATCGGTTTTTTGAACCGTTCACGGTGCCGAAATCAGGAAGACGAGAACTACGCAACTATCCTAGTTTCAACCCAATCCTGTAACTTTGAATTTTGAGAAAAAATTATGAACTCCTGATCAACGAAAGGAATATTGAGGGTTCATAATACTTTGAAAGGATCTGGTATATGGAATTTAACAGCCTCAAATAAATATTTCATCGAGGAACATAGCTTCTGGAAATAAAAGGAGAAAACATTTCTCTGTTTTGGGAAGACTTTTGACAGTAAAGGGACAAGTTGTTTAGCAAAATATAATTATTGGATATTTTCCTATTCACCAATAGAATGAATAACAAAAAAGTGGCTCATTTCTAGGAAGGAGGGAGAAATCATCATTGGAGAAAATGGAAACAAAAGGAATAATGGCATAATGCTCTAGACACCCAGCAATGGGAATCTTATGAGAAGGAGTTAAAATCCATAAAACTAACAGTAATGACAGGAGAAGTTATTATGCGATGGGGGTATAGAATGAAAGGGATGTTCACAGTTCAAGAATGATATAATATCAAAATAGACAACATACAAACTAAAGCCTCCCACCTCTAGCAAAAAATCTGGTCTAGGAAGCAATGGCCAAAAGTTGAATTCTTTATATGGTTAGTAAGTCACGGAAGGATACTAACCTGGGATCAACTACAAAAAAGAGGGATGCCAGGACTGTCCTAATGTCAGATGTGTGAGAAACATAATGAAACCATGGAACACCTGTTGAATAAGTGCACTGTTGTGGAACAACTTTGGCAGAACCTTCCTTTCTCTTTCAACAAAATGATATGGACAAAGAAAATATCAAACAAAGAATAGAAAATTGGAGAAAATGGGGATTCCAAAGTCCAGTAATTAATAGGGCTTGGTCGATATCCCTAGGATTCCTCATGTGGGTAGTATGGAAAGAAAGGAACAGGTGAAATTTTAGAGATGAGACACAACAGGTAGATGAAACATGGAGAAAAATAATTGATAATATCAGAGAAACCATCCTTGCAGATAAATGGCATGAGGATGATTGGAAAGTGAATGCCCATGAGACTCACATACTGGAAAAATTGAATCTCAAATCAAAACTTCTTTCTCCTACTTTCTGGAAATTGAAACCCATGGCATGTCATTTATGAGATAAATTTAGGACACCTCCACACGGTTTCCTAAAACTAAACTACGATGGAGCCTCTAAAAGAAAACAATGCCAAGCTGGTGCAGGGGGGTTTTTCATAGATTCACGAGGACAAGTAAGGAATATTTATTCAATGGACTTGGGATATGCAATCAATAATAAGGCGGAGTTTAATGCGGTTAAACATGGCCTCCTGATAGTAAGAAGAGAAAATTACAATAGGCTAATAGTCAAAGGAGACTCGTCTTTAATGGTCATAGGAATTCTCCAAAAGCTTCAGCAGGAAGTTGGATGGGAACAAACTAGTCACAGTTGGTGCACAACATGACTCATACAAGAAATTAAAGATCTGATTGCAAGCCTAAGCTATATGATATCATCTCATATTCGAGGAATAGGGAATGCAACAATAGACTTTCTAGTGAATTGGGGGTGTAACCATCGAGGTTAGTATCTTGACAAAACCTGGGACATATCGCTACATGAGGGTGGCCTTGAAAATTTGCAAGAGATAGTGGACAAAGATAATAGCCAAATTAAAAATCCCTGATTGGGGTTTCAAGGGTGCCAAAGGATGTACAAAATGGCAGCCAACCATGCGAGCCATGCGGTGGAATGGTGACAACACAGGTTAGAGATTGTGGGCAGCTTGCATGCCAAATTAAGCCAACATTCAATGTGGGTAGAAGAAAGTAGGTTTTGTCAGACAATTTTGGGGATGTTCGCCACAGCTGGAGGGAGAAAAGGTTGGGAAGAAGGTTGGTTTACCGATTGAGGTGAGTCACTGCGCAAACGTTTGTGGAGTAGCCAATAGGGGAATTGTGCCATAGAAAGGTTTTTGTAGCCATCATGCAACGATATTTCATGTATGTTTTCTTCTACTGTATTTTTCTGAGCATGGAAGTCATATGTGTCACTGAGATGGGGGGGAGGCATATCCTGTATGAAATGAATCCCTATCATGTAATTAAATCGGATGGGATCCATCCTTATCCTGGTTATGTTATGATGTTAATTTGGGAGGATGCTTTGTCTGAGAGGGTTTCTATAATGTTTTCCAAGGTTTGCTGGTTTTAGCAGACTTGTGTTTGTCTTTTTATCTCAATGAAAGAGTGTGCTTCGATTTTCCCTAAGGATTCCCTTAGAATTTGTCACTTGGTCAGTCATGTTGATTTCGTCTTGCATAATAGGATTCTTTGTTCTTTAGTAATGAGAAATGTAGGGGAGGTGGTGGGCGATGCTGCTTGGAGAAGAATGGTATGTCCTCTCCCTAAATTGAATCATGAAACCTCGTAACCTGACTCCTATCAACATAATTTTCTATGCAACTCTACATGTCAATGATATGAACTTGCATCCATGTATTGTAATGATTATCTGGGTGTTAATGGTTTTTTTAATATCATCAACTTGGGTCTAGACCATGCTTTGATTTCAGCTAGATATCATGGGTATTTGGCTGGGGCCGGGGGAAATTTTCTATATATGCTTGGTTCTGGGTTGCTGTCTATCGAGGGCATCGACTCTATGACCCTGTATAAGATTTATTATGTTTTTCTTGGATTCACAATTTCTATTGATTAACTCTCCATTTTTAGTAATTGTCTGGACTCTATTCTGTTGTCTGTTGCAGGTGTTAATGCATTTCTCCTGCATTGTAAATCCTTGAGCTGGGTTCTTATTAAGAAAAGGTATTGCTGTAAAATTTTGAATACAGAGGCATGCTCATAGTGCTATGTCATGTGGTCTATTGGATATGCACAATGTATGACTATGTACTATCATTCTTGGAGGGTTTCGCTGGCTGTGAAGAGGAGCTCTCACAGATATACGGGAATATGGGAAAGGAAGCAAGTGAAAAGAAATAAGGCTGAGGTGGTGGGATGGAAACATCTGACCCTCAATAGACAAGAGAGAATTTTATCTAGTCTGACTAAAATGGGATGGAAACATCTGACCCTCAATAGACAAGAGAGAATTTTATCTAGTCTGACTAAAAACAATTATTTTTCTCTGTTTCCATGTATAGGTCCTTCTAGCATCTTTCACCCTTAGGTATTTTCACATCGGGTGAGAACCCTGGTGTGGATTCAAGTGAAGGTACAATTGCTGGGAGACCAACCAAAAATGAAAATGGTGAAAGCGCATGCATGAAAAGTAAATGCTAGAAAAAGGGGCTCAGTGGGTAGTATAGGTAAGGACAAAGGCAAGCAAAAGGTGGGACTCAATAAACGAGGAAGAAATCCTCGTAAGGAAATCATGCAAAACCTATTGCATGCCTATGTAGTGGGGACACCCTGACAAGTAAAAGGCTTGATTTTAGGTTGGGAGCACGACCTCAAAATCAAAGTTGAGGAAGATATTCCGGATGAGGAAATGGACCCTATGGTGACTGATCCCAGGAAGACAAGAGGAAGACTGTCCTTGTTTAAGCATTCTATCCATCTCTATTGGATAATGAAGTGTTTAATGACAAAGGCCATTGTAGAAATTCAAGAGGTAGGAGGAGACCCAAAGAGAACTTCCATATTGGCTGAAATGCATAGACATATTTAGGAAATTCACCTTCATCTACATCATCAGAATGTGCATCTAGGTTGAATGGAATATCAACTCCAAAGTATGCATCAAGTTGATATGCCTGGGTCAAGTGTCAAGGTTCCGACACTTATTGAATCATTAGATGAGTAACTCTAGAGGTATAATGTTTTTTGTTTAAATATGAAAGGGGTAGATAGCATTTACTTTTTTATTAGTATGTCAAAAGATATAGTAGATAATATACTTTTTAAGGGATCAAGAGACAGGACTAAACTCTTCCAATTTTGGTTGGCTTTTAACTCTTTGAGGTGACCAACATACCTAGTTTATTGGGATAGATTGAGGCTACCAAGCATATAATATGATAATGTAACATGTTGTTTTGTTGATATGAATAAATAAAGAGGTACTATCATATTAAAAAAAAATAGTTTATATTTTTATGGAATTTAACATTATTTATTTATATTGTTATTTCCATTTTCTATAGCCTAGAAAATTAATTTTATTTTATTTATTGGACACTATTTTAATTGAGCACTTACACATAAACCTCTAGGCTAAATAGATATCTATAATACTTACACATAACCCTCTAAGCTAAATAAATATCTAAAAGCTATGAAATTGGAATGAATTGTATTGCCCTGAGATATTTTGTGCGTCTTCTAATTGATTTAAAAAGTCTACGTGAGTGGATGTTGTTCTCTTTGTGACAATGGTGATTATTGATTCCCAATTTTTGTCTGAACAGTTTAAAACTGATTAACATGAGAAATTTCATAATCCAAAGAAACACAGATACCTTTTCCCAACTCCTTTCATTCATGTGTAATATTTAATATTTGACATGTTATCTATATTGATATGGACGAGGATACATATAATGTCTACCCATTATTATTCTGTCACTCAGAGAATAAAATCGACAGTTCGCTTTTATTTAACTATATAAATACTGAGCGACTACAAGGAAGAAAAGAACGAATCTAGATGAAGATCATGAGGATGTGAACTTGTGTTGAATAATTTGCACGAGCTTGTCATCGATCTGGAAATCTCTCTCGAGAACAGAGGCAGAAACAGGAGGAGAGGCTCCAAACAAGGCCGCCACAACCTACTGAGTTCCTGGATTCTAGTTGTTCAGTGCGGAGATGGCCACTGCATTGACAGAACCAATGTTCTGTTGAAAATACACAAGACCTCGTGGGAACACAAACACGTCTCCCTTCTCCAGTGTTGTGGAGAAAAAAGTGTTGTTAGTTTTGATAAAGCCGACCAAGAGAGTACCCTCAATGACCACCAAGATTTCGATTGCCCGTGGATGTGTGTGAGGGGGATTAAGTCTGAGAGGATCAACGTTATCAAGTCGTACCATGGAGATTCCCAAGGTGTTTAATCCTGGTAGCTACATTAAAAAAGTTGGCATTACCACAAAACCCAACTGATTATTGGTATTTCCTGGTTTGTCTAGGCCCATCAACCGAAAGTCGTTTGTTGTAACCGTCATCACATTCTTACATGGAAACCCATTCACAATAACTGCACAGTTCAAATCAAATAATATATATATGAATGATATGCTATTCACCCATAATCAGCTTTACATACATTCGCAAACGCACCAGACATCTAAAATTATATTTCCTGTAATTACAATGTGGATTATACGTTACCTTTGCTTTTCAAACCGGCAATGCAAATTTCTTGTAAAGGATCTGAATCACTTGCATGTGTTGAAATGTTACTTTCAACTACAACAATGTACAGTGGCTGCTTTCCATTTTTACCTCCAGGTTTTTTGTACTCAGCTGCTTACTATTATGGTTGAGGAGTCAAATTTGATTTTGAGAACAGGGTACATAGTTCTCTGTTTGGGAAGCAGAAGTTACGGCGCCTGTCCGTTGTATTAAAAGAAACAGAGCATCAGGGTTTATTGAAAGTAGAGTTTAAGTTTTGAACGCGGGAAGACAGTTTAGTTTAAAGGTTGGTGGTTCCGCAGGCCATGGCAGAAGTGGTCCCGCAGACCACATCGGCAGACAGCACAGCATACACGTGTAGGATCCCCATTGGATCGGGTTTTATTTTGAATTTGTTCGCATTGCGGAAATCCAGACCCAAAGTGTTTACTGAGGTGGATTTGATAAAATTTTGGGTCACAAATGACCCCTACGTCAGCAGGTCCATTTCGAACCCGAAACAAGTTTATAGTACGGATTGAAGAATTTATCGCGTGTCCAAAGCACCGATTTTAGCATCCCAAATTGTAATGAAAAACCCCCATTGCATTTTGGTTTAACATTTTGAAGTCCAGGGTAGTGTTTTACAAAGGTTCGAAAAGTTTGATAAACGTTTTGATATGTTTTAATGTTTTTTTATGTTATTATGTTTTAAACATATATAATGCATGTGCGCATTTGTATGTGGGCCCAAGAGGTTTTTTATTCATAGAGTTCATAGGTTTAGTTTTTAATATATAGTTTTGTTTTTTTTTATATGCTGCGCCATATAAAGAGTCGGATAACTTATTTTGTATTGTAATTTTTACACACAATAGTGTATTTTTGCAAAAAGGAGGCAGAGTGTATTTTGCACAGCAGTGCGTTGTTTTTACTGAGACAGAGTGTTTTTTTTACAGTGAGATAGAGAGTGAATATTTAGCATTGTGATAGCAGCAGTCTAAGTTTTGTAATCCCTCAGTCAAAGGAATATCTTGTAATAGTTTTTTTTTGAGTTAATGAAATAAAAATTTTCAAAGTGTGAATCTCTGTCCTATGAAGAAAATTTTATAATTCTCTGAGTTAAGAAGGAGAGTATCATTCTCTCCATATTGTTCTGTAATTCTCAAAAATTCCAACATGGTATCAGAGCTAGTCCAGGCTCTTTGAAGGTGTCAAAGAAGATGAAGGAAGGATTTCTTGTTGCAGCAGCTTCTCCAACAGAGTAAAGACTCAGTCAAAATAATCCAAGGTATTTCTCAATACAATTTTTTTTTGTGTTACTGTTGAAGATAGTCATCTATTTAAAAACACATTCAAGTGTTCGAAGCATACTTAAGAGTGCAAGAATGGCTGGAGCCAGCACTAGCATGGGTATAGGTAATACTCGGCTCCCACAATTTAATGGGAAAAACTATGACTACTGGGAAATAACTATGAGAGCCCTATTTTCTTCCCAAGACTTATGGGAACTTGTTGAGGATGGATTTGAAGAGCCAGTAGATGAAAATGAGTTTGATGATTTAACTCAGGTAGAGAAGGAGCTGTTGAAGAGCAATAAGAAGAAGGATTCTAAAGCCCTCTACTTTTTGTATCAAGCAGTGCATGAGAGTGTGTTTCCAAGGATAACAGTAGCTAAGAGATCCAAAGAAGCATGGAAAAATCTCAAGACAACCTATCAAGGCATGGAGAAAGTGAAGACAGCAAAACTACAATTGCTGAGGAGAGATTTTGAGACTCTATGCATGAAGGGGTCAGATAACATTGACTCATTCTTCACACATGTGATTGGAATGGTCACACAGATAAGGCCTCATGGAGAGACTCTCGAAGAAAGGATGATTGTGGAGAAACTATTGAGGAGTCTACCCTCAAGGTTCGATGTGATTGTCACCACAATAGAAGAGACAAAGGATCTCAAAAACTTTTTAGTTGATGAGCTACATGCATCACTGATGACACATGAGCAGAGATTGGGTAGAAATGAAAACTCATCTCTAGAGCATGCCTTTAAGACCTAGATGTCCTTCGGAAGAGGAAGAGGGCAAGGCAGAGGAAACAAGAGAGGAAGAGGCAGAAGCCAAAACAGAGGTGGAAGAAATAGTCCAACAAATGCTCAAGGAAGGGGCAACAATCCAAATCAGAACCAAGGTCAAGGCAGCACCCAGCAAAGTGGTCAACAACATTCTCAAGGAAAAAGGTATGATAAATCCAATGTCCAATGTCACTATTGTAAAAAATATGGGCATTATGCAAATGAATGTAGGAAGAAGCAGCATGATATGGGAAATAGAAAAAATGAAAATTTCACTAGAGAAAATATCAGCCAAGATAAATTGTTTTTAGCTTGTAATATGGCTGAGGAAAAGAGAGAAGATTTATGGTTTCTAGACTCTGGTTGCAGTAACCATATGACAGGAAACATAGCCATGTTTTCTATGTTAGATGAGAATGTGAAATCACAAGTCACATTAGGGACTGAGAGTAAAGTGTCTGTTATGGGAAAAGGAGATGTAAATGTCTTAACAAGAAAAGGAGAAAAGAAATCCATAGTAGATGTTTATTATGTTTCAGGAATGAAATGTAACCTCTTAAGTATTGGACAACTTATTCAAAATGGGTACAATGTTTTCTTTGAGGATGATGTATGCACCATCATGGACAAAACCACCCAGCAAAAAATGTATTGCTGACATGAAGATGACAAAGAACAGGATGTTCCCTCTCAGGATGAGAGCGGATTTAAAGAATGGAGAAGAAATAGCAGCAGTGACACAAGAGGCTTTCCAAAGCAAACCAAAATATGACAATTGGTTGTGGCACTTGAGATTTGGACATCTCAACTTTGGAGGTCTTAACTTGTTGAACATAAAAGTAATGGTAAGAGGTTTGCCATTGATAGATAAACTAGACAGCCTTTGTGAAGGTTGTACCTTGGGTAAACAACACAGAGAAAGTTTCCTTCTAGGAAAAGCATAAGGGCAAAAGCACCCTTAGATATTTTCCACTCAGATTTATGTGGACCGATGCAAACTCCATCACTTGCTAGTAGCCATTATATGTTAACATTTATTGATGCTTTTACAAGAAAAACTTGGGTTTACTTTTTGAAAAAGAAAAGTGAAGTGTTTGAAATATTCTACAATTTCAAAGCACTTGTGGAGAACCAAAGTGGGCTGCATATCAAAGTTCTAAGAACTGATAGAGGTGGTGAGTATATCTCCAAAGAGTTTCTACATTTTTGTAGAGAAAATGGAATTCATAAGCAGTTTACAACTAGGTACACTCAGCAGCAAAATGGAGTTGTCGAAAGGAAGAATAGGAAAATCATGGATATGGTGAGGAGTATGTTAAAGGCAAAGAATTTGCCTAATTATTATTGGGCTGAGGTTGTACATTTTGCAGCGTATATTTTAAATAGATGCCCAAAAAAAGCAATCATGAACAAATTTTCGGAAGAGGCATGGAGTGGCACAAAGCAAGGTGTCACACACATGAAAGTTTTTGGATGTGTGGCTTATGCACACATTCGAGATCAGCTAAGGAAGAAGTTGGAAAGCAAGGGGGAGAAATTTATTTTCATTGGATATAGTGAGGAATCCAAAGCTTATAGGTTGTATAACCCATCCACCAAGAATTTTATTGTGAGCAGAGATGTTCAGTTTATTGAGGAGGAAGCTTGGGATGGAAGCATAGAGAAAACAGTGAATGTTAAAAACTGATTTTCTCATGATGAAGATGATGATGAGTTGGTTGAAATACATCCCCAAACAGCAGCACCAACACAAGGGCAACAAGAGACACCCTTGACGAGAAATTAAAGTGCTTCTCCAAGCACACCAAAAGGAGGAAATTCAAGTGCTTATTCAAGCACTTGTACACCAAATGAAAGAGGAAAGAAGTTTAGAAATTTGAATGACATTTATGAGCAAGAGGAAAAAAATGAAGGTATGAATTCTTTATTAGCTTTGTATTGTCATGTTGAAGATCCTACCCACTTTGAAGAAGCTATTAAGGATAGGAAATGGGTAGATGCTATGGATGAGGAAATTAATGCCATAGAAAGAAACAAGACATGGGATTTGGTTGAACTCCCAAAAGGAAAATAATTCATTAGAGTTAAATGGGCCTACAAGACCAAGAGTAATGCTGAAGGAAAAATTGAGAGACACAAGGCCAGACTTGTTATCAAAGGGTATAAGCAGCAGCATGGGAGAGACTATGAGGAAACTTTCGCACCGGTTGCTAGAATGGAAACTGTGAGAGTAGTGCTGTCCATAGCAACACAAAAAAAGTGGAAAGTTTACCAAATGGACGTGAAGTCAGCATTCCTAAATGGAGTGTTAATGGAAGAGGTTTACATTGAACAACCTCTAGTCTATGAAAAGAAAGGCCAAGAGCACAAAGTGTGCAAATTGAAGAAAGCTATTTATGGGCTGAAGCAAGCGCCAAGAGCGTGGTACAGTAGGATAGATTCCTATCTACTGGAAAATGGATTTTAAAAATGTGAGGGAGAACCCACCCTCTGCATCAAAGAAAAAGATGGTAAAATGCTAATTGTTGTTTTATATGTTGATAATGTTATTTTTACAGGTAATGATGATTGCCTTGCTGAAAGTTTTAAAAAGGTCATGAAAGAAGAATTTGAAATGATAGATATGGGTTTGCTAAAGTACTTCTTAGGAATAGAAGTAGAGAAAAATGAAAATGGGATTTTTATCTCACAAGCAAAGTATGTTAATGATGTTTTGGAAAGATTTAACATGCAGGAGAGCAAAGCAGCAATCACTCCCACAATTATGGGATTAAAACTCAGCAGAGAGGACAACATCAAGGATTTTGATCCTAGTTTGTACAAGAGAATAGTTGGCAGCCTCATGTATTTGACTGCAATTAGGCCTGATATAATGCATGCTATTAGTTTGATTTCCAGATTCATGGAGAGGCCAAAAGAAGCACATTGGCAGGCAGCAAAGAGAATTCTGAGGTATGTTAAAGGTACTAAAAGGTTTGGTATTTTATATACTGCTTCAGAAAATTCAGATTTAATTGGATACACTAACAGTGATTGGGCTAGAAGTGTAGATGACTGGAAAAGCACATCCGGTTATGTTTTTCACATGGGTTCAGGAGCCATTTCATGGGCTTCTAAAAAACATCCTATTATAGCGTTATCTACAGCAGAGGCAGAGTACGTGGCAGCTACAGCAACAGTGTGTCAAGAAATTTGGATGAGGAGAATGCTAAGAATTTTATGCCAAGAGCAGGTAAAAGGAATAGTAATTTTTTATGACAATAGATCAGCTATTGCATTATCCAAGAATTTTGTGTTTCACAAGAGAACGAAACACATTGACACAAAGTTTCATTACATTAGGGAATTGGTAAACAATGGAGAAATTGTTTTAGAACACTGCAGAACTCAGAAGCAGTTTGCAGACATTCTGACCAAGCCATTGGGGCAAAAGACTTTTGAGTTTTTGAGGAAATGTCTGGGTATGACTGATAACCTAGCAGTTGAAATTAAGGGGGAGTGTTGAAATGTTACTTTCAACTGTAGCAACGCACAGTGGCTGCTTTCCATTTTTATCTCCAGGTTTTTTGTACTCAGCCACTTACTATTATGGTTGAGGAGTCAAATTTGATTTTGAGAACTGGGTACATAGTTCTCTATTTTGGAAACAGAAGTTACGACACCTGTCCGTTTTATTAAAATAAGTAGAGCATCAAGGTTTATTGAAATCAGAGTTTAATTTTTGAACGCAGGAAGACAGTTTAGTTTAAAGGTTGGTGGTCCCACAGGCCATGGGAGTAGTGATCCCACAGACCACATCGGCAGACAACATGGCATACATCTGGAGGATTCCTATTGGATCGTGTTTTATTTTGAAGCCATTCGCATTGCGGAAATTTGGAACCAAAGTGTTTACTAAGGCGAATTTGATAAAAGTTTGGGTCACAAATGACCCCTACGTCAGCAGGTCCATTTCGGACCTGAAACAAGTTTATAGGATGGATTGAATAATTTATCGCGCGTCCAAAGCACCGACGTCAGCATCCCAAATTGTAATGCGAAACCCCCATTGCATTTCGGTTTAACATTTTGAAGTCCGGGGTAGTGTTTTACAAAGGTTCGAAAAGTTTGATAAACGTTTTGATATGTTTTAATGTTTTTCTTATGTTATTATGTTTTAAACATATATAATGCATGTGAGCATTTGTATGTGGGCCTGAGAGGTTTTTTATTCATAGAGTTCATAGGTTTAGTTTTTAATATATAATTTTGTTTTGTTTTATATGCTGCGCCATATAAAGAGTCGGGTAACTTATTTTGTATTGTAAATTTTACACACAGTAGTGTATTTTTGCAAAAAGGAGACAGAGTGTATTTTGCACAACAATGCGTTATTTTTATTGAGACAGAGTGTTTGTTTTTACAGTGAGACAGAGAGTGAAGATTTAGCACTATGATAACAGCAGTCTAAGTTTTGTAATCTATCAGTCAGAGGAAGATCTTGTAATAGTTATTTTTTGAGTTAATGAAATAGAAATTTTCAAAGTGTGAATCTCTGTCTTGTGAAGCAAATTTTATAATTCTCTGTGTTAAGAAGGAGAGTATCATTCTCTCCATATTGTTATGGAATTCTCAGAAATTCCAACAGCGCGCACAATAAAAATACTATTCGCGTATGATAAGATCACAAGTACTGCAAGTGCTAACACCGGAAAGGATTCCATGGCTTTAGCTAGCTATTTTTCTTCTAAAAAATAAATAGAGATGGACTGAATTTGATTTTGAATGAAGATCATTGCTCCATTTTATAACAATGCTAAATGATGCTTTAGTTTCTTTTAAGTTATAAATGTAAGTTCAGACAGCAGGGAGAGACTGATCCAGTGTTGCAGGTCGACGCAATCGCCTGGTTTGAAATAAACAATGGTAGTAGTTTGGACTGAGGTGGTCACAAGGAAGTACATAAGCCCACTTTCATTAATTGATTGGATCAAATTGAAAAATAAATTGAAGCTGAACATATCTTCAATATGGAAATCCATCACAACCTCATTCAATATCATCGGATTAGGTCTGGCTTGGCGAATGGCACAGGGGAGTAGGTGCTCATTGGTATCGATCACTGGACTAGCTGCGGTAACAGGTATCATCTTCCTCCTGGTCTCATTTCCTTTTTAAGTGATCATGGCATTAAAATTGTCAATCACATTGCAAATCCAGAATCCACCTCTATTTGGGGACAGGGTTGGAAAACCACTCAGGTTTTAAACATCCTACTCCACTTGCATTAGACATGGAATTATTTCACAAGTGCTTTGCATATGTCACATTTCCACATATCCATTTACAAAGATGAGTTGGTTTGGGAAAAGTCGAAGAGTGGTATTTACAATCTAAAGGAAGGACACCTTGATGCTTATGAACACAAGAGGCCAGTTGAATCATGTTGGTGGTGGAACATACTATGGAAACTCAAAAGACCCCAAAATTTAGACTCTTAATCTGGTGTATATTATTAAACAAAATTCCTACATGTGAAAATATTAAAAAAAGAGCTTTTCAAAGGCCATCATGGTGTGCGTTGTGTAACTGTTCAGAAGAATCAGTATATCATCTTTTCCTAGCATGCTCAATCACAAATCTAATATAGGGTTTGATCTACATGCAATTAGGCTTACATATCAATTGGCATGGCACAAAAATCTCAAAGGCTTGGCAAGGTTGGTACAACGAAGAAAATCCACATAAAATGAGGAACATCCCTCTTCTAGTTTGCTGGGCTATTTGGATTGGCAGGAATAAAAAGATACTTGAAAACCAAAATTTCTCTCCTCTAAATATGGGGGTAAATATTTTAGCTATATATGAATACATACATGAAAAATACCAATCTGTCTCTACTCACACAATTTTTGCTAAAGTAATGGATCACTCAAATCCCTCGACATATTTTGATGGATCTTCTCACCAAAATAACAATGGAGAGGGTGCTATTTCAAAATGAGCTTTGGATTCGGCTCCGGTATAAATAATTTTGTTGAACTACATAGCCTCAAAATTACCCTCTTATTTTCTTTAAAAAAATACTGCAGGCACATTAAGATATTTTGAGACTCCAAAATCATCATTGGTTCAATTGAAAAACTCTTTGTCACACACACATTGAACAATATGCTTGAAAATACTCTTATGATAAAATCACAATTTGATCATGTTGCCACCTATACAAGGAAAGGAACATTGGTGTCAATCAACTATCCAAAGTGGATGCGCAGCAAGATTCAGGCACATGGATAATTAATGAACATAATGGCATAAACCAATTTAAGTATCATCATCTCCCTTTTATCGAAAAAACTGGATCAAATGATAGATTATGACAACTGTGTCCACCTGATACATCAACATTATTTTTTGGACTCCACTAGTTTTTAATATGCATCATATGCAAAGTAATTTTTTGAATATATGTATATAATATCATGGGGAATGGTGGCATCGGCACAAACATCACCACTTTTTGTATATTTATTTTTGGAGTTTTATTTGATGCCATAGGACCTCATAGCTCTCTGAGCTACAAACATTGTTTTATCGCTCATATCGATATGTTATTCATACCATAACATCTAACATCTACTACCTGTAATTTTAATTTAATTATTAATGGAAATTACTTTTTTTTCCTTGGGGAAGAAAATTTAGTAATTATATTATGATGATGATTATTAACTTACACTAAGATTAATATGATTTTTTAATCTTGAGAAAATAAGAGATTAATTGAGATTCTTTAATATTTTATTTCTATGATTGAAAAGATGAGAGAGAAGTATTGATGACTTACCATAGTTTTGTTGGCTTAAAAAAATCATAAAAGTTGTTAGTGTGACAAATATTTTGAAAATTTTGAAATATATATATATATATATATATATATAATTTAATTATTTAAAATAATTTATTATAAATAGTATATTATGGTTTATATATAAAACTTAATTATATATTAAAATAAGTGTGTACAAATCTCTTATCAAAACAAAGAAAATGACCTATATTAATAAGAGGCATGAGCTTCTTTTTTACCTTTCTAAATTTGAGCATAGAAATGTTTAAAGGAATCTACTTGTTTGTAAAAATAAATAAAATATTTTGCCCTCTTTAAAAAACTAGGATATTTATCTTTAGAATATGTATGATTCCTGAGACACCATGGGAAAAATCTTAAGTACTCCTATAGAGGAGGATATCTTCTCTTTGGAAGACATTTAGTTAAGGATTAAGAAGGTAAATAATGGGAATGTTAAGGATATTGAAGGTTACCAAGGTGGAATTTTCAAAATGAGAAGATTTATCCTCATTCCTCTTATTCCTGAACTTCTCAATTTGGTAGAAATGCACAGCCTCCCTAAGAATTGGATGCAAAAATGTATTGTGCCTATCTTTAAAAGTGGGGATAAAAAAGTTCTCTCTAACTATAGGACCATTATGATAAGCCACATTTTAGCCAAGATGTATGGGCTCATTTTGGAAAAGAAGATTAGCATCTGGCTTGAAATCCAAGGTAATATAGCTAAAGGGTAAGTTGGATTTAGGAGACAACACTCAACTATTTACCATCTTGTAACTCTTAGGACCATTTCCGAGGAATGTCACAATAGTAAAACCGATCTCTTCTATTTTTTTGTTTAATTTAGAAAATATTTCAACACTGTTCCTTAGGATAAGTTATGGAAAAGACTCATATAGGTGATGTTTCTTTTCGAGTAGAAGGTTGTTGCAATTTGACTATACGAGAACATTGTCACCAAGCTTAATACCACTGAGGGTTGGTCTAAAGAGATTAAATGCAATATAAATACTAAGAAAGGGTGTCCCCTTTCCCCTACCATTTTTTGCATTTACATCGATAAGCTACAAGAGTGTTTTGAAGCTGCAAGATGCAATGGCCCCAAGCTCACTAGTATTTTCAATACTCTTATCCTTTATGCTCGACGATATCATTCTTATGACCAGAAGCCATGATCATCGGAACAAGAAGCTCAAAATCCTCCATGATTGCTACTGCAAGATGTGTATGACTGTTAATATCGAAAACACTAAAATACTGATAATTAAATCCAAAAATATCAACCATGATAATTTTATCTATGATAATAATTACTAGTAGAAGGTTTCTTCATAGAAATATTTAGGTATTGAATTTTCTTGTCAACTCAGCTGGAATTATAGCATTGAGAAAAGGATTATTGAAGGTTGGAAAACTTATTATAAGTTTAAAATAATTGTAAGTCGACTAATATTTGGGTTAAAAGTAAAAAAAGTTAATCTCTGAGACTTTCATCACCCTTGTTATTGTATATGGATGTCAGGTTTGGGGTTGTGTATATCTAGAGAATCATAGAGGAAAATTCAATTGATCCAAAAGAAATGTATAACCTACAACCTCAAGATTAAAGGAAACACTCCCTATCCTATCCTCTTGATTGAAGCTATATTTTCCCCCATTGAAAGCATGACTATGTTTAGGTACTTGATGTATAAGAAGAATCTTTACAACATGGAATCCAAGAGATTCCCAAAAATTTCTTCTAACTGTAGCGAAAAATCCAACCTATGGCTCAAGTGGGAATGACACAAGGATGCCTAGTCTTAGCTCGACCATTGAGGGATAAAGGAGGAGATTATCTTGGAGAAGAATGAAAATATTAAATGTACTATTACTTCAAAATTAAGGATAAGTTGCGGGGTGACAAGGAGCTAGAGGGGAAAATGAAGCTAAGGTACTATAAGGAGATGGTCAACCCCACTCTTGCTAACAAGAATTATCTTTTTTTCTTGATCAGTGTTAAGAAGAAGATGAACACTGCAAAGATAAGAAGTAATTATCACATGCTTCAAAGGGAAAGAAAACACTGGTCCATTCCCAAAAACCTTGGGATGAAAGAATCTGTCACCTTTGTGATACTAAGATGGTTGAAGAAGAAAAACACTTTCTCTTGGATTGCCTGGCTCTTACTCACATCCGTCCTCAATTCCCAAACATTTTCCACACTACCAACCTTCTTGACTTGTTAAGTCAACAACAATATAGTGATCTAGGAATGCTTCCTTCCCTTTTATTCAATCATAGAAATAAAATATTAAAGAGTCTCAATTAATCTCTCACTTTCTTAAGGTATGATAGATCACATTGGTCTTGGTAGAAATTAATCATCGTCGACATCATCATCACTTAAAATAATAAATTAACCCATATATATAATTTAATTATTTAAAATAATTGATTAGTAATAGTAATTATTATAATTTTTTAATTTTTAATTTATATTCATAATTTTCAAGAAAGACAAACTCTAGTTAAAATAATACAATCATATTTAATAATCATTACATATTTTAAATTTAAATTATAATATAAATTTAAATAATAATATTTATTTATTAATAAAAATAGTTAAATATTTAAAGATATGAAATATTTCACCATATCATATAGTTAAGAGATGAGAACAGTTGGAATTATTCCCCCGTGTTATTTTATTTTGCATATATTTATTATTGAAATTTGAAAATAAATTAATATGAATAATATAATTAATAACATTTAATTAATTTTTAATAAAATTTTGTGAAATATATATAACATTAATATAGATTTATTTTAACTTTAAATATATTAATTATCAAAAAAATTAATATATAAATTATTTTATATTTTTATTACTTTTCATATATATATATATATATATATATATATATATATATATATATATATATATATATATATATAATTGATTTATATAAAAATTTTAAAATTTTAATATTTCGGCATAACATTATAAATCATAGTTTAAATAGTGGAAAACGAATTTATTATAAATCATAATTTAAATAGTGGAAAAAGAAATTATTAGTATCTTAAAGTAATAATTAAAGTCAATAATTAATATAAATGAATAAAAGCAATAGTTAAAATCAATAATTAATAAAAGTAATAATTAAAATGAAAATATAATTCATAGAACATTTTTTGGGTTGATAGAATTTCAATGTTGAAATCCTCATCATTCTAATAGTTTGGTTTATTCAAAATCCTCATTATTAATATTTAAATCTTTTCAATAAATTATTTGGTTTATTCAAAATCTTTATTATTAATATTTAAATTTTTATTATTATTTTTAATGGTTATATATTATTTCAAAATGAGAGTTTTAGTTTAAAAAACTCAAAAAATATGAAAAAATAGTTTAAAAATGAAAAGTATCTTTGAGAACACATTGTTTTTTGTTGTTGTTAAATTTCAATATTTTTTTAAATTATGCTAAAAATCAATTTTTTTCTTGAAAAAAGAATTGAAAAAACACTCTCAAACAAAAAGTGTTGATAGTGGAATAACGTTGAGAATTTGTTGTGTGCAAAAAACAATTTGAAAACAAAAAGTGTTGATGCTGGAATAACACCGCCAATTTTTTGTGTGCAAAAAATAACTTGAAAAAAAGAGTGTTATTGCTAGAATAATATCGTCAATTTTTTGTGTGCAAAAAACACCTTGAAAATGAAAAGTGTTAATGTTGGAATAACATCTTTTCTCTTTTTTTCAAGGTAAATTGTCAACAATTTTTAATAATAACATTACAGATAAAATATCATGACTCTGAAAAACCTTAAGTTTCAATGATAAGCATGAAATTAAAGATAAAATATCAAAACTCTTAAAATTCCAACAATTTTTACACATGGTATTAAAGATAATCTATTATTGTGTCTCTGAAAAGCCTTGAAAAAATCCAATGATGACATTCAAAATAAAATATCACCTTTATGAAAATAAAATTCCAACAATTTTTAGGCATGGTATTAAAGATAAAATATCATTTCTAAAAATAAAAACATTAAATATAAATTAAAAATTAAAAATTAAAAAAAAAAAAATTCAAAAGAAAATTAAAAAGGAAAAATTATAAAAAAACAGAATTTAAATAAAAAAATAAAAAAATAACCTAAAACAAAAAAAACAAATTTTATTTTTTTAAGCTATAAAAAATTAATAATAATAAAAAAACACCACATAATTAAATAAAAATGTTAGGAATTTGGCTTCTGTGATCCATAAAATATGTATCAGAAATTTTCCGTAAAAATCACATATAAGAAATTTGTGTTGACGCGTTTCGAACGAGCTAGCGTGGTTCATCATCAATTATTGATGATTTATAGTAAATTATACTCAAATATAATTAAATATAAAAATGATTTTAAATTATTTTTAAGAATTATTGATTATTAATATTAAATTATATTCATATATAATTAAATAAAAATAATTTTAAATTATTTTTAAATTTTATTGATTATTAATATTAAATTATATTCAAATAAAATATTTGAGAACTATAAATAGATTTTTAATTAAATTTGAAAAAATCTTTTACTCAAGTGAAACTAGCCATTTTTCCAACAGCTAGATGGAGTTGTCCCTTTCTATTTAAACAGGTTTCTTCATCAGATTTCTCATCTTGTCCTGATGATGAACCGCACTAGCTGGTTCAAAACGCGTCGACATAAATTTCTTATATGTGATTTTTACCGAAATTTTTTGATAATGATAAAAAACAATAATTAAAATAAAAGATTTCAAATGAGTTAAATAATAATAATAAAATAAAATAAAAATTAACATTTAGAAATTTAAATTAAAAAAAATATTAAAAAAGAAAAATTAAAATAATAAAATTAAAAGAAAAATTTTAAAAAGAAAATTTAAATAATAATTTAAATATAAAAAAAATTGTATATAATATATTAAAAAAGAATTTTAAATAAAAAAAATAACAAAATTCATTTTTTTAATTAAAAATAAATAAAAAATAAAAAATAAAAATTGAAAAACACAAATAAATTAAAAAAAATAAAAATAAAACTTAAAAAAATTAATAAAAAAATTAATAAAAAAATAATTAAAAAATCAATAATTTTTTTTTTTTTTTTAAACAAAGGGCCACACTGCTGTCTTGGGGTTCCAGAGTTCCGCCAACGGGCGGTGGGAGAGCTGCCAACTCTCCTGCCACCTATCAACCGAGCCCCGCGACCTCAGGGCAGCGGGGGTCGATTCCAGTCGACACCCGCTGCCCTAGGGGCGGCGGGGCTCGGCCGAGCTCCGCAACCCCCGAGGAGTAGGTGTGGCCCTGTGTTTTTAAAATTTATTTTAATTAATTTTTATTTTCTTTCCTTTTAAATTTAATTTTTAAAATTTTTAATTATGTTTTTTAAATTAATATATATATAAAAATTTTTAATTATGTTTTTTAAATTAATATATATATTTTTTAAATTGTTTGTTTAATTATGTTTTTAATAAATTTTTTTTTTATTATTAATTTATTTAATTTTAATTTTTAATTTTTAATTTAATTTATATTTTAATTTTATTTTTATTTTTTTTATATTTTTAATTTTTTTTTTTGGTTTTATTTTTAATTTTAATTTTAAAATTTTTTTTATTCATTTTATTTATTTATTTAAATTAAAAAATGAATTATTATTTTTTTTTATTTGAAAATTTATTTTTCATATATATATGCTTTTTTTTCTTTTAATTTTTTTTATTTTTTATTTATTTATTTATTTTTTATTTATTTAATTTAATTTTTTTTTAATTTAAATTTTTATTGTTTTAAAATTTTTATTTTCAGGATGTTTTTATTTTTTATTTTTCATTTAAATTTAAATTTCCAAATTTTTATTATTTTTAATTTTAATATTTTGATTATTTGAATATTTTTTTAGTTTTAATTATTTTTAAATTTCTATTTTTATTTATTTATTTTTTCTTTTTTTAATTATGTTGTTTTTTATTTAACTTGAAAAAATTGTTTTTTTTTTGTTATTTTTTATTTTTTGTCTTTAGAATATGAGTATTTTTGCAAATTTTCCCTTTATTTATTTATTTTTTGATTTTTTTTGTTTATTTATTTATTAAGTTTTTAATTTTTTTTTAATTTTTTTATTTTTACAACTTATTTTTGTTTTTTTAACCTTTTATTGCTCCTTTTTTATTTATTTATTTATTTTTATGTCTTATTACCAAGATGAAAATCACCGCTCTAAACAAAAATGATTGTTGTTGCATCAACACTTTTCAAAATTAGCATGAAAATCATTAAAATTTTAAAAAAAATGTTCGTACTTGATAAATAAATAAATTTAAAGTGCTAAAAAAATGACCATTTTTCTAAATCGGTAGGACTTTAAAAAAAATAAAAATGAAAGAAAATTTAAAGTTCAAAAAATGTGCTGAAAAGAACAAGTTATTTTACATCACCACTTTTTAAAATCGACATGAAAATCATGACATTAAAAAAAAAATTCATAAGAAAAATTAAAGTGCCAAAACTATGCTAAAAAAAGGGTGATTCTGCATCACCACTTTTCAAAATTAGGTGTTTTTTTTGCTACCACAAAAGAGTAGGTACCAAGTAATTTTCTCCTTTGATCAGTAACTATGTTCACGTAGGAGGAGTCACAAGAGGAATTATTTGTTGTGGTTAATTCCTCTTTGTCTTCATGTGGCACACATTTCTTCACATTAACTATCTTCTCTAAACTTCCATCCCATGCTTCCTCTTCTATTAACTGAACATCTCTGTTGATTATGACTTTCTTGGTTGATGGATTATAGAGCTTGTATGCCTTGGATTCATCATTGTATCCAACAAACATACATTTCTCCCCCTTGGTGTCCAACTTCTTCCTCAACTCATCTGGGACATGTGCATACACCACGCATCCAAACACTCTCATGTGAGTGACATTATGCTTTCTTCCACTCCATGCCTCTTTAGGAACTATTTTCTTGACGCTCTTGGTTGGACACCTATTAATAATAGATGCTGCACAAGCCACAACTTCAGCCCAATTATCATTTGGAAAATGCTTTTCCTTCAACATACTCCTTGCCATTTCTATAATGGTCCTATTCTTTCTTTCCGCGAAATGATTTTGCTGAGGTGTACACCTTGTTCTAAAATGCTTGTGAATTCCATGCTCCATGAAAAAACGTAGGAAGTCACTTGAGATGTATTCACCATCTCTATCAGTCCTCAACACTTTGATGTAGTGTTCACTTTGCTTCTCAACAAGAGATTTGTATTGACAGAAGTGCTCAAACACTTCACTTTTCTATTTTAGGAATTATACCCATGTCTTCCTTGTGTAGTCATCTATCAAGGTCAAAATATAATAGCTGCCCCCAATTGATGGTGTTTTGCATTGGTCCACATAAATCTAAGTGGAAAATCTCCAAGGGTGCCTTTGCCCTTATTAGCTTTCCTGCTGGAAATGATTCTCTATGTTGTTTTCCCAATATACATCCTTCACATAGGCTGTGCGGTATTTCTATCAGTGGAAATCCATTCACCATGCATTTCCTATGCAACAATTTCAAACCTCCAAAGTTGAGATGACCAAATCTCAAATTCCATAACCAATTTTCATATTTTATCTCTGCTTGAAAGTATACTTGTGTGACAGCTGCAACTTTTCTTTCATCCTTTTGTGAATTCATTTATAGTTGTGCTTGAGCACCTTCTTCATTCAAATATGATTTTAGCTTGAGAGGAAAATTCTATTTTTTGTCATGTGAACTTTTGAAATCAACTATCTACTTGGAGACTTATCCAAAATTGTCCACACATCATTCTTGAAAAATACATTGTAGCCCTTTGGATGAGCTGTCCAATTTTTATGAGGTTATACTTCAAACTAGGGACAAAGTAAACATCTGAAATATATTTCTTCTCACCCTTATTTGTTAGAATGTCGACTCTACCTTTTCCCATGACAGAGACTTTGCTATCAGTCCCTAATGCCACTTTAGATTTCACACTTTCATCTAAATTGGAAAACATTTATATGTTCCCATTCATGTGGTTGCTACACCCTAAAACTAGAAACCATAGATCTCCTTGTTTTTCTTATGCTACATTACAAGCTAAAAACATGCTATCATGGTTCTGATTTTCATTTGCGAAATTTGCACTTGGTTTGTTACTTATGTCATATTTCTTCCTTCTAAATTCATTTGCATAATGACCATACTTCTTACAATAATGACATTGAACTTGATATTTATCATACCTATGACCTTTTTCTTGATTTTTGCTTGATCCTTGACTTGGATTTTTATTGTTGGCCCTTCCACTTGAGCTTGAAGGGCCTCTTCTTCCACCTCTATGTGGGATTCTTCCTCTTCATCTATAATTTGATCTTCCTTGACCTCTACCTTGACCAAATGAAAAGTATGTCTTCAAGGTATGCTCCAATGAGGAGGTTGTTTCCCTGTTTATTCTATGCTCATGAGAAATTAGTGATGCATAAAGCTCATCCACTGAAAACTATGAGAGATCCTTTGTCTCTTCTATGGTCACAACAATGGCATCAAATCTTGCTGGCAAACTTCTCAAAAATTATCAACTATTCTCCTTTCCTCAATTGTCTCACCATGAGAATTGATTTGAGTAACCAACCCAATTACATGTGTAAACAATGAGTCTACATTCTCAGGCACTTTCATACAAATTGTCTCAAAATCTATTCTCAACATTTGTAGTTTCATTGTCTGCACATTTGACATCCCTTGGTAGTTTTTTTGGAGGGTATCCCATGCTTGCTTGGATTTTTTGCTGTTGCAATCCTTTGGAAAATATTTTTATGAACTGCTTGAAAATTTAAGAAGAGGGCTTTTGAGTTCTTCTTCCTGTTGTCCCTCAATAAATACTTCTCTTCTTGTGTTAAATAATTTTATGCTACTACATCTGCTAGTTCTTGGAAACCATTCTACGCCAATTCCCAAATGTCTTGTCAAGAAAACATAGCTTTCATTGTTATAGCCCAACAATCGTAATTTTAGCCATTAAACTGAGGTATTTGTGGATTAGTCAATCTTGTGGTTGTTGCTGCCATTTTCACTATGTAAAAAAGACTTTCTCAATGTGTAAAAAAATTCTCCTTACTGGTGAATATGCTGCAAACATAATGCATTCAAAAACAAATTTTAAGTCATTGTAAAAACAATTTCTCTTATAGTGATTAATTTTTCACCCGCTCTGATACCATGTTAGAAATTCAAATACACACAGAGAGGATGCTTCCTCAACACATCAAGTTCACATAGAGTTGCGAAAATATGGTAATCCAGACAATACAGTTGCAGAAACTAAATCATATAGGTCTTCCTTGTAATACAAAGTGGCAGAGATTAAAATCACAACTATAATGGAACAAATATTTCAAACAAATTTACTCATGGTGAAACAGAGTAAAAGAGAGTGGTTGTGGTAAAAACAATACGTGAAATTTTCCAGAACCATATTGCAACTAACCAAACATTATATTATGATTTCAAAAACACTAGAAGTAATTCATATGGAGGTTGTGACTCCTTCACCAGAAAAACAAGATTTATTACTGAGATTTATAGTCATCAGGGGTTGCAGAATTAACAAATAGTAAAACTTGTAACAAACTGTTTTCACGCACCCACCAAAATTTTCACCATGATTTTCTCCACATTTTTCTCCTCTTGTCCTTCCAGACTTACATCCGCCAATATCCATAATCTAAAAACTACATACATGGATATCAAAACATATATTTATAACACATTAATTCATGAAAATACTAAAATTTAAAACATAGTATGGGTGAACATGATTTTTTGAACTTGCAAAGGTTGCAGACTGTAAATAACACTTGCGGATTGAATGCTTGACCATAATCTTTTACCAACCATGCATTAAATTTCCATTTGACCTTAATTAACTAATGTGTTTCATAATGGGTAATTGTCCTCATGTTCAGAACTTTATTTACTCTATGTCCTTTCCTGCAAACTAAATCTGAAACCTGTAAAACATTTACTTGAGGTACAATTGTTGTCAGAAAATTAAACGTTGTTGAGATTAATTTTCCAACAATCACTTGGTTGAGAGAACATCTCAACCACAAGCCAAGCTAGGAAACATCAATATCTAAACAACTCCTAAACAATAGGGAAAAACTCCTTTACATAGAAAAAATCACACTAAGACAAATAAGAATTATATTTTTCCAAATTTATGAAACTTGAGATATTCTATGTATAAAACTTCACCTCCTCGCTTTTAAAATAAGTAATTAAACCATTAATATATTGAATGAGATTTAAGGTGCAAAAGGAATAATATAATAAATTTGTACAATGAAACGAGATTTTTTTTGAACATATGCGGCTTCATTTCTACACGAAGCTAATGGGTCCATTTATAGTTCGCTTCAATTTTGGTATTGATTCAAATACCTAAGGTCATTTTAGTGATATGATCCTCCATTCAATTGGTCTGCATTGGATTGTAAAATAGAGTGATCAATTTAATAAATGTAAATGCATGATGCATTTTTGTTGTGATCTGATTCTTATGTGATGAAATTCATGTATTCATCCTATGAAGTCCTACCCATTATTTGGAAACCTTGTACCTATTGGTGAGTTGTCTTTCTAAAATTTTGTTATGAATGGTTAGTTATGTATGCAGTTGGTCGCCTCTATGTATATGTATTATTTCAAATATTCAGAGATAGTTCAATAAATATTTATATTATGCTATTGTACAATTTATAAGTCAGGTTATCGTGAACGTAAAGGTCAAGTTCAAGGATTCAATGAAGCGAAGGATTCAATAGATCTTTTATATGGATGTTAGAATGTCTTGCAATTTATATACAAATTCAATGATGTACACGTTTATAATTACATTCTTATACCAATTCTAATCACATTTTTAAAGATATCTTATGTTGCAAATTTATCTAGAAGTGGAGTGAGAACCAACCTAGCTAATGTGAAGAACATTAAATCCAATCAAAATTGACTGAGTGACCAATTGTAATTGTTGTATAAATAGGCTTTAGTATTTTTTTAATAATATGGTTTAGATTTTTATTTAAGTTGACATTATTTATTTATATGGTTATTTTCATTTTTGTGTGTTGGACACCTAATCCTTCTAGGGTTAGTGTGGAAGCTCAAGAGACTTAGGGAGTCCAAGAGACCCTAGGATATGGAATCCAAAGGTCACTCCATTGTATGATAAATATGTATCATTGTGAGTAATAGAGAATCTCATGTTTATCTTTCATGTCTTGTGTGTTTACCATGCTTTTTCTTAACATGGTATCAGAGCGATCATCTCTACAATTCCCAGTTCAAGTTTTGCCTAGAATAGTGTTGGCCTGTGTTGCATGGAAACAAAATAAAAAAAAAATGCTCCCTGCCATCTCTGTCCACCAGTGAGGTCACCTCTTCTAATATGAAATGATTGCTAGTTATTTTTCTGCTAGTATCATTTCCATATATAAAATTATCTTTGCTTTGTTTTGCTTATTCATCAAGAGTTTGTCCATGAGCATGTGATTGTCAATTAAATTTACTTGGTGAAATTTAGTGTTTGCCATAAAATTAAAAGCATAATTTTAAATTACTGCACAAGAGAAAATATAAACATAGCAAAAACACATAATAGAGCTCAATACACAAATTTTTTTTGAAGGAGTTCACCCCTCTTGGTCTATATTTCTTTTGTCCAGCTTCATAGTGTGGGCCTTTGTATTAGCTTCAAGTGTACTAAAATTGATGTTACAAGCTTCAAATGCTAATGGAACCTATTCCAATGAGTTTAAAACATCAAAATCTACCAGAAACTACTGTTTGTTTGCTCAATTTGGATTTTGGATGCTTTGGCAATGCCTCCAACTCCTAGTGGTCCTAGCCTTCAAAAATATTCAAATACACAAAAGCACCTATAGATAACCTTTTCTGCCTTTGAAACCTACTTCATTGAGTTCCTAGCATGTCAATTAGCCAAGAATGCCTATTTTTGAGCTCTGTTGGGGTGAAAATTTTCTCATTTATGGCAAAAACTGTATTTCCCCCAATTTCTCCACCAATTTTGGAAGATTGTCAGTTAAATTTCCAAAAATAGCCTTTCTACCAATTTTAGCGTGCTCCCCTAAAATTCCTCAAGACTAATCTCCAAGTTAATCAACGCTTAACACTAAGATAAGCACGATTATGATAAGATAAGCACAGTTTTAATTTTAAATGCATTTAGTGCTAATGGAGGTTTAATGTGGCATAAGTGCGGATTAACATAATTAATCGTCACTAACAAATTTCGCTGGAATTTGTTGTTCTAGATCCTGGTTCTTGGTGGTTGGGCATATGGGGTGGGGGTTGGCCCCCTCCGAACCTCCAATGGACAACATGATAAACTTTAAAATTTGGCGGCAATGTATAGTTGTTAAGACATTTGGTGTATATGTAGCGGTAATGCGGTGGCATGGTCTGAGGTAGGTTGGGGGTTCGACCCTGACCTTGACCGTAAATTTTGTTCAAACTTATAAATAATTCTACCGCAAACTTTAGAGTCAGTCCACCAAAGAAAGCCTTCGCTAGGTAATAGTATTGTCGCCTCCAACTGTAGTGAAGCTCGTCGGATGGTGTGGTTTAACAATATGTATGTCATATGTGACCTCCGCCATAATAGTTAGAAGTCATCCACTTTTCTGCCATTAGATTTATCCTCCATAGGTTTCAACTATAACTTAGGGTGCCATATGTTGTCAACAACGAATATATAATATGCCACCCTTAGCCTAAAACTTAGGTATAAAACATATGCCACAAATAAATATGCACCCCAATGTATATAGTTATAACCTTAGAGCAAATCATCAATTCAACCATATAGCATGGTAATAAAAATAATGAATTCAACCAAGGGTTGGAGAGGGCCCACCAGAGGGGACATGTGGAAACCTCTTGTTAGTATGAATCTTTCGTCGTAAAATATCACTTTATCTACGCATAGCAAATAGCCCTAACATTGATTATGACTGCAAAATATCTTTAAGTCTGCTGCACAAATTTAGATCTAAGCACAAAAGACATTAAGCAGATAAAATATAATATGGCTCCATGCATCCAATAGACAAGACAAGAACAAAGTGTTTAAAAGAATGATTTGTATTATATTAAATAATGGGACACCTGAGAGGAAAACGAGAAAGGTGTTTTCCAGTTCTCCTCAATGGGATGGGTTCTTGAAAGTCCTCAGCGTTCCAGATCTAAAATTCCTCTCTCTTGTTGTGGTAGAAAAACCCTGACAAACATAGAACTCAATGGGAGCTCACAAAGAAAAAATGGAAAATGGTGACCAAGAGTAGATCTAGTGTGATCTAATGCAATGAAGGTGACTAATGAATGGGGAAAACCCTTATATTTATAACAAAATATTTGGGTGTTCTAGAACTCGGTGCATGAATAAAATATTATTAATCAAATTCTAGAATCACCCTTTAGGAATATTTTATTATATTTGTTGGAGGGAAAAGGTCTTTTGACTTGGCTCAATTCCTTTATTTATAAACAATATATAAATAAATGATTTATTTATTATTTTAGGGACATGATGGGAATATAATTAAATAAATAATGATTTATTTAATTATTTAAAAATGATTTAGTCAAATTTAACTAGGAATATGATTTAAATAATGATTTGAATACTTATTCCTAGGAAATACTTAAATAAATAATGATTTATTTAATTAATTTCCTTGTTTTGGGTTAAATATGACCAGGAAATATAGATAAATGTTATTTTATATGGTGAAAGAAATTTTACTTAGGGTAAAATTGGTCTTACAAGGTGTACTTGGGTTCATCTAATGATAATGAGTTAGATGACCAAAAAAAAGGTGTAACAGATTGCCCCCCCAATGTACGAGTGTTAGGAGCAAATCGTATGACCGAAGTATGTTGTAAGAACTCAATCACTAGGCATCAAGAGGGAAGTGAGAGAGAGGAATGTAAGGTAGTCTAATGTGCTAAAGGACTAGACCCTAAGGAGACAAGACTTACAGGTGCAACAAGTCTCTAGGTGATGAAGTAGCACCAGTGTGAAAGGCGGCGGGGGAGGCATACCTATGCCCACCGATACAATAGCACAAAGAATAAGGCACCTGGAAAACCACGGAACGCAAGGATGAAGTATATGCTGACCTAAACATGAGCCAGATAAATAAAATGATGAATCCCACATACATTCGATGCCTGGAATAACCGTCAGGACCTATACAAGAAGATTTTAGTACATGAGATACAAATATACCCAAATTCCCCCTACACACGGGGAAGGGCTCACAACATCTAACTGATATATGAAAATCGAAGAGGCACTGCAAGCGGTTGAGGCTGATATCATCACATGAGAGGAGCTGCATCAAGGGAAGAAATAAAAAAGTCATCTAGGCATGTGGGGTGCTACCTGCAGGGCCACCCCCTCATGAGGGTTGAGACGTCTCACACATGCTCGGGAATCACCAATAGCTTCTACTGAATCACTGGACCATCAAGTGTATAGATCACGATCATTCTGAGAAGAGCTCGAACCAAGGTACACTGCCCCCTAGATCTGGCTTCTAGAGTAAATGAGAAGATGTCGATAGAAGTAGGTCCACCATAGGTGATACAATAGGGGAACCCCAATTAAGGCACGAGGGAAAAGAGTAGAGTGACGAACAGAGAGACACTAATGATGATGATGGAATGAGGGATATGGAGGAGCGGTTGGACAACTTCCCTTGTTAGAGCATAAAGGGCATGAATAGCTTGGTAGCGACTGACACAATATCAGGAGGAATAGGGGACAAGGGTGTTGAAGGTCATAATGTGCAGCATGAGAGAGGGATCAAGCGAGACAGGAGGGAGGACTATAGCGGGGTACAAAGGGACTCGGAATAGGCTCCATGAATGTGATGATGACTCGACTGGGATGCTCTAAACAAGGGAAACTCGATGGTGCTGCCTCATAGTAAGGGTCCAGTGGGGAACCATAAAAGCATGAGTACAATAGGGTAGCTCATGAAGAAAATCAACACGAACGAAGATGAGTAAGAAGGCAAAGTGGTTCCCCGAGTACAAGTGTCGTAAGTGAAGAAATTCAATTTTGAGAAGAGGTGAATAGATCCTTCATGGACGAAATGTGTCCTGGTAAAGTATCAAAACATAAAAAACTGACAAATACCCATTTGAGTGCTCAGTGAGAGCTTTCCAACGGGGCTACGGTTTGGTCGCAGCGGGCTAAAGAGAAAACAGGGGTTTTCTTCTAATAGGGCATTTTCCCTCCAAAATCATTCATTTTCTTGTGTAGCTGTGGTGAATGTGGAGAGGAGAGAAGGCCCTAAATCTTGCGGTGATCGTAGCAGACAAACCGACTGTTGGAATTGTGATTCGTCAGTTGTAGGTAAGAGGCCTAATCCTAAGATTTTTTTTTGATGGATTCAAATTGCAGATTAGGGATTTAATTCTCAGGAACTGCCCCTACTTCATCATTACGGTCCGGTCGCACTTTTTGGGGAAAAATTTGCGACTTGGGATGCAGGTTTTGGCCTGAAAAGTGCGACCTGGCCCAAGTTTTGCCCAAAAAGTGTGACCTATTAGATGTGGGGGATTTCAGTGCTGTCATGTGCTAAGATGCTATTTTTTTGTAAGTTAATGCAGTTTTGTTGATCTAGAGGCTGAAAAAAATGATGTTTTTGTGCAGATATGGCAGATATACAGATCAAGTGGAGAGAGAGAGACTTAGGTACATTACGGACGGAAATCCAGGCGGATCAGGGTGTCCGTCGTGCACTGGCTAGGTATGGGGTTCTGAAATTTTTGGAGAACCCGTTGATGAGGGCTGGAGAGCCCTTGTTGGCCCGGATTATCAGTTATTGGGATCCAGATCATGAGGCGTTTGTAGTGCAGGGGCACAGGATCGAGCTGACGGTCCAGGATTTGTATTTCTTGACTGGTCTCCCACCATTAGGGATGGTGGGAAATACACAGCCAATGTTACCACGGGGGTGTAACATTATGGAGTTTGTTGAGCGGCATTGTCGACCAGGTGTCCAAGTCAAAGGGACTCGGATATCCATTGGTGATCTAGAGAGGTTGGAGACCCGGGCAGTGGCCGTAGCAGTGTTGCGAATCTTGGGTAGCTAGGCGTTCCATCACATCACTGGAGGGCAGATGATGATTGTGGAGAGTGTGCTGAGTGGGACCTACTATGGGTGGGCCCAGATGATGTTGGTGTCGGTGAAACGACAGCTGTCGCTATGCAAGCGACAAGTGAATCATGATTGTGCCTATGGGACTATTTTGTGTTCTTTCTTCTTCGAGAAGATCCCGACCTTGCGACCTCATATACAGTTACCTGATAGAGGTCCGAGAGAGCCTCAGATGCGTCGGTGGGGACGATTACTGTGTAGAGGAGGAGGAGGGGCAGTCGGATGGGTGTTCCGACCAGAGTTCTTCGCCCATTGGGATCAGATGCCACTATACATAGATGACTATCCCTATAGTGGGATGAGTTATTGGGGAGATCCGGACTTGCCGCTTCCGCCTGGTCGAGTGTGGGGGGGCCGATGGTAAGTGACAAGCAACTAATCTGTTATGTGCATTTTAGAGTTTGTGACTAGTATGCATAGTACTAAGCGTTATATGTTTTTGGAATGCAGATATAGCTCTGGTGAAACCGGCCGGATATATGGGGCGACCGGCAACAGCAGGAGCTACAGGTGCGAGTGGATCAAGGACAGCACAGAACGAGGATATGGCCGCTCTGGTGAAGGACATCCGTCGTAGATGTGAGGGGTTGCTGACCGGTGTGTCGGAGCGTGGTTGGCAGGATTTAGATGACCAGTACATAGAGTTATGTATTGGGCTACCCTCGGAATGGCGAGGTATCATGCAATGCATGGCGATGGCTGGTCAGACTGTGCGTGATCTACGAGCTGCGGGAGTAGAGCCATTGGCTCGGGATCCTCCGGAGAGTGATTAGATGTAGGGCAGATGGTGCCCCCCAGTGTTTTTGTAGGGGCAAGTGGTGCCCCCCATTTTGTAGTTTTTCTTTTTATACCATGCTATGGGCATGTGATATGTTTTAGAGTAGATGGACTCTCAAAACACATGTTATATGATATATATGATTTATGTATATTTTGTGGATAATGTGAAATGTTATTGTCTTGTGTGTGATAAATCCCAGTCTAGAACATGATTTGCAATTTGATCGACATAGTGATTTTGATGTCGAGGGATATGGTGGAAAGTAATAGATGTAAATGCACGTATCAAAAGTTTCACACGTAAATATTGGCTAAACAGGAGAGGTTTATGTACCCGATAGACACCATTAAGTTGTAGGACAAGAAGCAGGGAATCTAAATGAACATGCAGATGGAGGATGTGATGAGAGAGGGCATCGGCTAAGAGACCACGCACGACATCATATTCGGCCTGATTATTGGTGGCATTATTGATGCAGACCCCATTTTCAAGAACCAAGGTATGCAAGGGGGTAAATATGGCCCATGCTGCCAAAGCGAGATTCCGAGAAGAGCGACTTGCCCCATCGGCATAGCCAAGATAATGGGTGGAGGAGGGGGCCAATGTAATAGTGTTGCGGGACAACAACTAGGAGGGATGAGAAAAAGAATGGCAGCGTGAGTAGAGGATAGACATCCACTGACGGCTATGGGAGGGAGCAGTCTGGGTAGGAATTCTAGGACTCATAGATCGACGAGAGGGAGATGAATGAGAACTATGGGATGAAGAGTGGGAACTCAGGCTGCGAAGAACATCGAAGATACGGATGGTATGATCATGAGTATGGGAGGGAATGGAAGGGTCAAGGGGACCATACGACATTGCAAAGTGACCTAAGTCAACAGTATGGGAAGATAGATGTAGATACGAGTCATCACAGGGAATGACAGAAGAGCAGGTAAAAAGATGGTCAAAACATGAAGAGCCCGAGAATGTGTCTGAAGGAGGATTAAGCAGAATAGATGGAGTGGATTCGGGGGGAATGTACTCAGATGGTTGAGCAGATGATGATAGGTATAGGAAGGGAGTAGCAAAATCAGATATTTCAACATCAGGGGGAGGAATGTCAATGGTAGCAGGAGGATCTTCGAGTAGACCTGACACATATTGAGCAAGGATGGGAGAGGCGGATTGATTTTGTTCAATTTTGTACTCGCAAATGACCTCTAAAGAGGCTCGGTAATGTGTGAGGTGAGGACAATGGTGAGAGTAATGGTCGTGGACGCCACACAGAGCACAGGGTTTGTTGGTGCGAAGAGTCTTTGAGGTCTTGGCTGTGGATGAGAAAGAAATAGAGGTTTCAGGGACCGTCGATTCAGGGAACGCGACTTTAACCATGGGTTGGATACGGGGAAACTCGGGACAAGTACGGGTGGGGTGACCGATACCATCACATAAGGCACAAGGTTTGGTGGGTTGGGGAGGGGGAGGGGTAGGGTCGGGTGTGGTGGCCTTGTCTTTGGATGCCCCCTTTCGAGTTTTTCTTTTCTTAACTGTAGGGGTTGCCACATGGGGAGGGTCCTACGGAGGGGCTAGGGGCACTGTAGCGGTAGAAGGAGTGAAGGGAATCGGTTGCACTGGTGTCACAGTTATGTATGGTTTGGGGTGGCCTAGTGGGGTCTCGGCGGGAGGAGTAAGATACCATACTGGTATTCCCAAGGTTAAATTAGGTAGGGAAAGGGTGGCCATGATGGGGACTGAGTAGACGCCAGGAGGGGGGCCAAGGAAAGGTATTTTACCGGCGGGGTAATGATCAGGGGGGCGGCTCCCATATGGTGGAGACCGGAGGGAATGGACTCAAGAGGGTAGGGGGGTTCCTGAGTGTGATGGGAATGGTTAGGTGGAAAAGGTTCAGTTGACTAAAGCGAGGGGATAGGAGTAGGAGGCGATGGGCGAGATGGAGGTTGTTGACTACCCGGAGCAGGTTGCGGAAGGCCAGCCTGAGACGATTGCATCATGAAAACATTCGCTAAGCTGGGGTCAGAGACAAGAGGAGGGGGAGGACCAGGAAAATTTCCAAGCAAAGAGGAGTCTTTGTAGACGCTAGGGGAAACACTGGTCAAAGAATCAACATTTTCTTTATTGGTGACAGTAGATATAGTGGACTTAAGGGAGGTCTGAGATTTTGGTTCATGGTAGGTCAATTGGTCAATGGTGACAATCTTTCCATTATGAGGGAAAAAAATCTTGCGGTGGACTGCAGATGGGACGACTGACATGGCATAGGTGTAACTATGCCCCAAAAGGATGTTGTAGTCAAGAGAGGCGTCGATAACTTCGACGTCGATACAAATAGTCTTGCCGGCAAGGGTGATAGGATAGTTACGGAATAGGCCGATGGGCTGGGAGGCATGGCCATCCCATGCGCGAAGGGTGATGGTGGAAGGGGCCAGTTCATGGGATCCGAGTTGTTTCCAAACCGAAGCGGACGTTACGCAGGTAGATGCCCCCTCATCAATAATACACCGAGCAACATTGGCATTTCGGATTTTGACTGGGATTTGGAAAGCAACCGAAGGAGGAAGAAGGGCTGTTCTACCTGACGAGTGTCAAAAACAATCAATTGGTCATCAGCAGGATCTACAGCGCCCACGGAAGATAGTAGAACCCTCTTTTGGGAAGGACAAGACTGGAGGAGTTCCAGTGTTGAAATGGCAGCAGGAGATTGGGCCAGATCATCTACTATGTTGTATGAATGGGTAGCCTGACCAGAGGCAGCATTTCGGTTTGATGGTCCCTTAGCAGGCTTGGGATGAAACTCGGCTTTGGGCGGAGGGAGTTGCAAGGGACCATTGGGTGTCGATAGAGGCTCTGTAGGACCTGACGATGGAAACTCGGAGACAGATGGAACGGGAGGTGTGGAATACTGACGGGACCGAGTTTGAAGGTTGAGGTCGACAGTGAGAGGTGGGTCAGAGGCCATCATGAGAATCTGGTAATCAGAGGAACCAGAAGGGGAAGGTTTAGTGGTTACTGGGGCATGAGGGGGTTGAGTGGCCACAAATCCTTGTTGAGGGAAAGGATCGGTAAACACAGCGGGTTGAGAAGTAGCTGGGGTATGAGGGATAGTAGGGGAGGAATGTTGTCCCCACATGGTGGCCTGAGAATCCAACATCTGCCGCATTTGTGGTAATAAGGGACAATCGTGAGTGTAATTCCCATAAACACCGCAACACGAACAGGGCTTGTTGGTGCAAAGTGGCCTGTTCGGCTTGGCCTGAGAACCCTGTGGCTGGGTAGCAGTGTGAGGATCAATGCTTGAAGGATTGGGTCCACGATTACTGGGGGCAGATTGATTGCCTTTCCTCTTTCTTTGAGAAGGAATAAAACTAGGTGCCCCCTGTTGTGCAAAGACTTGCCCTCGAGGGGGTAATAAGTGCGGTTGCATGGGTGGAAAAGGCAATGGAGTGGGAGGTCCATATGTTGGGGGAGCTGGGACACCAGGTTGCGGATACGGATAAGGGGTAGGGTGGGTAGCAGTGAGGTAAGCAGGAGGGTGGGCAAAAGGAGGAGGCATGTTGTATCCTAAATACATGCTACCAGGAGGGGAAAAAGTGCTGGAGGGGCTGGCCCCTGGAGGGAAACCATGGCCCGGAAGAGGTTGGGTAGAGGTATGTGACAAGGCTCCAACGATACCATCGGCAGAGTGAGATGCCCCCGAGGCGTTAGGGCCACCGGGCTTGGGAAGGTCAGGAAGGACGGTATAAACATAACTAGATTGGGCGTAAAGAAGGTCATATTTCAAGGCTATTTGGAGGGCGGCTTCTTCAGTTTGGGGAAAATGGGATGCGACATCTTTGCCAATGGGATGTAAGAGAGAGCGAAGGAACCATTCCATGTAAACCTGATCTTCAAAGGGGGGAGCGCGACACAAGCTCCGTCTTCGCCCCCATTCCTGGACATGAGCAGAAAGGCGGGTCGAAGAGGATTGATGGAAAGAAGTTAAGAGTTCAGTGCCAGTGTCGTATCGGAGGGGAGCTGGAAATAGGATAAAAAGGCTTGGCCAATGGTCACAAAGGTGGTATGGGAAGAGGTGGCTTGATCAACATACCATTTGGAAGCTTCGCCGATAGGCGTGCGTTGGAACAAACGAAGACAGATGGAGTCATCGGTGATGGAATTGGAGGAACACCACATGTGGAAAGATCAGATATGGTTAGAGGGATCTTCACTAGCAAGGCCTTTGAACTTGGGAATGTCGGAGGGGAGCTTGGTTGGCATAGCAGGCCAAATAACATCATGGCGAATAGGATCATTAATCAGCTGATTGAAGTCGGGGAGATTGAGGCCGGCCATATAAGGGAGTAATGGGGCAGTCGAGGTAGGTCTCATAGTGGTTCCACTGGAAATGGACCCAGCAGTAGAACTGGGGTTAGGGCTAGGTCCTGAACTAGACATGGTCAAGGTAAAAGAGGGAGAACCAGAAGGAGAGGGAGAACTCGAACAATCAGAGGAAGAGTTAGAGTGCGGACTCAGGGGAGGACTTACTCGAGGATGACGAGAAGGAGGAAGTCGACCGACCAGAAACTGAGGGTGAAGGCCAATAAGTCTCTGGGAGAAGCGCCTTGGGGGCATAATGATGACGGGAAGAAGAAAAACCGACAAGGGCAGGGAGGGACAAAATCAAGTGAGGTCAAGGGCAGAGAGGTGCAGTGACAATTGATTTTAAAGTCTTTGTCAGGCGGTGTTAACCAGGTGCTTCTTCAATTAGGGTCAGTGTGTGGTGTGCGTTAATTTTAATTGTTTAAACCCAGACGTTTTTTAGAGTAAAAGAAAAAGTGTGCTATGTAACTGAAAATAAATCTGCAGTAAATAAAACAAAAAGAATAGAAAATTAACAGCTACTAATGTGTCAATGTAACCCAAGAAGGCGAGTCTCTTTCAAAACTAGTCTATAAGAGGGAAAAAACTAAGCCAAGCACGCAAAAAGGAGGCCAATAGATCTAATGTCAGGAGGGATTGGGATCTGAAGGAGAAATCTGCTAAAAAGTGGTGCAGAGAACAGCAAATAGGCAGAGGCAAGGTTGCTGCTAAAAAGGAGGAGATCAGCTAAAAATAGAAGAGACAAGGCAGTGGCCGTGGAAAGGAACCCAAAAAAAATGATATGAGGTGATTTGAGAGGGAGAAGAGCTGATCTAAAGGGATCTGAAAAGGAGGTATCAGATCTGAGAAAAATAAAGCTGAAACTCTGAAAATTCAGACTTCTGAAACATCAAAGACTCTCCCACAAAAAGTGGAGGGTACTAGAGCGCTAAGGGGAAATATTCCCTCTTATTTGAGTGAATAAAATCAGAAACAGGTCTAAACGGGCAGAGACGGAGGCTGGAAAACCCTAACAGAAGCTTCAGACAAACCCATAAAAAGTGCTAAAAAATTTGCAGAAAAAGTGCAGGTCGCAGGTTCTGACCTGTTTTCAGTCCAGGTTGCAGGTTTGGGGCAGAAAAGTGTGTCCTCAAGCTTAGGTTGCACTTTTTGGGCCAATAAGTGTGACCTGTAGATCCGGATGTCTCAGCGGCAGATTTCAGAAAAATTTGTCGTCTCAGCTACGGCTGATGTCTGTCACGTGCGCAATAAGGCCAGAAACACACGAAAGTTAAAAAATTGACTGTTTGAGGGTTTTAGGGGTGAAAAACACCATAAAAATAGGGAAAACAGAAAATGGAAGAGAAACCCTAGGGTCTGAAACAGCTGGATATGAAGGAATATATAAAATGACATCGGTCATAAAATAAAACCGGTGTGGAGTCGCCAATTGTTAGTGTGAATCTTTCATCGTAGAAGATCACTTTAGCTACGCATAACAAATATCCCTAACATTGATTATGGCTGCAAAATATCTTTAAGTCTGCTGCACAAATTCAGATCTAAGCACAAAAGACATTAAGAAGATAAAATATAATATGGCTCCATGCATCCAATAGACAAGACAATAACAAAGTGTTTAAAAGAATGATTTGTATTATATTAAAGAATGGGACACCTGAGAGGAAAACAAGAAAGGCGTTTTCCGGTTCTCCTCAATGGGATGGGTTCTTGAAAGTCCTCAACGTTTCAGATCTAAAATTCTTCTCTCTTATTGTGGTAGAAAAACCCTAACAAACATATAACTCAATGGGAGCTCACAAAGCAAAAATGGAAAATGGTGACCAAGAGTAGATCTAGTGTGATCTAATGCAATGAAGGTGACTAATGAATGGGGAAAACCCTTCTATTTATAACAAAATATTGGGGTGTTCTAGAACTCGGTGCATGAATACAATATTATCAATCAAATTCTAGAATCACCCTTTAGGAATATTTTATTATATTTGTTGGAGAGAAAAGGTCTTTTGACTTGGGTCAATTCCTTTATTTATTAACAATAAATAAATAAATGATTTATTTATTATTTTAGGGACATGATGGGAATATAATTAAATAAATAATGATTTATTTAATTATTTAAAAATGATTTAGTCAAATTTAACTAGGAATATTATTTAAATAATGATTTCAATAACTTATTCCTAGGAAATACCTAAATAAATAATGATTTATTTAATTAATTTCCTTGTTTTGGGTTAAATATGACCAAGAAATATAGATAAATGTTATTTTATATGGCGAAAGCAATTTTACTTAGGCTAAAATTGGTCTTACATGGTGTACTTGGGTTCATCTAATGATAATGAGTTAGATGACCAAAAAAATGGTGTAACACCTCTAGTTGGGTTGTGCTCCAACCTAAAAAAAATTCAAATTCAAGCTTAGGAAGACATTGGAGGTCATTGGGAATTTTTTCTCTTCACAAACCATTTGTGAATCTGGAGATGACACATGTCATAGTGTCACTGGTTGAAATTTGGAAAATATTTTTGAGGTGTTGACTGGATTGCCAAGTCATCATCTGTACCTGTTCTACCCATTTTTTCCATGTTTTGGAAAGCGAACATCAGACCATAAATCACTCATATGAACTCGGATTTTGATGAAATGAGTTGCGCCGAAATCCTGGCAATGAACTCTATCTGGTCATTCAAGTCTGACTCATTTATGAGAAAATTTAATTTTTAGCTCAAATACTGATCCCTGATCATTCCTCCCCACTAGAAGCATTTTGGACCCCAAAAGCTCTCTTTTCCCTTATCCTCACTTTCACCTTTCTCCTTTTCCTCCCTTCTCTAGATTTATCCTCCATAGGTTTTGACTATAGGTTAGGGTGTCATATGTTGTCAACAACGAATATATAATCCGCCACCCTTAGCCTAAAACTTAGGTATAAAATATATGCCACAAATGAATATGCGCCCCAATGTATATAGTTCTAACCTTAGAAAAAATCATCAATTCGACCATATAGCTTGGTAATAGAAATAACAAATTCAACTAGAGGTTGGAGAGGACCCATCAAAGGGGACATGTGGCAACCTTTGGTTGGGTTGTGCTCCAACGTAAAAAAAATTCAAATTCAAGCTTAGGAAGACATTGGAGGTCATTAGGAAATTTTTCCCTTCACAAACCATTTGCGAATATGGAGACGACACTTGTCACAGTGTCACTGGCTGCAATCTAGAGAATATTCTTGAGGTGTACCTATGATTGGACTGGCAAGTCATCTACTGTACCTGTTCTACCCATTTTTTACCTATTTTAGAAAGTGAAGAACAGACCATAACTCACTCATATGAACTCGGATTTTTATGAAATGAGCTGCACTGGAATCCTGGCGACGAACTCTATCTGGTTGTTCAGGTCTGAATAATTTCTAAGAACTTTGAATATTTATCTAAAATACTGATCCTTGATCATCTTCACTGCACACTGCACACTCCTAGACTGCACTCCTCCTCCGATCTGTCAGTCAACCTTAGCTTCCTCCGTTATAATGCTCTTATTTTAAAAACACCCTCGTTGGCATAACATGCCTCATTTATATTGGATGGTGTAAGAGGTTTCCTGATCTCGAAAAGAAGGTTTATACCGCATTTTATCTAGGCACCAACTACTGATTTCCTTATATTGTTGATATGTTGGAGCCTCTATGTGTCATTAGAGAATTTAGGCAGTTGTGTTATATGCTCTGAGATTCCAAATCTCTCAAATCATAGTCAACCCTCTTCCCTTCACTCTCGAAATCCTTCTCCGCAGTTCGTAGTCCTCACTGTATAAAACGTCGTGGGTTCCTCCCCACCGTGGCCTCTACAATCCCATTTGCGTTGTGTACACATTCATCCACTGGCCATACAACATCGGCAGCTACCGCTCCTCTTTGCTACAAAATCACCACTCCTCCCGCAACACCAACACTCCTTCCACACCTCTGTTGTAGCCTCCCCCTCCTCGACATACTCACTCCCTCCCTCCTGTACGCATGCTCCCATATGCTTGTCTTGACCTCCCAACCACTGCACCCTCGACCCTCTCCATTTGTAAAATATGATGTCTTACTGTAGCCAGGGGTAGTGGACACCTTCCTTGACACACATTATGTTGTTTTAATTACCTAATGCCATCTACCATGAATTTCCATGTGTTTTACTAAGTCATTTCATTTTACAACTTGGTTTGAATTCAAAAAAATTTCTTCAAAGTTTGGGTTTAAATAACTTTTTTGGAAGACATTTTCTGGAGGCGGCGTGATTTTTCTTGGAGGTTCAAAGTTTGAGTTTAAAGAACTCTTTTGGAAGACATTTTTTGGAGGCGGCGTGATTTTTCTTGGAGGTATGTACGTGTTTTGTGTTGAAATAAATCTTTTGAGCTTCTTTGTTCAAAAAATTTTCTTCAAATTTTGGATTTAAAGAATTTTTTTGGAAGACATTTCTTGGAGGCGGTGTGATTTTTCTTAGAGGTATTTACGTGTTTTGGATTGGATTACGTATTTTTTAGAAAAGATTTTTTTAAATTAAATCTTTTGTGATATTGTTTGTAATTGAGTTATTGTCTAATTTTTTGAAGGAAAATTTTTGAACCTCATACCCTATTATCATGGGAAATCTAAGAACTTGTGTGAGAAAATATAATCGAAAAAGAAAGCCTGAGGAACGTAGAGAAGAGACGAGACCATATCGCAAAAGAAAGTTAGAAGCTCTCTCAAATATTGAAGAGGAAAATCAACCTCAAGCAGAAATTGAAGCAGGTATGTAAATGTAAATATTACATGATCTATTGATATATATTTAAAATTTTCCTAATGTAAAATGTGAAGCCTAATTTTTATTTGATGAACTAGTTTGAAAAATATTTTGTTTGATGTAAAAAGACAGAGATATTCCTCAAAATATTGAAGAAGAAAATCAACTTCAAGAAGAAATTGAGGCAGGTATGTAAATGTAAATATTATGATCTATTAATATATTTTTAAAGTTTTCCCAATGTAAAATGTGAAGCTTAATTTTTATTTGATGAACTAGTTTGAAAAATATTTTGTTTAATGTAAACAGATAGAGATACTCCTCAAAATATTGAAAAAGAAAATCAACCTCAAGCAGAAATTGAATCGGATATGTAAATGTAAATATTATGATCTATTGATATATTTAAAATTTTCCTAATATTTATTGACATATTTATTAATTTAGTTATTTATTGAATATGTACTATTTTTTTCGAATATGTACAGATGAAATCACTATCGATAATGAGATGTTAGAAAATGTCGACACTCACACATATGGAGATAAAAAACCTGACTATGTTATACGATATCGTGTCGATAAAATTTTTGAAATGTTTTTCAAAACTGAGCAAGTGACAGTTCAAGCTCAAATGTTGAAAGGTTTCCTATCATGAAAGAAATTAAAAGAAGCGACGACACTATTGGGTATTCGAAAATCAACCAAAGATAAAAAAATGAAAGAAGAGGTGATAAAAAATATGAGTAGTGCTATAGAGTCAATTAAGAGATCTAGAGATAAAGATGTTTCAAATATACGTAGAGGAATAAAAATGGCAATGGTTTCACCAAGTACTCAAGAGAATTGTTTGAATCTAACATCTATGGCATGAGCACTGGGAACCTCACGAAAAACTCTGCACAAACATCGAAAATTTCGAATGCAAATAGACGTAAATGATGAACTCGCTTGTTGGAGAGCTATTTGTAGGCAACCATACAAAGATAGACTTGGAGAAGATGTTAAAAAAATAATATATGAATATTGGAAGAATAATTCGCGTGTTTCACCGACTGCAAGACATGTGATGCAAAGAAGAATAGCACGAAATCAATACGAAGAACATGAAAAACATCTCTTGGAAACCACTCAAATAGAGTTATTCAACAAGTTCAAAGAAGAGAATCGTCAAATTCAAGTTTCACTCAGTGCTTTTGTTCAACAAAAACCATGGTATGTAAAACCTATCATAGTACGCGACACTTGTTGTTGCCATTATCATGTGGAATTTGAGTTATATTATGACACATTCCTTGATTTCGGTAGAACATTATGGAAGGATTCACCTCCTCCTTCCACTATCCGTGAATTCATATCTCAAATTCTATGTGAAAGAGAAAGCGATGAACTATTTTACAAAAAGAAATGTGTTGGTGGTAAAAATGTGATGATTGTGGAAATTTGACTAAATTTCAAAACAAATATCGTATTGATATAAATGATCAATCATTGTCCAACATGAAAGTGAAATGGAAGAGATATGAATATACCAGTACATCGATTCAAGGTGCAGATAGTGTTAAAAGAATCGAATTACGAGAAGACGAAAATTTTCTAATAGACTTTTTGAGAAAGTTTGAAGCAGAAATTTACAAATACACCATGCATTCCCATAGAGCTCGATGGCAAGACTTGCAATTCAAAAAATCTCGTGAAGTTTTTCCACCAGGAACCATTTTGTCGGTGATTGATTTTGCAGAAAACTACACATTTGTTCCACAAAAAGAAATTCAGAGTGAATACTATCACTCTGACCAAGTCTCCATGCTCGTCCATATTCTATATAGACATGCTGAACAAAATGTCAATCATATAGAAAGCACGAGTGAAAATCGACATATCATTAAAGAATATCACTTTTATATCAGTGACGATCGTACACATGATACATGTTTTGTACAACATTGTTTTGAAAGAATTTATGATTCATTGAAAAATCGTGGAATAACATTCAATGAACATTGGATATGGTCAGACGGATGCGCAGGTCAATTCAAATCTGCACGATCATTCTTTTGGTTGTGTTGTCTTCATAAGAAAACCTGCATTAAACATTGTTGGAATTTCTTCGAGACTGGCCATGGAAAAGGAGAACATGACGGTGCGAGAGCATGCATAAAACGAGTACTTCGAAGATATCAAATGAACCACTCTGCACGCCGATTTGTGAACGCTGAAGAAGTTGTTCAATGGTGCATCGCTGCTCTAAGCCATGAGAAAAACCCATCAAGAGAAGTGCGAAGGTACATTCAATTTAATTTATATTGAAAATCTAATTTTAAACATTGTACATTTATCATGCAATGATTATTTTTAATTTTATTTTGATATCATATTTACAAATTCTTTTTCTAATTTTCCATATAAAGGTTTTTCTGGCATATTGGAATCGGAGACGTAAATAGATCAATTGGAAATGACGTTGAAACAATAAAAAGGACTCGAAAATTGCATTCAATTCAAACAAAGTTGTCCACAAATGTGTTTGCATTGGATAAAAGAAAGTATTCTTGTTTTTGTGATGTTTGCATAGACAACACAAAATCCAATGACGTCTGTGAAAACAAAATGTATGTGAACGATTGGAAACATACAGAGCTAAATACAAAGGGAAAAATGTCTGTTGCAATGTTTGAAGAAATGGAATCAGACGAAACTACAATATCATCCGATGGTGATCGAGTTTCTGATCTTGTTAGAGAAGGTAACATTTGAATTACTTTTTAATGATTTAAAGATTTACAAATAAATTTAAATATGCATAATTAAATGTTAAATTTATTTTATTGTGTAGGAGATGTTTTTGCTGTAATTGCACCTATTGACAACGATGAAAATGTAAAGTATTATTTGATGCGTTGCACTGAACAAAAAATGAAATTATTACAAGACTATAATGATCACGGATTTCGGTATGACAAAGGGTCTATTATACTGAAAGGTTATTTTTTCAAACAAACTCGTCAAAGTGAAGACTTTGTTTACTTCGAAGACTATGAACCTGATTCCATAAGTTGTCAATATAGTCACTTGGTGTGTGCAGCACGCATAAAGTTGATAGAAGTTCAATCAAAGAAAAAAATCAAAAATTAAGAAATGGAAAATGTCAAAATCCGATCATGAACGGATTATTGAGGATGGAATTCCATTAGAATTTTTTTGAGTGAAGTGTTCAACAATTTATTATCTTTGGATTAAATATGTTTTAGAACTTCCAGTACTCAACTAAAAATTGAGCTGCTTATGTTATTTGTGGTTTGCACATGTTACAAATTGTTTGGGTACAAACACGTGCTCTAGTATCAACTGAAAGTAGTTTTTCTATACATGTGCATTGATGAAAAATGTTATATGTATTGGATATATATATTCTAGAATGAAATTAATTTTTCTTGTATATTAATTGTTCTTGTATATGTTTTCCGACCGTATGGTACAAATTATTTCACTTTATTTTGTAAGGTCAGATTCGGTCCCCATATGGCCTAGCCTCCAAGGGACGAGATAACAAGTGGTTGTCCCCACTTGCCCGAATCTCGACTTTTAAGTACAATTTTACTGTTTATGTCGAGCATCTTACATGATGTCCTAGCCAAAGATAGATTCTCTTTGTTTCAAGTTTCTAGTAAAATTTGTCACCGAATGCCCTGCTCGAACTCTTGTAGTAAACACCATACCTCATCTCTCTTGCTCTCCAATATTATTAGGTTTAATTATTATAACACAAAAATCGTTCTACATTATCAATAATTTTTTGCGCTTAAAGTAAAATAAATGAACACTATTAATCCAATGTCTTTACAAGTAATGTACCATCATACATGCAATTATATCAAATTAGAAATCAACATATACAATGAAATCAATGGGGATTGTCTTGTTACAAGTAACATAATTTAAATTTACCATATGTGCAAATGTAGGTTGAAACCATCCAAAAATTTAAGTTGTAGATTGAAACCATCCAAAACTTTAAGTTTTAAAACCCTTTTGATTATATATTGTGGATCATTAAAACATTTAACATTTAAAGTTCATTAAATATCACATGCAAAATGTAGATTGAAACCATCCAAAACTCGAGTTTTAAAAACTTCACATGCCATGCCAATTATAATTCAACAATCCAACAAAAACATTTAACAGATTAAATATCACATGCCAAAGTCGTTTCAAGTTTCCAGTAAAAGTTGTCACCAAATGACCTACTAGGATATTATAAATACTAACTTTGTAAGATCATTTGGCATTCGGAAAAATTCAAAAGTCTTAGACTGTCAATCAATTTAAAGTATCATTCACCCTAGGGAGTGTAAAATATTCAATGTAGGTTGGTGACGATGCTCACTCCTAGCTTGAAGCAGCGCCAATGACCAATTCTTTAATGAATTCCAATGCACTAGACCAAAGTTGGTTCAACTTACTTGGTTTTTCACCCAAGAAATTCCAAGGATGGACTTTCTAGACAAACTGCTAAAATTGAAAAGCTTGACATGGAGATACGACAAGGTGAACAAAGACTTCAGGAACTCTTTATGGAAAGGGCTCACTTGAAGGAAAGAAGCACCACGTTGCAAGCTAAAGTCAAGAACATGGAAGATAAGATCAAGAGGGACTTTCTTGATCCGAAACCTATTGGTTTGAAGAAAGAAAATGCATGTGTTGGCACACTTGAAAAAGAAGACGACCACACTATGAGGATTGGTGCACTTCGTTTGGAAGGAGTCAATATATGTCGTATTGGAGCAATTAGACAGAATTCGAAAAGGAAAGAGCTTGAACCAATTCAAACAGACCCAGGATCGGATTGTTCTATGGAGCTTCATGAGAAGAGATATGTGAAAAGGACTGTTAAGCCAAGGGCTAGTTCGAAAGACATATTGGAAGAGGAAATGTTGAAGAAGATTGCGGAAGTAAGGCGCAAGACAAGGAGGAGGAATGATGATGAAAGTTCCTTGGACTTGAGATTCATGTCTACAACCGTACATGGGCAAATTTTCTCTGCTTTGATAGACACGGGGGCTACCCATAGCTTCCTAAGTCAAAAGGAAGCTTCATCTCTTAGAAAGAGGAAGGCTAGCATCGAGAAAGAGTTGAGTGCTTTCAAGGCAATCAACTCGAGGATGAAAGCAGTGACTGGTGTCATGAAAGGCACACATGTGAGAGTAGGGTCATGGTTTGGAAAGATAGACTTCAGAGTCATTGACATGGATGATCATTCTATGGTGTTGGGATGAGACTTCATGGTTGCAGCACAAGCCATACCAATGATGGACCGAGACATTCTCTTAATTCTTGTGATCAATTTTAAACTATTTTCTGAACAAAAACATTTAACATTAAATATCACATGTCAAATGTAATTCAGATGACAACATTACTTCACATTCACATGCCAAAAGTACTAAAACCATCCAAAGAACACTGAAATCAATGAACACTATTAATCCAATGACTTTACAAGTAATGTGCCATCATACATGCAATTATATCAAATCAGAAATCAACATATATTGTAATGAAATCAATGGGGATTGTCTTGTTACAAGTAACATTTCAATTTACCACATGTGCAAATGTAGGTTCACATTCTATCATTCATGTAGTTTTAAAAACTTCAGATACCATGCCAATTATAATTCAACTATCCAACAAAAACATTTAACATTAAATATCACATGCCATGCCAATTATAATTCAACTATCCAACAAAAATATTTAACATTAAATATCAAATGTCAAATGTAATTGAATGACAACATTACTTCACATTCACATGCCAAAAGTGCTAAAACCATCCAAAGAACACTGAAATCAATGAACAAGTTATTAATCCAATGACTTTACAAGTAATGTACCATCATATGTATGCAATTATATCAAATCAGAAATCAACATATATAATGTAATGAAATCAATGGGGATTGTCTTGTTACAAGTAACATTTCAATTTACCACATGTGCAAATGTAGGTTCACATTCTATCATTCATGTAGTTTTAAAAACTTAAGATGCCATGCCAATTATAATTCAACTATCCAACAAAAACATTTAACATTAAATATCACATGTCATGCCAATTATAATTCAACTATCCAACAAAAACATTTAACATTAAATATCACATGTCAAATGTAATTCAGATGACAACATTACTTCACATTCACATGCCAAAAGTACTAAAACCATCCAAAAATTAAATAAAAAAAATTATATAATAGTTCATTGTAATAAAATATGTCCAAAAATTGTAAATCTCACTTGAGTATCAAACTGTATCAAGTTTAACAAATTTTAAAACCATCTAAATTTTGAAATCAAATCTGTAAATCTTGTCCATCAAATGGAGGATCTGTCTGGGTCTCGAGTAGCGCCATGTCCTATGAATAGAAAACCACCATACACAATGCACATGTACTTGAACATTAAAATTTGAAGTTTTAAAAATGAATGAGAATATATATATATATATATATATATCTAGAACTTCATGTAAAAAACAAAATATAACAAAAAAATCATGCAATACCTCATAAGGTTCCCTCTCCATTTGATGAAGAGGTTCTGCCATAGAAACCTCTGCAGTGGTAACCTGTACAATATACATGTACAGTTAAATATAAATATATATATATATATATATATATACACATAAATAATTTATATAAATTAAAAACTTTCAAATGAAAATGCACGTGTACATATATAAACTTATTTGAACAATAATATTAAAAAAAAAGAACTAAAGACAACTTGTTCAAATGCTATGGATGTTCCTATCTCCGTCGCTAGAGTCCTCGGATTAAAAAAATCTTCTACACGAACCTAAATTCAAAAAATTTAAATAACTCAAAATATAGATCTCTCTCTCTATATATCTCAATTTTTAATGGAACTTTTTGAGGTAACATAAATTTTGAACTTGTGAAAAATTGTCCATACTTGTACATCTCCCAATGAAGTAGAAGGTATATCTCCTAAGGAAGAAGAAGGTACAGCCATCCCAAAAACATCAGACGGAATCGAAACATGTTAAAACATTTAAAATCAAATTATATATATACATACATGTACATGTGTGGCAACAATTATTTATTTTAGAGTCACTTAAAAAACACTAACATACATGTGCCAACATATCATGATGGTCAGACCCATCTGCATCATTTGAGCCAGAGGTCCCGAACGTAATATTAACATTTTCATCACGCATCATGCCTGAGAACTACAAATGGTGTTTTAGCATATAATCATACATTTTTGTTAGATTAATGTATAGATACAAATAGATGTATACATGTACATACACATGTATTTATTACAAATTGTACACATGTATATGTAAATATAATTTCAAACCCTAAGGTCACTAACACATACCATTCCGGTGCCCTCTTCCTCATGAAAAATTAGGTCTTGCAGACCATTGCGACAATTTATTGCGTATGTTCAGAGATCTTCAACATTCATGTTGTAAATCTCCTCATCTGTACAATAAACAAAATTGGCACGTGCATTTTCATGTGCTCTTTGTCAATTTAAACCAATATCGACTCCACTCAATCCGCTATGAACATTGTCGATCATAACATCTCTTGCTTCACGACTTATTTGAGAAGTCACATCCATCTCTAATCGCAGGGTTTCGACTCGAAACAGTCGACTCACCAATGGCGGCTTAGGGCGAGGCAACTCCACATCTCGCTTAGCGCCCTTACGTTGACATAATCGACCTCTCCCAGGGCCAAAAAATTCTGAAGGAAGGTCATTGTAGTCGGGTTTCATACCCAAAAAAAATTATGCATAAAACATTTGTGAAAAATAAACGGGAACCTCATCGTTCCATGGAAGCCTTCCAAAGGCCGCAAGATGTCGACTATACAAATATTGTGCTTTGTCTGGGTGCTTGAAATACTGCACCTTCAACATTTTTCTTTTTGGCCCTTCCTTATAATTAAACATTGACTTAGCATCATCTCTTGAAACTCTTTTTTTATGTCCTGCCATTTATCGGGACCTATCACTGTTTCTTTTCTCTTTCTCATCACTTCTACAAACGAATCAGTCGTTGGCCCCAAATCTTTGTACAATTTTACCATTTCACTCAATGAATGTGTAACTATTTCTAGGCTTTGTCTACTCTCAGCAAGTAGAGACAAAGACTGAATATCTCTTTGCAATTTTGCATGAAGGCTTTGACACCTTTGTAAGGTGCATTCCGCCATGTTCGTTTCCCATGGTATATCAGTAATCTCAGCCGGATAAGTTGTGCTGGGTTGACAACCTTCTTCTTCAATGTAGCACGTTGCCCTGCGTCTTTTTTGACCACTGGCTCGAACATTTTCAGCCTCTGCATCAATATATATAAAATTTCGTATATTAGAAAAAACACGTGTAAAAAAAGTTGTACAGATTTAATGAAAAAATATTGAAATTGATGGCAACCTTGATGTTGTTGGTTAACATCATCTCCAACATGACCCTGCGAGAACCAACCCCAGAATGACGCTGCTGAGAACCAGACCCACAGTGACCCTGTTGAGAACCAGCAGCCGTTGATTGGCCTTGGGGAAAATAAATATCACCCCCTTCTTGCAACCTGCTACCACTCGTCCCTCGACCGGTTGAACCTTGGCCACGCTCCATGGACGGAGTAGAAACCCTTCTCTTGCCTCCTAAAAATTAAAATATGAAACTTATTAACAACTAATTTCACTCACAAAGTTAATAAAAAAATCAATTCCATATGTACACACATGTATGGAGATTTAAGATTATATTTAAATACCATGAACATCCTCCGATCCCTGAGCCTCCATATGGGATTCGGCTGATCTTCGTCTTTCATCCTCCATGATATATATCTATTGGTCGACATTCACAAAATAGATTTCAAAAAATCAATTTGTAATTTAGTGTACACAAATTATGTAGAACACAACTTTCAAAACAATAATTGATCATGTGTGAAACATAGAACCAGTGGAGAAACCTAAGGAAAAACTATGTTTCCAAGTCGAACCTCTGTAGAGGTTCCAGTACCTGAGAGTAAAATCCAGTTTGGGGCTGTTAAATCTAGTATGTTCTATATTTCTTACATTTCTGCCCTCCTATTTTTCTTTCCAATCAAGGTTTATAAAATAACATGAGAAGTAACATGAGACTTGGAACAATCATTTTCATTATCTATATGGAAGGCAAGAAGGATTACTACAATTTGTACTTGGTTTTTTAAGAATATATCAAATAAAGTTTTTGAGAAGCAAATATGGCTTGTTCCTCAGTATTTGGCACTTACAATTTCCATAACGCTTATAACCCCATCCTTACAATTTTATAATTTCCATGATGAGACATTTGAATTTCCTTCCCCATATTTCTTGTTAATGATTATAACCTTAAAATGGCTAATATTGGTTTGTCATCATCATCTCAAAATGACCTGGCAGATGAAAATTTACCATGTCCATCATCATCACTTCACACCATCTCATACATGACCCCTTCTACATAATATATGCATGAATTTTTGGCATGTCATCCTCTCTACCTATCCCATGAATGATTGTGACAACAGGTGAATAAAATACAATTTATAAGCAGAGGATAGTTTCTAGTTTGTCCTCCTCCATCCGCCCCATAGCTAGTGATTTCTCAATTTCCACTTCCAACTTTCTATTCTCGAAATTCATTAGCAGCTAATTTTATCGATAGCCACACCACACTACATTAATGAACTCTACGTTGTTTGTTATTGTAAAGTCCAATAACAAAAAATGTTAATTGAGTTTAGTAGTGTATATAACAATTTCTTTGACTTCCAAGTGTGTTGTGACTATTAGTAGAATTAACTACCAAAATGAATTTCCAAAATAAAATGTTGGAAGAGAAAAAATAGGCAATCACTGGATATGGAGTGGGTGGAGGACAAACTTATAGTGATCCCTTCCTTATCAAATTTCCTTTATTCACCTAATGTCACAATCAATCATGGTCTAGGTAGAGGGGATGAATTCAATCATATAATGTGTAAAAGGGTCATATTTAGATGGTGTGAAACGATGATTACAAACATGGTAATTTTTCATCTACTAGGTCATTTTGAGATGATGATTACAAACCAGTGCTAGCCAATTAAAGGTTATAATCATTGGTGCCTAATGTGGGGTGGACAATTTAAATCAAGTTCGTATCAAAGTACAATTTAGCTCATTTTAGTCAAGGTTAGTTAGAAGAATTAGCTATTGGTTTTTGCCTTCAATTTCCTCTGAAAATGAATGTGTATGTGCTTTTGAGAGACATAGAGGAATAAGGTCCAAATTTTTGATGAAAATGTGCTATGAAAGTAAAGGGTTTTAAAGGCAAGCATGTACAAGGCATATTTGATCCAAATGTTCTTCAAGAAGGGCCTAAATATTTGGGTCTTGGTTATGGAAAACATGGAAAATTCTCCAAAGCCAAGGAGGCACATGAAGCTGTTCCAAGAAGGAATTTTATTTCGTGTTCATTACCTCAAGCTTGTGAAGTTTGTGTTCACATGATGAATGGAACATGTACATAGTTTACCTTAGAGTTGTGTTTTACGGATATTAAAATGAAGAACTTCTATTTAGATCCATTCCAGAGATTGACTGCAGGGGCATTTACTAGATATGTCACCTTTCATAAAAGATGAGATCTAGAGGCTACCTGGCCCTTTACAGACTCTGCCTATAGAACTTGTAGAAGTAAACACTATAGGCATTAACAATATCAAACAATTTTTTCATGCTCAGACATGGGAATGTGTCTCTTTCCCTACGCAAAAAAATAGATCTTTAGGTAGTTAATCTTCATAGACATGTCATCAAGCAAGTCAATGTGATCATCCCTCCTTCCCTCCCTTGTAAAATAATTATGTTTTGCGGGTCAAAAAGCCAAAATATGGAGACAATTATCACCAAATCCAATGTACGATTATGCATGATGGAGAATCTCTAGCGCTTTCCCTTGTTAATATATTTAATAATCTCAATATTTATTTAAAAGTATCAATAGTATTTCAATGACATCACATGTTCAAATCTCATGGTCGAAATACTATTGATACTTTTAAATAAATATTGAGATTATTAAATATATTAACAAGGGAAAGCGCTAGAGATCCTCCATCATGCATAATCGTACGTTGATGCTTATAGAGTGAAAAAACTAAAAGAATCAACTTGTAGGGTCATTTTAATGGGGGGTGGATAATTCAGGTCTAAAACCTTTTGGAGTCATTTTGAGGTATTAAATGACATTTCTGGGGGTCAAACGATTATATATAATTTAAGTTGAAGGCCCGTGAGATAAATATGACTTCTATGTGACATTTGTAAATTAAATCATCTATTTGTTGTGTTATATGAACATAATTGGTACGCATATATAAAGAGTCCAAATGCTCATTCAAGACCATATGTAATCCTCATCTAACTTAGCCAGGGATTTGCAATACTATATTTGAGTTGGCTAGCTCCATTTCAAGATATTATGGTTATCCAAGAGGGGATATAAAAAATGAAAAGAAGGATGTTGTTGTAGGTTATCCAAGTTGAACATAGAACCAGTGGAGAAACCTAAGGAAAACCTATGTTTCCAGGTCGAACCTTTGTAGAGGTTCCAGTACCTGAGAGTAAAATCCAATTTGGGGCTGTTAAATTCTAACTGTACTGGTAATTGTGCTAGGGGGAGAAATAGGATGCAATTTCCTCTTCTCACGATTGGGAGTCTTGTTTTTCATGTGGATTCAACCAAACATATTGTACATATTAAACGAGGACATAATTATTACACATTTTTAATTTACATTCAAATGCTTCTATGTGACATTTGTATTGAATCATCTATTTTTTGTGTTATATGAACATAATCGGTACGCATATCTAATTTACATTACTTTAATATGTCATGCTTCTTTAATTTATCTTTTATAGATGACCGAAGCATCCGTTTTTAATCTATCCCTTTTGACTTCGTATATGTGGGCAATATTCATCTGCATATTTTTCTATCATAAAGCAGTGAGTAAAATTGTATTCCATTTGTGTCAATGTTAAGGTTAAGCACATGGATTAAAGTTTTATATATTAGATGAGGAGGCTATGTATTACATATGGTCTTGAATGAGCTTTGGACTCTTTAGATATATATCTAAAGATTCCAAATGCTCATTCAAGACCATATGTAATCCTCATCTAACTTAGCCAGGGATTTGCAATACTATATTTGAGTTGGCTAGCTCCATTTCAAGATATTATGGTTATCCAAGAGGAGATATAAAAAATGAAAAGAAGGATATTGAACTGTAGGTTATCCAAGTTGGACATAGAACCAGTGGAGAAACTTGAGGAAAAACTATGTTTTCAGGTCGAACCTAAGAGTAAAATCCAGTTTGGGGCTGTTAAATTCTAACTGTACTGGTAATTGTGCTAGGGGGGAGAAATAGGATGTAATTTCCTCATCAAATTCACCTAGGACTAAAACCATTATTTTTAAATTTTAAATAGATCATGGTGTGTTGTTTCAATGCCTGAATCTGAAATCAAATTAAATCTATATTAATTAATTTAATAGTTTAAATTCCTATTTGTGGTGTGCCAAATAGAAATATTCAAAGAGAAAGTTACAACTTACAAATATTACTCAAATATATCACAAAAGGAAATAGAATAACAAACATAATGGACAATATGAACCAAAGTATTATACCTTTATTGATATGGATGGATTCTTAATTACAAACATTTGATTAAAATATGTTGAAGCTTTGGGGGAACTTTAATGAAACACTTTGTGGACAGTATCAAAAGAGTTAAGAAAGTGGCTACTAACTAGTCTAAAAATAAGGCAACAGAAAATAAAAAGGATCTTTTAGAAGTAGAAGAATTCATTTCTAGGCTTTTTGACAATAATGTAAATGCAATTTTTACTGAAAAAGACTTGCAGTCTTTGAAAATTTTGGAGGGGAGAAAGCAAGCATTATTAGAAAAGGAAACAGTTTAATGAAGACTTCAAAGTAGAGCCATCTAGTTCGCTGAAGGTGATAACAACACTAATTTTTCCAGAAACAATAAGAATTGTTCTTGGCATGTTTTCCTGGAATGTTCCTTATTTCAAAATGTTTGGAATATGTAAAAATTGTATTAGGTCATTCAATATTGGTCTAGTTCAAATCTGGAGGTGACCTAGAATTTGTGGAAATCATCTAAAGACCTATAGGTCTTTAGAAGCTCTTCCGATGGGGGATTTTGACTCGCTAAGGAGAAGGTTTCCTTTCAAAAGAAAGATGTGATCCTTCACGCACTAACAATTTCTTAGCCATTTGCTTCAAGGAAAAGAGTCTAATGCCCCAGTACTAATCCAAATCCATGGAGTTACTTTAGTTAAAGTGCATCAATTGCAAATGGCCATAAAAAAGGGGGTCAAATTATTTTATTTTTATCTTCAAATCACCTGCAAAAATCAACCACTATTTACAAACGAAAAAGAGCTTTCACAAATTCACATTTTTGGAAACTCAAAGTTTACAATCAACTGGCTATACAGGGGAAAAGGGAAAAGAAAAGAATCAAGACAAAGAATTTATCTAAAATTGACATCCATCTGGAAAAGGATATTTGAACAATGTTTGAACGATAGTTGAAGAGGAGGAGATAAAGAAGGATATGAGCCAAAGAACAATGGACATATTGAAGGAGTTTCAATGGTGCATGCTACAAGTTTATCCCTCCATAAAGTAATGATAATGATCAATCGAAAGCCATGGAGTTTTACTTTGATTATGCATCAATTCAAATGACCTTAAAAATAGGGGCCAAATTATTTTATTTCTATAAAAGAATTTAGACATATAGAAAAGGATATTTGAACTATAGTTGAAGAGAGAGACATAGGGAAGGATATTTGAACCATAGTTGAAGAGAAGAACAATAGACATATTCATATTTTTGGAAACTCAAATTTTACAAGCAACTAGCTATTCAGGGAAAAAAAGGAAAAAGAATCAAGACAAAGAATTTAGAAGTTGGCATTTATGTAGAAAAGGATATTTGAACGATAGGAATTTATAAGTTGGCATCCATGTAGAAAAAGATATTTGAACTATGGTTGAAGAGAAAGATATTTGAACTATAGAAAAAGATATTTGAACTATGGTTAAAGACAAAGATATTTGAACTATAGATGAAGAGGAGGACGAATTTAGAAGTTGGCATCATTGTAGAAAAATATATTTGAACTATATTTGAAGAGAAGGGTAAGGATATTTGAACTATATTTGAAGAGAAGGGTAAGGATATTTGAACTATATTTGAAGAGAAGGGTAAGGATATTTGAACTATAGTTGAAGAGGACATAGAGAAGGATAGTGAAGAATACTATTATAAACCTTCACAATATATTGCTCTTAAAAAGTTACATATTACATTAGAAACCATGATACCATGCTGATTAATCTATTTTATAAAGAAAATATGTCTATAATCATATTACAATGAAAACCATAATTGTTCATTGCTCTTCGAAAGTCAAAACATAGTATTAGAAACCATCATGATATAACTAGTATTAAAAAGGTATAGTAAGTTAAGCATCGAGCTTACTATGCAAACATTCGAAATATTCCTGAAAATATGTTTATATTTGGGACTGTTTTCATACCTACTGGCTGGCATGTATCTGACTGTATTAGTTTTTTGGACTGATATAAAGTGTTCTAATATAAAGTGTTCTATTCCTCATCAAACATCAAATAAAAATCTAAAAATTAAATAACTATATTCCTGAAAATATGTTTATATTTGGGACTATTTTCATACCTACTTGTCCTGAAAATATGTTTATATTTGGGACTGTTTTCATACCTACTGGCTGGCATGTATCTGACTGTATTAGTTTTTTGGACTGATATAAAGTGCTCTAATATAAAGTGTTCATGTTTATATTTGGGACTGTTTTCATACCCTCTTGCGTTTAGCATGTATGGTGTGTTAGTTTTAATTTGATAGTGTTCTATTCCTCATCAAACATCAAATAAAAATCTAAAAATTAAATAACTATATTCACGAAAATATGTTTATATTTGGGGTATTTCATACTACGGTACAGCATGTATCTATTTGTATTAGTTTTGGGTGATCTTAAGTGTTCTTCCTCATCAAACATCAAATAAAAATCTAAAAATTAAATAACTATATTCCTGAAAATATGTTTATATTTGGGACTGTTTTCATACCTACTGGTCCTGAAAATATGTTTATATTTGGGACTGTTTTCATACCTACTGGCTGGCATGTATCTGACTATATTAGTTTTTTGGACTGATATAAAACCATTAAAAACATTTTTTTTTCCTTGTAAGTTTTCACTAGTGATTATTATATTGTCTTTTATACAGATTTGAGTTAAATCGACCACTTCTTTCGATCAAATCTGCCATGGATATGGTGAACCTGTTAATAAATCACGTCAACTTGAAAAAAGGGTCCAACGAGGGAACGAAAAAAATGGACTTTAACCTGCATGATTTTCTGGAGCATGCCCTAAAACAAGTAGACCAAGAATTATGTGAACTACTGTCCAATGGTTATAAGGGTCTGCTCAAGCTTTCAAGTACTTTGGAGGAGAAAGCGAAGCAATATGAAGCAGAGACACAAGATAAAAGGAAGAAATTGGAAGATCTTTCTATAATGTGAGTATTTATTTATGTTTAAACAATTTCATTTTGTTAGTGTTATTCATTAGTCAAGCAATTGATTTTGTTTAAGCATTGCTTTAGTAAATTCATTTTGTTAGCTTGATTTTTAAAGCGAAAAACTCAACTCAACAGAATGACTAGTAACTACTTATTATATAGGATTATGTTAAATATGCGGATTTCCAGTTGCATCAAACAACACAATAAAAGGGATAGAGGAAACACAGAAAAGTTTTTCTCAGGTAAATAATTTTTTTTATTTAATGACTTTTGATGGAGATATATTTTTTATTATTAAAATATTGATATGTTTATTTGATTTGGCAGATAATGAGATTTCTCAAATAAAGGAAATATGCAGAGAGCATGGAGAGAATATTGTTGAGGACCTGAGGAAGGACATTTTCAAAACGTCCAGAAGAATCTCAAAAAGATTTTCGAGGGATGCAACGAAAATTCAAAAAGAATTGAAGACCACCGATTAAAAATATATAACTTTTTGTAAACTTGAATGAAATTGAAATTATAAAACTATTAACCTGAAATTGCTTTGCAAATTATGAGTCTCTTAACCAGAAAAAAATGGGATGGTGGACGTAACAAAATACCGGGCAGATTTTCATGATGGCGGACGTAACTACGACCAGCAACGACTCGACCAACAACAACTCGACCAACGCGGCAATCAGAAACACAGCAACAACTCGACCAACGCGGCAATCAGAAACACAACAACAACTCGACCAACGCGGCAATCAGAAACAGAGCAGCAAAAATCGCGCGCCAACAATGAAAACAGTAACCTTACAGCGTTCGCAGGCGATTTATTTATAAAAAATAGTTCGGCCGAAAGTAAAAGTTCGGCCGAACTCCTGTTGCCGGTTTTCCAAACCTCCAGCAAAAATTCTGTTTGTTGCACCGTCACTGTGTCGTCAATCTAAACGGACTCAAAAGTTCGGCCGAACTTTATAAAATGTTTGGCCGAACTATTGCCGAAAAAAAAATTCTGCCCCCGATTCTCACAAAAGTGTAACCCAGCTTCACGTTTCCACCCTTACCTACGCACTCCATCATGAATCTACATACTATTAGAGGGTAAAAATGATCTACGTAGTTTCGACATCCCTCCTACCAATGTCATGGCCAATTAGCTAATGTAGTTGATCCATTTACAGTGAGGACAAGCCTCTTGAAATAATGGCTTCTTTGTTGTTGGGCATTGCAAATTGAAAAATTTGACTCATGTTTGAATTTTATATTTATTAATCTTTGAGCTATATTCCTTGGCTTGTTATTTCGTTAATACTCTTTGTTGGAATTCTGCTCTAGAATCTAGAGTTAGTGAGATGTATTTATGATCATGTTCAGGTTCTATTCTTTATGATCTTTTATTTGGTTTTGCACCACCTAATTATGGTAAAACTCATCATATATAAAGAATACAATCAATACCTAATCGAGTAGCTAGGGAATCAGATTTTGTTGCTTAACTTGAAACGGATTCAAATGTATCAGTCATATCATGCATCAAAATAATGTTGAATATGTAATGTAGGAACTAGCGAAGTCTCTCCGACCTACTGTGAATCATGTCATGACCTTTCATGGGCAGACAACCAATCTCCCCTTTATCAAAGGGTGATTGATACAATGAATTCAAATGCTCCCTGCTGAATAAAGGTATTTGCAGCGTGGATGCCCTAGTAAAGAACTTTGAAGAGTACAGAGTTCCTTTCAAGCCACACTTATTTTTCATCATTTACTGTAAGAGGTTTTCAAGAAATACAATGCAAGAAATGAGTTGTGCTAGCTTGCAGTGTAAATGAAGTTCATTAAGGATTCCAAGCAATTATTTTAAGCTACAAAATTGTGTTGCAAGTTTTAGTTGCAAAATTATAGAAAACGGCCAGAATTACTGAGGTATTAGAGTTCTTGAAAAATATGATACATTCCACTGATCATGATATAGTAAATATAAGTAAGAACTCTCTCTCTGATATTAGAACTTTTTACATGTTACACAAGACAAGATCGATTTTTTGCAGCTTGAATCATAACTTCAGCAAGAATAATTACAACATCGGAGTCATCATTCTGAACCTATTTCTGTTTAGAACATTAAAAGAGACTCCCAAAAGCAACAAGTCAATAATGCTATGGTTGATTCACATTCAGTTCCTAGAGCAGATTTGCATGCAGATGCAAAAATCAAGCCTACACTTCTCAAGTTAATCATCAAACCTTGGGAAGAGCTAGTCCATAACAAGCACATAACTAGTCTTGGATATGACAAGGATGTGTCCTTTCATATTCTAGACTACTCCAAGCCCATCAAATTTCAGAGTGCCGGATTTCTTCATGATAGTTCACCTTGAGTTGTTCTAGATTCTACTCCTCTTCCACAACAACCACAATAGATTATGAAATGCCAACATTGTGACAGAGTTGGCCATATGAAATATCAATATTTTGATCTTCAACCATGTAAGTACTATCATAAAACCACTCATTCTTCACACAGATGCTTTAGAAACAAGCATCGTGCAAGAACAAAGATTCATCTTGGATGGATTGCTTCTTGGAATTGGGCATCAACAACCAAGAAGATGTTTAAGTCATATGTGAGAATCTCTTCTAGAATATTAAAATACCTTGAGTTGATTTTTCGCCATCATCTCACCTTGTATCTGACACAGGGGAAAATGGTGGTCATCTACAAGCTTCAAAGCCACATCAAGCGGGCCTAAGCCAGAACCTGCCATTCCAGATTCAGAGTTGTAGCCAAAGACATAGAAGCTCAAGCGAGTGTGAGCCACAACCTGTCATTTCATATTCAGAGTTGTAGCTAGAGACACAAATTTCCATGAGCATGCCTTTGGTTGGTGGTCACCCTTAAACCATCCATGCGAGGTTGAACTTATCCCTCTTCAAATAATTGGAGACACTTCCTCTAGCAGAAGAATTCAACTTCTTGCGAGTTTTGGAGGAGTTCCAGGAAATGCATCAAGCATTTGAGAGTTGTTGGTCATCCTTAAATCATCGTAGGTTGTAGACCTCCCTTCTTCTAGGTTGAAGGTCTCCCTCTTCAAAACATTAAGATTACTTCCTCTAGCAGTTGGAAAAGTTCTGGGAATTGCACTAAGCATTTCAGTATTGGTGGTCATCCTTAAACCACCTCCTTATGCCAACATTTTAGAGAGCACATTCAATTTAATGCTGCCATTTTGTATTGCAACTCTCTTCTTGGACTCACACATACCCCTTTGGATAAAGGAGGGGAATGTTGTGCACCTAATCTTTCTAGGGTTAGTGTGGAAGCTTAAGAAACTTAGGGATCCAAGAGACCTTGGGATATGGAATCCAAGGATCACTCCATTGTGTGATAAATATGTATCATTGTGAGTAATAAAGAATCTAAGGTTTATCTTTCATGTCTTGTGTGTTTACCATGCTTGTGCTTAACATTATGTAAGCTATAAAATTAATTTTATTGATTTTGTTTTATTTAGAGCATAGTCATACTTACACTGTACACATAACCCTCGTACTAAATTGTATAATAAACTTTTAAACTAAATAAATATCTAAAACTATGCAATTAGAATGAATTGGATGAATTGTATTGCGATTAGGTATTTTGTGCCTCTTCTAAATGCTTAAAAAGGTCGGATGTTGTTCTCTTTGTGACCATGGTGATGATTGATTCACAGTTTTTGTCTGAACAGATGAAAACTGTTTAACATGAGAAATTTCATAATCCAAAGAAACACAGATACCTTTTTCCAAGTCCTGTCATTCATGTGTAATATTTGACAGGTTATTCATATAGATATAGATGAGGATACATATAATGTCTACCCATTATTAATCTGTCACTCAGAATAAGATCGGCAGTTCGCTTTTATTTAACTATATAAATACTGAGCGACTGCAACTAGGAAGAAAAGAACGAATCTAGATCAGGATCATGAGGATGTGAACTTGTGTTGGAGAATTTGCACGAGCTTGTCATCGATCTGGAAAGCTCTGGCGAGCACAGAGGCAGAAACAGGAGGAGAGGCTCCGAACAAGGCCGGCGCAACCTGCTGAGTTCCTGGATTCTGGCTATTCAGTCCAGAGATGGCCACTGCGTTGATAGGGCCAATGTTCTGTTGGAAATGCACAAGACCTCGCGGGAACACAAACACGTCTCCCTTCTCCGGCGTTGTGGAGAACAAAGTGTTGTTAGTGTTGATAAAGCCAACCAAGAGAGTACCCTCGATCACCACCAAGATTTCGGTTGCCCGCGGATGTGTGTGAGGGGGATTAAGTCCGAGAGGAGCAGCGTAATCAAGTCGGACCAAGGAGATTCCCAAGGTGTTTAATCCTGGTAGCTGCGTTACAAAGGCTGGCGTTACGTTGAATCCCAACTAGTTATTGGTATTTCCTGGTTTGTCTAGGCCCGTCAACCGAAAGTCGTTTGCTGTAACCGTCATCGCATTCTTACATGGAAACCCGTTCACAATAACTGCACAATTCAAATCAAATAATATATATATGAATGATATGTTATTCACCCATAATTTGCTTTACATACATACGCAAACGCACCAGACATATAATATTATATTGCATGTAATTACAGCGTGGATTATACGTTACCACTACTACACCAAGGGCATTTTAAGACATTTGTTTAAGACAAAAGAAATCTTTTGTCTTAAAAAGTCACTTTTTATTTTAGCTATTTTATATTAAAATTTAATATCAATTGAATTGTCTTAAATATAAAATTTAAGACAAAAATCGTGTGAGACAAAAATAATTTGAGACAAAATTTTCTATTTAAGACAAAAACAATTTGAGACAAAAATATTTAAGACAAAAACAATTTGAGACAAAAAAATTAAGACAAAAAAATTTAAGACAAAAGTATTTTAAGACAAAATTTTATATTTAAGACAAAACAAATTTGAGACAAAAATATTTTAAGACAAAACTTTATATTTAAGACAAAAGCAGTTTGAGACAAATATATTTTAATACAAAAGCAATTTGAGACAAAAATATTTTAAGACAAAAATTTAGATTTAAGACAAAAGCACTTTGAGACAAAAATATTTAAGACGGAACTTTATATTTGAGACAATGGTGACTTAAGACAATGACAATTAAGACAAAACTCATTTAAGATAGTTAGCAATTAAGACAAAATCATTAGCATTGGGAAGTTTGCATTGAAATATCATGAGTGGATAGTGGATAAAATTATATTTTTTATTTTTGAAAATCGATATTCAAACCACATGAAATTTAATCATGTCATATTTATTTCTTTTATATTATATTTTTATTTTTTCATTAAACCACATTCTAAAATTTTAATAAATAAATAGATAAAAAAATATTATTTTTAGGTTGGCAACTCAAGTGGATTTGAACTTTGAATCTCGTGTTTTAACCATAACTGCTCCAACACTAATATTCTTGGGCATATTATGTTTTTTCCTGCTAACTGCTCCAAATACAACCTCTAAGAACTAGTAGGGTCCAAGGAAAAGAGCTACAAGTTCCCCAAATCCGATCTACATTTCATGGACAACCACATTTCCCCCAAATGTCCTCCACATATTTTCCTTGGTGTATTGGAGTTTGAAAAATACATAGGATGCCACAAGTAATCCTAATCATAATACTCAACTTTCCTAATGACTAGGAGACCTTAAAAATAAGAAAACATCTTAATTTATGCCTAAAATTACTAAAATTTCCTATCCCAAACATGAAATTAGAAATTCTACAAAATTATAGGGCAACAAGAAAACCAACTTCCTCTTCCAAAAATCTCTAAGACCTTATGGAGGACAAATACAAATTTTGAAATAAATTGTTGAAATTATGCTCTTGCATCAACAGCTACCAATGTATCCTTGTAGGCCACCCCCTTTAACAATAGTAATACCAATCTCCTTTACCAGCTAGAAGGAACTCCTTACATAATTCTCTCTTAGATCCCCTTAACCCATTGCAATGATTGTCTTTGATGCCTACCTAGTTGCAAGCACATTAAGAAGGAATGTAGCATATTACTAGTTGAGGATTTCGATAAGTATGTGATTTTGTTGACATCTTGTGACTATCTCATATGTGAATATCTAAAATCTTGGATGCATGTCGCCCTGACACTATAACATGACTTAGTATTGCCTATCATACCATGTCACTCCCTCCTCGAGACACCTAGAACTCGCTAACGCACCCTGTCACACACTCTTATTCATTCATTTATGAATTTTGACCTAGTGCACCTCTGTCATGTTTCCCTAACACTCCTTAGCACGCATTGGCACACCTAGGCACTTGGAACAACTTTGTATGCTTCCCTAGCACTCTAACATGCCTTGGCACTTCCAAGAATACCGTGTCACTCCCTTCTTAACACACCTGGAACTGGCTTATACTTCATTTCCATGCATTTTAAACTAGTGCCCCTTTGTGTTTCACTGACACTTGGCCGTCACACTCCCTAGATGTGTTCATGCCACACCTTGCACCTGCCACATCTTGGCATGCCTATCATGCCTTGGAACTGCTTAACATGTCTTAGTACTTCTAGGAATTCTCTGACACACCTTGGTATTCCTTAGCTTTCATGTCGTCATAGATAACCTTGCTTTTTTTGTGACTTGGGAACCCAACCAAGTCATTGGAAAATCGATGTTGTGCCCAGCCCAAAGTTTCCCTTTGTCTGAAACTACTTTTTCCAACCCTTTATGTAACCATAGGCTTACCTCCTACAAGTCTTATTCTGACCTTCTCCTAACACACTTTATCCTTGAGACACTTGGAATTCATTGACACTACTTGGCACACACTCTTATTCGTTCATTTCCATGCATTTTGACCTAGTTCTCCCTTGCAATGTCCTGGCACTCCCTAACAGCCCTCAACATCCATTGACACTTTCTGGCATGTGTTAGCATGCCTTTTCATTCCTTTGCATGCATTGAAACTCCTTAGTTATCATGCCCTCACAATTACCCTTACTTTTTTGGAACTTGGGAACCCACCCAAGTCTTGCCTTGAATATAACAACTTGACCAAGTTACGGTTACTACAACTAGATTGTGCCTTGTTCACCTAAGAAATGACTATAACCCCTCACCCATTTAGCCCCCTAAACACTAAACCCCTAACCCATTTAACCGCCTAAACCCTTAACCCCTAACCCCTTAAACCCTAATTCCCGACCCCTAACCCATTTAACCCCCTAAACCCCTAAAACCCTAACCCATTTAACCCCCAAACCCTAACCCCTAAAATACTTAACTACTAAATCCCCTAACCCCCTAAACCTCTTAACCCCTAACCCATTTAACACCCTAAACCTCTAACCCCTTAACCTCTAACCCATTAACCCCTTAACCCCTAACCCCTAACCCCTAAAATCCTTAACTGCTAAATCCCCTAACCCCATAAACCTCTAAACCCCTAAACCCATTTAACCCCGTAAAACCTAAACGTCTAACCCTTAACCCCTAAGCCCTTAAGCCCTAATTCCCAACCCCTAACCCATTTAACCCCCTAAACCCCTAAAACCCTAACCCATTTAACTCCTAAACCCTAAACCTCTAAACCCTTAAACCCCTAAACCACTAACACCTAAACCCCTAAGCCCTTAACCCCTAAACCCCTAAATCGTTAACGCTTAACCATTAACCCATTAACCCCTCAACCCTAACCCCTAAAATCCTTAACTGCTAAATCCACTAATTAAGCCCTAAGCCCCTAATCCCTAATCCCTTAACCATTAGCTCATTATTCACCTAACCCCTAATTGCACCTAAATCCCCTAACACCTAAGCCCCCAATCCCTAATCCCTTAACCAATAACTCTTTATTCCTCTAACCCCTAAATGCACCTAAATCCCCTAACCCTAAACCCCCAATCCATAACCCCTTAACCACTAACTCATTATTCCCCTAACCCCAATCCCTAATCCCTTAAATACTAATTCATTATGCCCCTAACCCTTAAGCCCCCAATCCCTAACCCCTTAACCACTAACGAGAATATACCACAGTGGGCATGCACAAGAAGAAGAACCAAAGAAATCAAATTCAATAAAGAAAGCACAACCACCACTCCAAGCTCGCTTCTCTAAAACACATACAACTGCAATAAAGCCCACTGAAGCTTACAAATTTATCAAGCCCTAATTAACTTACTAACAAATTCAACAAGCCAACATGCTACAATTTTTTGAGTCACCCCCAAATCAATTAGTAATTATTGCATGAATGTACATTTGTTTGTAGTTTTATTTAAAAGGTTGAAATTCTCTCAAGAGCGTATAGAATATATCCAAAAGTTAAAAAAATGGAAATTTTGATTACCTAAACTAGTGCTCCCTTGTGTTTCCTTGACACTTGGCCCTCACACTCCCTAGCATGTATTCATGCCACACCCTAGCACCTGCCACATCTTGGCATGCCTATCATGCCTTGGAACTGCCTAACATGTGTTAGTACTTCTAGGAATTCCCTGACACACCTTGTTATTCCTTAGCTTTCATGCTGTCATAGATAACCTTACTTTTTTTGTGACTTGGGAACCCAACCAAGTCATTGGAAAATAAATGTTGTGCCCAACCCAAAGTTTCCCTTTGTCTGAAACTACTTTGTGCAACCCTTTATGTAACCATAGGCTTACCTGCTAAAAGTCTTATTTCGGCCTTCCCCTAACACACTTTATACTTGAGACACTTGGATTTCATTGAAACTACTTGGCACACACTCTTATTCGTTCATTTCCATGCATTTTGACCTAGTTCTCCCTTGCAATGTCCTGGAACTCCCTAACACTCCTCAACATCCATTGACACTTTCTAGCATGTGTTAGCATGCCTTTTTATTCCTTGGCACACATTGACACTCCTTAGTTCTCATGCCCTCACAATTACCCTTACTTTTTTGGAACTTGGGATCCCAACCAAGTCTTGCCTTGACTATAACAACTTGACCAAGTTATTGTTACTACAACTATATCATGCCTTGTTCACCTAATAAATGGCTATAACCCCTCACCCATTTAACCCCCTAAACCCTAAACCCCTAACCCATTTAACCCCCTAAACCCTAAACCTCTAAACCTTTAACCCCTAACCCCTTAAACCCTAATTCCCGACCCTAACCCATTTAACCCCTTAAACCCCTAAAAACCTAACCCATTTAACCCCCAAAACCTAACCCCTAACCCCTTTAACTCCTAACCGCTAAAATCCTTAACTGCTAAATCCCCTAACCCCCTAAACCTTTAAACCCCTAACCCATTTAACAACCTAAACATCTAACCCCTTAACCCCTAACCCCTAAAATCCTTAACTGCTAAATCCCCTAACCCCCTAAACCTCTAAACCCCTAAACCCATTTAACCCTGTAAACCCTAAACGTCTAACCCTTAACCCCTTAAGCCCTAATTCCCAAGCCCTAACCCATTTAACCCCCTAAACCCCTAAAACCCTAACCCATTTAACCCCCAAAACCCTAAACCTCTAAACCCTTAAACCCTAAACCACTAACACCTAAATCCCTAACCCCTTAACCCCTTAACCCCTAAACTGTTAACACTTAACCATTAACCCATTAACCCCTCACCCCTAACCCCTAAAATTCTTAACTTCTAAATCCCCTAAGTCCCTAATCCCTAATCCTTTAACCACTAGCTCATTATTCACCTAACCCCTAACTGCGCCTAAATCCCCTAACCTCTAAGCCCCAAATCCCTAATCCCTTAACCACTAACTCATTATCCCCCTAACCCCTAAATGCGCCTAAATACCCTAACCCCTAACCCCCTAATCCATAACCCCTTAACCACTAACTCATTATTCCCCTAACCCGAATCCCTAATCCCTTAAATACTAACTCATTATGCCCCTAACCCCTAAATGCGCCTAAATCCCCTAACCCTTAAGCCCCCAATCCCTAACCCCTTAACCACTAACACATTATTCCCCTAAACCCTAAACCTCTAACCCCTAAGCCCCTATTCCCCTAACCCCTTATTATACCAAGCTCGTGGTGCTTTCTTGAGGCCATACAAGGTTTTTACCGCTTGCATGCTTTATGTTCCTAACCCTTCACAAAAAATCCTTCTGGTTGGGACACAAAAACATTCTCTTTCATATCTCCATTCAAGAAAGCAGTTTTTACATCCATTTGATGGAATTTCCAACTTTTTGAGTTTCTAGGGCAAAGAATGTCCATATGGTATCCCATTTTGCTATGGGGGAAAAATGTATTCTCATAAAAGACCCCTTCTTTTTGTGTAAAAACTTTTGCCACAAGCCTAGATTTATTCTTTTCAAATGAGCCATCTACTTTATACTTTTTTTTGAAAAATGTTAGCGCTTAATTTAGCAAGGGTCGTAGGAGGGGTTCCAAAGGGACTACTACTAGATCAAGTGGAAACAATGGGACAAGGACCCATTGTCACGTCATTCAATTTCCCCTGCTCTTTATGAACTTTCACTGATGGGAGGAGTCTCGATATAGGGAAATTACTAGAATGATGAGACCAATAATGATGCACAATGTGATTTCCAATGCCCATTAAAAGAAGAGGATTAGATAATAGGTTCCCTACTTTAGAAGCAAAAGAAGGACTCTCCAAGAAAGGCTCGAGGGAAAGATGATCTCGGGTTTAGGGAAATACTATAAGAGACTAAGTTTTGGGAGATATACCGTGGTAAAGGCTCATCCAATGATCATTTATAGTTAAGATAATAGGTTTTGAATGATGAACTACAAAGTGCAAACCTTCAAGAAATCCTCAAGTCAAAGGAGCATCAAGGGTTCCCTCTTGGTGTGATAGTTAGGGCATCAATTTATGTGAAATTCCACCATCATATTTTGTTCAAAATTGGAGGACGGCTAGAGCTCTAATCTAGCCTAGGAAGCGATGCCTTGCTTGAGGGCCTTTTGCTATTTTTATACACCTTATCCTTTTTTATTTTAGCCTCTCTATGCATCATACTATTTTAGAGAAAATAAACCTTTATTCCCACACCTTGTGTGCGAGCCTCTTCTTGGAAACTCCACATGATGCAATTCAACCTAGCCATATATGCATGGTTTCTTTTCTTCATGAAGTCAAATTAGCCTTACATTTTTTAAATGCTCCTAGCCATATATGTTGGCAATTCAATGTAAATGCTCCCTTGTGTTTCCCTGACAGTCCCTAACACTTCCTAGCGCATGTTGGCACGCCTTGGCACCTGGCACATCTTGGATGCATGTCGCCATGACATTATAACATGACTTAACACTGCCTATCATTCCATGTTACTCCCTCCTCGAGACACCTAGAACTCACTAACGCTCCCTGTCACACACTCTTATGCAGGCGAGCAAGTTGACCCTCGCTGAGGCAACCCACCCATCACAGGTGAAGGTGTGGTTATATCCCAACTCAAAATCCATGTCCCTAGCCTTGATGCTTTCAGATTCATCACCTTCTGTATTATTTGAAGTCTCCGTCTTCTACAACAACCCAAATCTCAGCTCCCACATCAGAGGCGTGTTTTCTGCACCTCATAAAGCCCTGACCGGCCAACAAGCCAAAAAAATCCGCGGGAGCTGTCGTTTTTATATCTGCAATGCCCAATCACGTTAAATCCCGCATGGTTTTGAGGGCCTGACTGGTGTGACAGAGCTCCGCTTCAAATCGAAGTTTGAGTTTGGGTTTTAGCTGTGCGGGTATCGAGGTGAGGGCTTCCAAAGGGTTTCACTACCGCCTCTGTGGATTCCTTAATCAACCCATAACCTTTTCCAATCCCACCATGTTGTTGTCCATCTAACAACATCTCTAGGACGAGAGTTTTATAACTCAAGGATGAGAGTTTTATAAACTCTAGGACGAGAGTTTTATAAACTCTAGGATGAGAGTTTACCCGAGAGTTTATGTCAATAAAACTCTCGGACGAGAAAATACTTAAGTCTCATCCGAGAGTATTTTAACTGCGGTCAAGCCCAATCAAACTCTCGGCTGAAACATTAAAAATATCTCGGACGAGAGTTTTAAAAGCTCTCGGTCGAGAAATTCAGTTGACTATTTTCTCGGACGAGAAATTAAAAATTTCACCCAAATTCTAGCCATCTGCCAAAAAGTGTTTCCCAACTTCGGGATTTCACCCGTAGGTCACCTTCGACCACCACTTCCCTCCCCAAATTTTCCTCCAATTTTGATGTTGATTCCCCTGTCCCCATCTTGCTTTTATCATGTAAGCTTCCTTGACTGTAAATAATCCTTTCGTAGCATAGCCTCATATCAATATGTCTGACCCTTCCTTGAAGGTGATACTTCTCGATTCTAGCTCCTTCAAATGTATCCATTGATTTGAATTCGTCACATTTGGCCAATCTATCATGTTTTCCATCTTCTCCATCCACCGTTAATGGTATCTTCCCTCCAGTATTGGTTTACTGTTTTATAATTGGTGTTCATAGCATAAGTGAACCATTCACTCAACTCCTATTTAGGGAATAATTTGCCCCTCTGTTGCTAGGATTCATTCTAAAAGAGAGTTGTTTTTCCATTCATTATTTCCCAGAATAAATGCTACAAAATAAGATCTCTATTTTGGGCTGCTAGATTCAAGATGGTCGATCCTTTAGGGGGGTCCCGGTATCTTAAAATATCCTTTGTACGGTTGGGCATGCTGTATTTCCTCATCCATATATGCTTCCACAACCCCGTTCCTCCTTGTGCCCATATCCACCATAATTTCGTCCCCAATACCTGGTTGAGAATAAATGGATCTCTAAGGCCTAGTCCCCCTTCCATCTTAGGTTTGATGAGGTTCGACCATGCTACCAAGGACCATTTTTTCAACTGTTGGACCCCTCCCCAAAGGAATTTCTTGAATATTTCCTCCATTTTGCTGCAAATTGTTTTGGGTGTGGCCATTCCAGAAAACTGGTAAATGGGGATGGATTGTAGGACGAATTTAAGAAGGATGGTGCGGGGAGCCATATTGAGGCCTCTAAAAATCCAATTGTTGAGCTTGCTTTGAATTTTGTGGATAAGATCACTCCAGCAAGCAATTTTCAGAGAGATTTTAGCAAGGGGCATGCCTAAGTATTTAGTGGGAAGATATCTGATACCAAACCCCAACACTCTCGCCATAAATGTTTTGATATTTCTAGCCTTATTAAATAAGAAGATGCATAATTTTTCATTATTAATAAGGGTGCCACAGGCTTCCATAAACACATGGAGTATATCTTTAATGTTTTTTTCTTCCTTCAACGAGACATGACAAAAGAGCATAATGTCATCAATAAATTGCTGGTGGGTAAGAGGGAGGTAATTTCCCCAGAAGCTAAGGCCACAGATCTTGAGATTACGAGCTTCCTTATTTAGGAGTTGATGGGGTTTAAATAAGGTTTTGATGTTCATTTTAGATATAATTCTAGAAAAGTGATTAGTAACACCTTGAATATAAGGAAGGGTTACCTTGGTTAAGGGAGGGGTGCAAGGACGGGTTTTGGGGTGGGGATGAAGGAAAATAGATCTTTAGTTGATCCTTCAGTTGCAACATAACTTAATCCTAATTTATTGAGTAGTGACACATTAAAAATGCCTAATTAATCATGAAATTAAACAAATATGGATATGAGAGGGAAACCTCTAAACCCTAACCCATTTAACCCCCTAAACCCTAAACCTCTAACCCCTAACCCCTTAAACCCTAATTCCCAACCCCTAACCCATTTACCCCCCTAAACCCCTAACCCATTTAACCCCTTAAACCCTAACCCCATTAACCTCTAACCCCTAAAATCCATAACTGCTAAATCCCCTAACCCCATATACCTCTAAAATCCTAACCCATTTAATACCCTAAACCCTAAACCTCTAAACCCTTAACCCCTAACCCCTTAAATCCTAATTCCCAACCCTTAACCAATTTAACCCCCTAACCCATAAAACCCTAACCCATTTAACCCCCTAAACCCTAACCCCATTAACCCCTAACCCTAATCCTTAAATGCTAAATCCCCTAACCCTTTAAACCTCTAAACCGATCCTAACCCATTTAACCCCCTAACCCCTAACCCTTAACCCATAACCCCTTAAACCCTAATTCCCAACCTCTAACCCATTTAACCCCATATACCTCTAAACCCTAACCCATTTAACCCCCTAAACCCTAAACCTATAAACCCTTAACCCCTAACCCCTTAAACCCTAATTCCCAACCCCTAACCCATTTAACCCCTAAACCCCCAAAACCTTAACCCATTTAACCCCCTAAACCCTAAGCCTCTAAACCCTTAAACCCCTAAACCATTAACACCTAAACCCCTAACCCCTTAACCCCTAAACCCCTAAATCATTAACGCTTAATCCATAACCCATTAACCCCTAAAATTCTTAATTGTTAAATCCCCTAACCCCTAACCCCCTAATCCCTAATACCTTAACCACTAACTCATTATTCACCTAACCCCTAATAGTGCCTAAATCCCCTAACCCCTAAGCCCCCAAACCATAATCCCTTAAGTCCACATTGAGAATTTATCCTAAACAAGAGCCTTTGAAGGTTGAAGTACATGCTGTTAGAATTCTCCTCATACTAATTTTTTCACATACTCGGAGGTTCAAACAAGGAAGTGTACAACAACGCAAACAAAGGTTGCCTCCTCCCACAAGGAGCCTTCAAAAAAAATGACGAATTCCCGTCTCAAATCCTAATTCTTTGAATTTGTAATCCTAAAGTGATGTACAACCAGTTCTTCCATGTCCTCATGACATACTATTCTGTCTTCGGCCTCATTTTTTAGTGAGAAAATCCTGTTATGTTATCTGTGTTGGACCATTGCTTTATGGAAGAAGCGTGTGTTCTTCTCTCCTTCCCTCAACTAGTTGACTCCATATTGCTACTTCCAGAGTATCTCCTCCTGTTTTCAGCGTTCTTCTAGTTGCATTATGAGTTGCCCCTCTTCTTCCACTATTAGTTTTGATCTGCCCTCTACGATAATCTGCAGTTCTACAGTCTCTATCTTATTCTTTAACTCCTCCTGGTCTTTTAAGATGTTGCCAAAGTCCTCTTTGTTCCACTTCTTGATCCTTTGCTTGATCTCTTTTAGCTTGAGTTGGAATGTATGCATAAGATTTCTTCCCACCACTTCGTTGTTCTTCTACCATTCTTCGAGTTGCCCGAATAGCTTAGGGTCTCAGAGCCAAAATGATTCAAATCTAAAGGGATTATTTCTTGGTCCTGTTTTGAGGTCGATTTCCAGTCTTACCAGCCAATTTTTCGAGCCCATTCCGGGGAGAATGGAGGTTTCCATGTATATGTCTCTGAAGATGACCTGTTTCGAGACCAAGAACCGATCCAATCTGGACGCAATCTGATTTTGACCTCCTCTCTGATTGTTTCAGGTGAAGGTTCTGTTGTTGGTTTGTAGGTCCACCATTTTGAGCTCCGATATTGCATCCCTAAACATATCCATATCTAGGTCATGTCGGCGAATTCTTCCTTTCTTCTCTTAGAGGGACGTTATCATGTTAAAGTCCCCTCCTACTATCCATAATTCTTCCTGAAATTCTCTTCTCATACTAGCCAGGTTGTGGAGGAAGACCTCTTTCTCCCCTGGGGTATGAGGCCTGTAAACCCCAGTAAGGAGAACCCAATCATTGGATCCTATGTGTCTAAAGCGCCCTGTAAGCATTCAGGGACTACTTACTCAATCCTGAAAGACGACTTCCGCCGGGTTCCACAAAATGGTTAGTCCTCCCACACTTCCTCTAGAGTCGAGTGCAATCACTTCATATGGTAGCTTGAAACTTATAACTATCCCTTTGAGCTTGGCTTCATGGATCTTGGTTTCCTAGATGATCATAATGTTGCCCTTGTCTTTCCTCAGTCGCTCCTTCAAATACCATTGTTTGGCTTTACTATTAAGGCCACAAATATTATCCATACCCTTTCCCTCCATATGATTCTTATTGGGCTGACATCACCTTAATGTCATGCCCATCAAAATCATCCATTGGTTGCTATGGTTGGTTTGTAAAACACCTACAAGAAAATATTCCTTGAGGGGGATATGACTATATTCACTTCCACTTGATTGAATTTTTCAGTTGTATGACATCATGTTGATGTCACTAACTATTGACTCTTTTAATTGAGCTTTCCTCCTGGTTGATGTCACCATCTCATCAGGTCCAACTACCAACACTTGTCGATGGAGGGAGGCAAAATATTCCTCGAAGGGAAGTTTTTATGGAACTTCTTTGATGCCTTTCTATACTTTAACCCCCTAACAAAAATAAATTTTAAATACTACATTGGGTCTAAAATAAAGGCCTCCTAACACTTAAATGAATTTTTTACTCCTCGGAAAACCCCCTTTCCACATGGTCACCATCTTCTTTTCCATATGGCACTACTATGTCATTGCATGACCCCTATTTTGGGTCCATGTTTTGTTTTCTACTTCTTCCATGCATCCTCTACTAGCATCATCAATTAACATCATCATTCCCATCAATATGGTATCATGCTTATCCATCACCATTTCTCGTTGGTGTTTTCCAAAGGCTAGGGGTAATGATTCTCTGAATGAACTACTCAATGGGTAAACTCCAAAATTTTGGAGGTAAACTTCCAAAACCTGACTAAAACCTTTTTTCATTCATCATTGAGTTCAAGACCCAAATGTTTTCACACTTGATTGATTTATTTCCTAGGTTTTCAATGCAACTCATGTGCCACACAAGTACCCCTACTCCACCATATTACACGACATGTCACATCCTAGTACTAACACTAAGGCCACATGTAAACCATATAGGCGTAATGTGCCTCTCCATTCCTTAAACTTCCTCAATGCGTTATTTCTAAAACTAATCGATCCCTTAAGAAAGAAAACATTAGACCATCTATAACCTTTAATAATATTAAAAAGTCTAACATTTAACCTTTAATAACTTTAACAAAAATTAAAACATTTATTATTAATCAAATAATATTTTTTATAAAACAATTATTATTAATCAAATAATAGTTTTTTTGCATAATAATAATTATGATAATTATATTGTGGGCTTTTAGTTCACGACACTGTAGTGGATTCGTCGTTCTAAAACGAATATGCTAAATCGACGGTTTGCAATGTCTCGGTTCTCCCCGCACTCATTTTACTCTCCTGCAAACATGATCAGGCCCTACAACATTGCTTTTTCTGCCGGCCGTGGAGTAATTTCTCGAAATCGGCCTCTGATTTTATTCGGATTTTTTATTTTTTGTCTGTGGCCGACTGTGCTTCCAATCTCTGGTTTGTTTTTGGTAGAGCGAGTGCCGCAGATGTCTAATACTCAACATGTGTCGCCCAAGCGAAGGAGCAGACGTGAAGGAGCAGGGAGATCTCTTCTTGAAGTATGGAGAAGTCTCAGAATTATGTGGTGAAGATCGAAGAGGGAAAACAAGCGCAGATCAGAGGGCCTTCAGTCGGCTCTGTTTACCGAAACGTTTTAGCGAAAGATGGCTTCGCACCTCTGCCGCAAGGGATCGAGTCCTGCTGGGACATTTTCAGGTGCTTCTCATTTCTCACCTGACATATTGTTTAGAAGTTAAATTCTGGGCGTTTAATCCCGTCATCGACTTGATATGCCGATTCTCTATTTAGTTGATTCAGTTCTTGAGATAAATTATAACAAAATGTAGGTGTCCATGGAAGTTTTCCTTGTAAACCAATTCTTCGCTCCAGGTACATGCACCTATCTGCTCAATCTCCTCCCTCTACTTTCGACACTAACCTCACTCTCTTCATTGCTTTTCCAAACTCCCAAACCCTCATTCGTTGTCCAGGAAAATGGGAAGCACCGACGCCAAGAAGCCTCTCAAGATCATTGCAGGAGCTGATGAATTCGGCTGCGCGCTCAAACCCGCCTGCAAATTATGTTTGAAATTCCATGTGAATGTCCATAATTTTATGTGAAATTTTGAAAATATGTAAAGAACTTTAACGGGCGAGTGAGTGAATGCATACCTAAAACCCTGATTACACCGCTGGGAAAGAATGCCTTTAGAGACGACATTTCCAAAAACCATTTTATACAGCTGGTCTGCTTCTTGAGCAGAAAGACTCTGCCCTTCAACATCCATGGTCCTTTTCCCTCTGGATACTTGCTGAGGCGGCGACAGTGGCTTCTTGGGAGATATCGATTTTTCTTTAATGTCAGAGGAACCGAAACCCTGCTGCAGGGGAGGGTTACTGACAGCGGTGTTTTGCGCTTTCGCTGCGTTCTGTGCGAGCATTCTCTTCTCGGCAGCAGCTGCGAGAAGTTCGCGCTGCAAACGCCTGTTGATGGCTTCGGAGGCCTCAGACGAAGAAACGTCTGCATTTGCATTTGCATTTTCCCTCAGCTTGCTCCGCTTTGGCTCCGGAGCTGACTGCTGCAAGCTCATCCGTGAAGCTTCACTCTCTGAATTGGGGTTTGAGGCATATTGTTTTTATATTATGTTTTCTTAACTCACGCACCGGTGTTTTGATTCTTCTGTAGCATGTGAAATTTAATCTATAATTTCACGTATTGGGGTTTTGTTATTTCTGTAGAATGTGAAATTTGAAATTCAAATTTAGGTTTCGGGGGTTTTGATCTTTCTGCAGAGTGTGAATTCATTTTGGTATAAACAGTAAATTTAGAGGATTCGGTTTTATGTTTCCTTTCAATATTTGGGAATGCTGAGTGGTTTAGTATTCGTTTTTTTGATGTTTCGGGGATTGTTTTGGATAATGTGTAGTTTAACGGTTTAGGTTTCTAATAAGCAAGCTGCGGTGGCGGTGGTATGCTTGGGCTTGTTATTTTCAATAATGGTGAGGTTTTTGTTTTATTGATATCATTTTCCCAGGACTTGTATCTGGAGTCATCCGTTAAGAGATGCGTTGTTTGCAAATTATCTAGAATGTTTTCAGAAAATGAGGCTGTTTTAGATGACCAGTACCTTTGTTGATAGAATGGATTCCCTGGACTCATCCGTTAAGAGATTCGTTGTTTGCAAATTATGTAGAATGTTTTCAGAAAATTAGGTTGTTTTAGATGACGAGCACCTTTGTTGATAGAATGGACTCTGCCTCACACATGTTAGACTCAGGAAGTGGGATCTATTCAACCTAATTTAACCAGGCCTTGCACCTTGTATCATCTATTGAGATATGCACATCACTCTGTACAAATTTTGTATAATGCTGGTTTTAGAAAACTTGTTTAGTGATATGACTTTCAAATAAGCAGGCATGTCAGGGTTTTAATTTTTCAATTTCGATTTTATCGACATAATACCCTCTTTATCCTCTTTGGGTGGGGCAGAAAATTTGGACATGGTGTTATTATTTTTCAATTTCATTGATGACGATATATATTTAGATTTTATATCATGGTATTGGTTTGTTTTCAATCTGGTAAATGACTTTATATTGGCAAAGTAAACTCTACATTTGGCTCGGATGCTATTCCTGGACTATCTGTTCTGCCAATTTCACGCAGGACTCATACGTAGTCTTGTCCGTTGAGATGTGCCTTATTTGCGAGATGTCCACTTGTCTCTCGATGCAGTGGTTAATGCCGTTTTGCTTTAACGTGGTAGCATGGCTTCTAGAACTTTGAACTTGAGTCTGAGCACTAAAAGTGATTTGATTTAACCACCTAAACACAACATGCTTGATTCGATGTCACGAAATCTTGTTTATTATTCTTGTAATTTATATATTCTAACGATCATGTGCCTTTTTCTGGGCTTATGCTTTGTCTTAATTCCCTATCATGGGTATTTTTATGATACCTCTCGCCAGAATTTCAAGCTTTTATTTGGTTTGATTTTAAAGCTTTGATTTTATTAGTAAATGATAAAGCTCCCGATTTTCGACTCTGGCTTCTTTTCATTCAAGGAAATTGAATTTTTGAGATGTGATAGCAAATGGTGAAATTTTTATGTTTTTTTTTTTCTGATTCCAAAATATAATCTCTGGATATTATTTGTAGGGTGCAGGACTCAGGAATTTGGGGAACACTTGCTTCCTAAATGCAGTTTTGCAGTGTTTTACTCACAACCCAACACCACACAATTGGAATATGTATGCACTCCCAATCTGGTGTAGTCAGGTTGAGACTGACAATAGATAATGGATAAGATTTGCTCGAGTTTCAAGAAGTTCTTGCACGACTTTGTAGGATGTTTGTCCCCAACTTCTCATGGATATTTCGTTTTCATTTAACACTAAGTTCCAATGAGCAAAGATATGGCAGAAAATAACTGGCATGCTCATTTTTGGATTTAAGTAAATACATTATTTAATGGTAAGTATATATCGCTTCGAGATTAACTGTCCAATGGTAAATCAGTTATTTGTTACGGAAAGATAAATTTATAAGATTTATCTGAAGGCTCCACAATATCAACTTTTTCTGAAGGGACGAAATGAGTATTATCTCTTTAAAAAACAATTTATGTTTTTGAAAAATAATAAAATGTCATATTTTATTTAAATTTAAATTAATTGATTATTATATTATAAATTTTAATTATAAAAAATAATAATTTGTATAATTTAAAATATATATTAAAACAAAAGTTAGATCTGAGATCAATGGAGACTGCGCTCTTTGATCTGCACAAGAGTTAACACACAGTCCACTCCTTCGGTGTACCTTTGAACCCTTAGGGGCAAATGCTAGTCGTAAAAGTTTTTGGGATTTTCATTAAATTTAATTTTCCACCTTGTGCGTGTATGGCCAAGGAGGATTGGCGGGAAAAACCAGTCAAATGATAATACTCACAGGAGTTGATTATACATGATTTTATACATTTTGCCGAATCCAGTCTCTAGGTATGCAATGCTGGCAGAGTTTTCTGAGTTTTATAGGTATGCAAGGCAGAGTTTTTTGATTCCATGGAAGCTGCCATCAGATTGCTTCGGCTCCGCAAGACAATTAGTAGCTTCAGTAACATCTGTCCCCAAGTCGAAACAATGACCCACAAGTATGTCTCGGTTTAACCCGCAGACTGTTTCTTTTTTCTCCTCTCGTACCTACAATGCTTATAACTAGAAGACCGTAACAGGTATGGTACTAATCATTGCAGGTTCGATAGACCAGTAACGAGATTTAGGGTTCTTTCTAACTGCAAAGACCAATTTCTTTGAATGCATGCTTCAATTCTATTGTATCATCAACTAATAGTAAACCCTAAACTAATTTGCAGCAGATTGATGTATCATCTGGCACAAATGAAGCACATTTTCACTGAAGGATTGCTGTTGGAGAAGACCATGGCACCTGACGAGAAGACGCTGTGCATGAAGCCAGACTTGAAAATCACTCTCTTGCACGATGCAGTGCTAAGTGGCAAGGGAAAGGCCTCCAAAGGAAACAACACATTGGGTTTTCGAAAATCATTCCATAGCCGCTTAGTTGCATTTGTCAAGGCTTATCCCAAGGCGAGTTTACTCTTGCCATATTGTATTATTTTTTCGGGGTTCTATCTTTTTTTGGTCAAACCTTTCAATAGCACGGGTTTTAACTTTGTATGTACATTGTATGAATTCATTGCAATACAAGGAGATGATGTTCCAGAGGAAATCCTACAGAGCCATTCAATAGAAAATGTCAGCTAACTTCTCTAGTCTCCTCACCACTTCCTCCTTTGATATGTAACAGCCTTTCCCCAGCAAGAGGTGCTGCTTCTACTCTGCCTGACAATCATCAAGGAAAATCCCAACCCTCTATGACGTCTTCACTATTACCCAAAAGTTTCCAGAGGCGTTTTTCTCAGACAACCCTCACACTCCAGCCATCTGTGGATTGATCATTCCCTGTGCCCAATCTGAAGCCTCATTCCGAGGTTCCTAAAACAGTGAAAAAAAATGGTGGTGATGAGGCTTCGAGGAGGATTTAAACGCTGGCAAGGTTATAAAATATGCCTGCTTTACCATCTAACCTAGCCCTTGTGATGCAATAGACAAATTTATAGATAGGGAAAAAGTTGAATTTGTTGATCAGCTGATGCAGAATTGCACTGTTGGGGGCCATTATCCTTATATTTATCATTTGGGTTCAGGGACTCATCACAATGATTTAGAGTAGAAGCATAGCTTGAAGAAGAAACTGAGGCAGAGGATCTGGGTGTCTTTGGAATTTCAGAGGATAGAACCTGATTGTATCCTAGTCCATTTGGATGATTTTTATCAAACACATGATATGAATTGTCACAACTCTTACTGATTATCCTAGTGTTAGATTCCTTCGTGAAAGCCTTACCCGCTTCTGAATTCCATATCTTCAAGAAAAAAATCAGTGGGCGGGTTATTGCTGGGCATTGTCATCATATCCATTGTGTTACTGGTGTGATAACCAGCAGAATAATTAGAGGACATGATCAGTGATTCTCTGGAAAGACGAGCTTCTGCTTCAAGTCTTGAATTTTCCCACTGTGCTTTGTGCTTCGTCAGAGCCAAGGCATCGTACCCCTGTGGAGCACTAGGACTGACTTCTGATTTAGGTGCATGGGTTGAGGGATCGAGACCCATCTTCAACAAACACTTCTTCAAATGGGTATTCCAAAAATTCTTGATCTCGTTTTCTATTATCCCTGGTAGCTGTGAGGCTATTGCAGACCATCTGCAAGTACCACAGACATAAATAAACCAACTCAGTGATATAAATGAAATTGCTGATAAATGCGGATAGCTATCAAAATATTTATGTGCCATATATAAAGTACACAATTTGTAAAGCCACGGCAGGATTGAAGGTTATGAACACAACTTGTAAGGCCATGGCAGGAGTGAAGGTTATGGACAAAAAAAAAAGGTTTTTCGAAACAACTCTCTTTTATAACATGATCGATATAATATGTATTGCAAAATATTTTCAAATTATTAAATCTAGACTATTGAAAAACGATGAGAATTTGTAATGCCAAACCAAGAGTAAAGGTTATAAACCAAAAATTAATTTGGGAACTCTTAAATCTAAACTATTGAAAAAAACACATTGAGAATTTGTAATGCCAAAATAGGAGTGCAAGTTATACACTAGAAAATGGTTTGGAAACTCTTGGGATCATGTTATCAGATAGCATTGATGATTTTCTATGTGGTACTGTGCATCCTAAATTATGGTATCCATTAGCAAGAATATTTGTAATTAATCAATTACATTTTAGAGGGGTATGCTGCTGGGTGAGTTACAAAAGTAATGAATGCCACTAGGTGCTTAATAATGTTAATTAAAGACATCCTTGTTATGCCTTACCGATGAAGAAAGTTGTTATTCTTCATAAATGCTGCACAGAAAACCTAGTTGGCTGCCTTACACCTTTGAGCTGGGAAAAATGATCCTCACAGATAGGTGACTCATGACCTTGGAACTGCTATCAGTGAATCATGATAGCAAGTCATACAGTCTACCTTTTAAGCCTTAGAGTAAGGAAGCAACTGTGGGCCACGCTCAAGTACCCTTGCATCCAAATTAAAAAGATAAGAGCACCCAACTATAATCGTTGGCAACCAATCAGAGACTTCAGGGTTTTCAAAAAATGAAATACTATAAAAAGTACTGCCTTGCCCTGTTTCCTTTCTTAAGGCACATAGTCCTTTGTTATGAATGTGCTGCTGCTGTGCTGCTGGCTGTCAGTTTCAAGCCTTCAGTAGGTTGAAAGTTGACTTAGGGATAGATGGCTTCTGATATGACAAGACGACCCTAAGAACTCCTCTCAATGCTCTACTAGCATATACTAAGACTCTTTATTGTCTTATCCAATCACTATTTAAAATGGATGCCAAAGAGCCTATCTTTTATGGCTCCTCTAGTATCTCTCAAATTACCAAGACCTGAGATTGTCTTGCTTCTGCATACATGTACATCTCTGATTCCCTACCGACAGAATACCAAAAATAAAAATAAAAATAAAAATTGATAGAGGGTTGTTACAGATTTGTTCTTTGTTTTATATTCTTTTGTGTAAGGATCACCTATTGACTTAACATCACGTTGTAATTTACTCAAAGATTTCTTGGTAAGAACTACAATACATGGAAGCAACATATTTTGAGAATATTTGAGTACAAGTGATTGGTTGCTATTGTCCTAGGTAAAGATACTCGACCAAAAGTTGTTGGTAGAGATTGGGACAAGTTTGATGAGTGGCCCAGTAGCTTGCAGCCTGGTTTTTGGACTCTAAAGGCCATTCAGAGACATATCATTTATGTGTTATGTTGCTGGTATGCATTGTACTTGGTGCCATTTTGACATATTCACCCTGACATGGTATAAAGATGAACAAAATTTGCAGATTTTGTCTCTAGTGAATTGGAATCTTAAAAGTATTTTTTTCATTAAAATTTTAATTATTTTTATGTGTTTTTTTAAAAGTGAGTCCATTAAGTCTGGTTTGATAGGTGTCCAGTTCAAAGACCAGTTCCAAGTATTAAAACTATGATTGGGAGTATTGTACCTTGATATATAATGTTGCCTATTGTTGATATCTTCATTAGAAGTCTTGTGTATTGATTAATGGATTGCCAGTACAGCTGTGTCTCATCTTCTATTTGGGTTTGCTTTTCGTAGTCTTTAATATAAAAGTTGTCTATTGTTTTCATTTCCTAAGAAACTGCTAATACATTTTATTTATTTGGACTGAACAGCCCTCTAGTTGTTGCAAAGTGTGTAGCACTTCTCAAGCGATATCTCTTTAGGTGAGTTTATTCTAGTAGTGTTTCGTATAGTTCTTGTTCTATAGTAGAGATATGAAATAATTGGTTCCTTTTTCTTTTTACATTACAGCTCAAGTTTATATGAAAATATTCTATTGCTTCAGGTAGATACCATTAACAGATTTTTTGACTTGTAAAAAAGATGAAATGATAGACAGTTGTCTTTATTGTGTTATAAAACACTTCAGTTTTGATGATACATATATTAAATATAGATATTCAAGATGTATATACAGTTTGTTGTCATATGGTTGTCACATGTGCAAATACTGCAGGTATGCTTTGTGTGTGGGTTTGTGTCCATTTTTTAATTTCTGAACATACGTTGCAAAAATAATATAAAATAAAGGATCGTTATCCTCTGTCATTTTCAATTGGGGATACTGAGCCAAATATATTTGCAAAATTTCCTCTTGCTGTTTCAAAATTTTATTCTTCTGAACATACATTGCCAAAGTAGTTATAAAACAAAAGATTGTTTTTCTGTGTGTCATTTTCAACAGTTAATATAGACCCAATTGCATTTGCAAAATTTCCTCTAGCTGTTTCACACATTTGATTCTTTTCCCCAAATATTTGATGGTTGATGCAGGTATATACCTAGGATAGAGACTCTAGAGCAGATTGATTTGTTTTGCGTGAATTTAATTGCTGAGTGCAATGTCGTTACCAACAAGAAGGTTCCTCCATGGGTGCAGTCTGCAAACAGTCAGCATGTAGCATCGACTGCATCTATCAATTCATCTTCTCCAACCTCAACATCTGCAGCATTTGCTTCAGGAGCTCTTGTTACCTCATTGAATTATGTTCGTGGTTTGGTTTCATGACATATTCCAAGACATTCATTTCAGTCAGCACTGTTTGCTGGAAATTCTCATGCTAAGAGGACAATCACATCCTTGAGAAGCAGATCATTTGGTTCTCCATTCAGTCCAGGTGGCACTGTAAGCAGAAGTTCTCCTGAGAATAAAGAGGCCACAAATTTGGCTATCACGAATATATTAGGTCTGGAAACAATTAATGAGTAGAACAACAATTATATTGCTCTTGATGTTCTGAAATCAATATGGATTGTGGATAGGCACCAACAAAGTTGGACCCCATCTCCTGTTATGACGGACAGTTATTTCTTTCATTTAGATTTGCTTCTCCTTTTTCAGGTCTTACATGAGCAACAAGATGAACATGTAAATGAGCTAGGTGATTTTGCTGCTTCCAAGTTAATTGGGCTAGATGAAGTCAATACTTTTGTTGATTTTTGATAATGAGATTCATATATGTATTGCCCTTTTGTTTTCTTTAAAATTCTGTGTCATTGGAGAATGTCAAAGTGCTGCGGCACCCCTATGATGAGGTTGTTGCATCCTATTGGATGATATGTTGCACCCATAGTTTTAAAAACCAAAACTGGGTTTTTGAACCAGCCCATCTATCTAACCAGGTTTCGAATTGGATTAAATGAGGCAGATTTGGAAAGTAAAATACATGAAATCTTTATTAGATATCATTAACTGGCTTCACATCCATATAGCTTGATTTGCTTTGATTAAAGGGAATTCTTTTAACAGTTTGATCCAAGATGCTTGCTGTTAAGCTGGGAACAATAAAGAGATTTTAACAGTCTTAATGATGGAGATGATAGCTGTAACCACCCTTGTCTATTGTCCATCAGTACACACCTATTGATCCTTGAGTGTACTGTATAAAATTGATCCACAGTCCTCAATCATGTTTTCAATTTTTCTAATGCATTCAGTTTATCTCCAATAATTTCTACTTGAAACACCTTAATGTACTGAATCAGAAGTAAAATTTCTACACCACATCTTAATGTAACATATGAGATTGCTTTCTTTCCCTTGTTTCTTGGTACCAGTTCTGTATGTGTGGACATTGCCTGTTGCATGGTTATCTCCATTACAAATACCATTCCCAGTAAACTGTTTCAGATTCCATACTCAGCATATTTGGCACCTCACTTGCTTCGAGTTCAATTTTACTGAGTGGACAATCTTCAGTTTCTTAAAACATTTTGATGCATTTCTACTACACCAATGTAGCATTTTTTTTTTTTACTGTAAAACTTGATCCTGAACATCCATCATAGCTTTTTCTATTTGTTCTCCATACTGCCTGCTCAGTTCCTTGTAACAATCCTTATGAGCATGAAAACAGAGGTACCTTGAAGAAAGTGCATAACAGATTTTAGTTGCATGGTCCAAGCCTCTAAAACTTCACACAAGAGCTGCCACAGGTCCGAGGGTAGCCTTCAAGGTGACTGTAATTCAAGATTCTGCACAGTTCAAACTTAAAACTGCTTCACATAATGCTGCCTCTGCGGCTAGAAGAGAGGGCCTTATACTAGGCCTCTTGGCCCTTAAACAATCCTCCATGGTTCTGCAATTCTGAGCCACACAGATATGAAGAGATTACTGTAGGTCAGAGGTCTTTATTACCACAGATGGCTGCCAAAATAATTTGTTGTCCAATTTTGAGAAGGAATAACCCAAACAAATAACTCTTATGTCCTCCTCACCTCGATGTTCTGTGTTTTCCTATGCTTTTCTTAGCTAAGTGCTCACCAGGAAACCTATTCAACATGAGATCTATCCATTCAGTCATGCCATAAAGTAGGAGTGCCCTCTGTTGAACCATATACAGAAATAGGTGAAATACTTCTGCTGCAATATTTAATGGTAGTGACTCACTAAGAGTCTTCATAATAAGCCACGTTTCTTAGAGTAACTGCCTTTAGGCAATGATCCTTTCATGGTGGATCCCAGAAGGTGCTCTTTCAGTCTTCTGATTTCCAGCTCAGTTAATATTGAATGGTCCATGACAAACCAAATCAGGTCTTAAAGTGTATTTCAACGAGGCTGGGTCAACTCCCTCTTACTTCGATAGATGAGGGGGGTCATTATAGCTGCAATTGTATGCCTTGACAGTAGCTCCTGCTGGATATATAAAAGGAGTGACCTTGCTAGAATATAACCAAGGTCATGATCATGCAGCTTCCATGAATCCTTTCAAATAGCAAGGATATATCTGAGCCTTTCTTAATAGATTCATTAGGTCTTCTGTCGATAATTGTGTGCGTCCTTTTGATGACATGAGTCACGTGATTATCTAGCTTACAGTGAGCAACATACTTCTAGGAAGCTAAAGAATCGATGAGGTTCTTCTTTAAACTGGTTGGCTGAATATTTTTAGACTTAAGGGGTGAAGTATCCTTTGACAGAGACAGAGTGCTGTGGAACCTTTGAAAAGATCGGATAACCAGATTTTACATCTGTCTTGTTTACATCCGTAATTGTGAACAAGACTATCAATTTAGAGAGGTTACAATCTTATCCAATCACTATTTAAAATGGATGCCAAAGAGCCTATATTTTATGGCTCCTCTAGTCTCTCTCAAATTACCAAGACCTGAGTTTGTCTTTCTTCTGCATACATGTACATCTCTGATTCCCTACCAACAGAATACCAAAAATAAAAATAAAAATAAAAATTGATAGAGGGTTGTTACAGATTTGTTTTTTGTTTTATATTCTTTTGTGTAAGGATCACCTATTGACTTAACATCACGTTGTAATTTACCCAAAGATTTCTTGGTAAGAACTACAATACATGGAAGCAACATATGTTGAGAATATTTGAGTACAAGTGATTGGTTGCTATTGTCCTAGGTAAAGATACTCGACCACAAGTTGTTGGTAGAGATTGGGACAAGTTTGATGAGTGGCCCAGTAGCTTACAGCTTGGTTTTTGGACTCTAAAGGCCATTCAGAGACATATCATTTATGTGTTATGTTGCTGGTATGCATTGTACTTGGTGCCATTTTGACATATTCACCCTGACATGGTATAAAGATGAACAAACTTTGCAGATTTTGTCTCTAGTGAATTGGAATCTTAAAAGTATTTTTTTAATTAAAATTTTAATTATTTTTATGTGTTTTTTTAAAAGTGAGTCCATTGAGTCTGGTTTGATAGGTGTCCAGTTCAAAGACCAGTTCCAAGTATTAAAACTATGATTGGGAGTATTGTACCTTGATATATAATATTTCCTATTATTGATCTCTTCATTAGAAGTCTTGTGTATTGATTAATGGATTGCCAGTACAACTGTGTCTCATCTTCTATTTTGGTTTTCTTTTCGTAGTATTTAATATAAAAGTTGTCTATTATTTTCATTTCCTAAGAAACTTCTAATACATTTTATTTATTTGGACTGAACAACCCTCCACTTGTTGCAAAGTGTGTAGCACTTCTCAAGCGATATCTCTTTAGGTGAGTTTATTCTAGTAGTGTTTCGTATAGTTCTTGTTTTATAGTAGAGATATGAAATAATTGGTTCCTTTTTATTTTTACATTACGGCTCAAGTTTATATGAAAATATTCTATTGCTTCAGGTAGATACCATTAACAGATTTTTTGACTTGTAAAAAAGATGAAATGATAGACAATTGTCTTTATTGTGTTATCAAAAACTTCAATTTTGATGATACATATATTAAATATAGAGATTCAAGATGTATATACAGTTTGTTGTCATATGGTTGTCACATGTGCAAATACTGCAGGTATGCTTTGTGTGTGGGTTTGTGTCCATTTTTTAATTTCTTCTGAACATACGTTTCCAAAATAATATAAAATAAAGGATCGTTATCCTCTGTCATTTTCAATTGGGGATACTAAGCCAAATATATTTGCAAAATTTCCTCTTGTTGTTTCAAAATTTGATTCTTCTGAACATACATTGCCAAAATAGTTATAAAACAAAAGATTGTTTTTCTGTGTGTCATTTTCAACAGTTAATATAGACCTAATTGCATTTGCAAAATTTCCTCTGGCTGTTTCACACATTTGATTCTTTTCCCTAAATATTTGATGGTTGATGCAGGTATATACCTAGGATAGAGACTCTAGAGTAGATTGATTTGTTTTGTGTGAATCTAATTGCTGAGTGCAATGCCGTTACCAACAAGAAGGCTTCTCCATGGGTGCAGTCTGCAAATAGTCAGAATGTAGCATCGACTGCATCTATCAATTCATCTTCTCCAACCTCAACATCTGCAACATTTGCTTCAGGAGCTCTTGTTAACTCATTGAATTATGTTCGTGGTTTGGTTTCATGACATATTCCAAGACATTCATTTCAGTCAGCACTGTTTGCTGGAAATTATCATGCTAAGAGGACAATCACATCCTTGAGAAGAAGATCTTTTGGTTCTCCAGTCAGTCCAGGTGGCATTGTAAGCAGAAGTTCTCCTGAGAATAAAGAGGCCACAAATTTGGCTATCACGAATATATTAGGTCTGGAAACAATTAATGAGGAGAACAAAAATTATATTACTCTTGATGTTCTGAAATCAAGATGGATTGTGGATAGACACCAGCAAAGTTGGACCCCATCTCCTATTATGACGGATAGGTATTTCTTTCATTTATATTTGCTTCTCTTTTTTCAGGTCCTACATGAGCAACAAGATGAACATGTAAATGAACTAGGTGATTTTGCTGCTTCCAAGTTAATTGGGCTAGATGAAGTCAATAATTTTTTTGGTTTTTGATAATGAGATTCATCTATGCATTTCCCTTTTGTTTTCTTTAAAATTCTGTGTCATTGGAGAATGGAAAAGTGCTGCGGCACCCCTATGATGAGGTTGTTGCATCCTATTGGATGATATGTTGCACCCATAGTTTTAAAAACCAAAACTGGGTTTTTGAACTGGCCCATCTATCTAAACAGGTTTCGAATTGGATTAAATGAGACCGATTTGGAAAGTAAAATACATGAAATATTTATTATATATCATTAACTGGCTTCACATCCATATAGCTTGATTTTCTTTGATTAAAGGGAATGCTTTTAACAGTTTGATCCAAGATGCTTGCTGTTAAGCTGGGAAAAATAAAGAGATTTTAACAGTCTTAATGATGGAGATGATAGCTGTAACCACCTTGTCTATTCTCCAACAATACACACCTATTGATCCTTGAGTGTACTGTATAAAATTGATCCACAGTCCTGAATCATGTTTTCAATTTTTCTAATGCATTCAGTTTATCTCCAATAATTTCTACTTGAAACACCTTAATGTACTGAATCAGAAGTAAAATTTCTACACCACATCTTAATGTAACATATGAGATTGCTTTCTTTCCCTTGTTTCTTGGTACCAGTTATGTATGTGTGGAAATTTCCTGTTTCATGGTTATCTCCATTACAAATACCATTCCCAGTAGACTATTTCAGATTCCATACTCAGCATATTTGGCACCTCACTTGCTTCGAGTTCAAGTTTACTGAGTGGACAATCTTCAGTTTCTTAAAACATTTTGATGCATTTCTACTACACCAATGTAGCATTTTTTTTTTTACTGTAAAACTTGATCCTGAACATCCATCATAGCTTTTGCTATTTGTTCTCCATACTGCCTGCTCAGTTCCTTGTAACAATCCTTATGAGCATGAAAACAGAGGTACCTTGAAGAAAGTGCATAACAGATTTTAGTTGCATGGTCCCAGCCTCTAAAACTTCACACAAGAGCTGCCATAGGTCGGAGGGTAGCCTTCAAGGTGACTGTAATTCAAGATTCTGCACAGTTCAAACTTCAAACTGCTTCACATAATGATGCCTCTGCGGCTAGAAGAGAGGGCCTTATACTAGGCCTCTTGGCCCTTAAACAATCCTCCATGGTTCTGCAATTCCGAGCCACACAGATCTGAAGAGATTACTCTAGGTCAGAGGTATTTATTACCACAGATGGCTGCCAAAATAATTTGTTGTCCAATTTTGAGAAGGAATAACCCAAACAAATAACTCTTATGTCCTACTCACCTCACTGTTCTGTGTTTTCCTATGCTTGTCTTAGCTAATTGTTCACCAGGAAACCTATTCAACATGAGATCTATCCATTCAGTCATGCCATAAAGTAGGAGTGCCCTCTGTTGAACCATATACAGAAATAGGTGAAATACTTCTGCTGCAATATTTAATGGTAGTGACTCACTAAGAGTCTTCATAATAAGCCATGTTTCTTAGAGTAACTGCCTTTAGGCAATGATCCTTTCATGGTGGATCCCAGAAGGTGCTCTTCCAGTCTTCTGATTTCCAGCTCAGTTAATATTGAATGGTCCATGACAAACCAAATAACTTCTTAAAGTGTATTTCAACAAGGCTGGGTCAACTCCCTCTTACTTCGATAGATGAGGGGGTCATTATAGCTGCAATTGTATGCCTTGACAGTAGCTCCTGTTGGATATATAAAAGGAGTGACCTTGCTAGAATATAACCAAGGTCATGATCATGCGGCTTCCATGCATCCTTTCAAATAGCAAGGATATATCTGAGCCTTTCTTAATAGATTCATTATGTCTTCTGTCGAGAATCGTGTACGTCCTTTTGATGACATGAGTCACGTGATTATCTAGCTTACAGTGAGCAACATACTTCTAGGAAGCTAAAGAATCAATGAGGTTCTTCTTTAAACTGGTTGGCTGAATATTTTTAGACTTCAGGGGTGAAGTATCCTTTGACAGAGACAGAGTGCTATGGAACCTTTGAAAAGATCGGATAACCAGATTTTACATCTGTCTTGTTTACATCCTTAATTGTGAACAAGACTATCAATTTACAGAGGTTACAATCATATCACCATAGCCACTGGACTGTTGAGTAGACAACTATACATAAGATGAAATCACACATAGAAAGGGCTGATGACATATATACAGGGATCTGTCCTTTACTGATAGGTCCATGATTTCATAATGGTCCGTGTTCCATTCCCTCTTGCAATCTGAATAGTTATATCAACCATGCTAAGAGTAGGTAGATCATAGCAAAACCACAGGTATAACTTACTGGGCCACTTCCTTTATTAAGATGGTCATTAATTCTCTTGACCATAAGACAATAGACGACATTCACTAGAGAGATCATTATCCTTTATCAAGTATGAACACATTCATGACTTTCAAGAGGAGGTAATCATGGTGCCATTGTCATTTAAGAGGAAAGATACTTCTACACCTCATCAAGATCAAATCTTCAAATTGAGCCACCATCTTTTGACAGCTAGTTAGTGAGAACAAATTATTTATGTAGCTTGCCCTTTGATATAAGTTTTTTGTAAATCTTGCTTAATGAAATGAAAAATAGGAAGTGATGGGGCAGTTTTCCATGTAAACAGATAATGGAGGTGCTTCAGTTTCTCGGGACAGATGCAAGCAATGCAGCAAATGAACAGAAGTAAGTTGCTATATTAAGATTCATGTTATAATCTGACCCTTCATCTTTTTCTATATTAAGATTCACTTCATCTTTTTCTAAAATCTGACAATGCCTATTATAAGTTAGTTGTCAAGAAATAGTGAAGCTATTACTTACTGTTATTTGTTGAAAGTTTTACTTACGGTGTTAATTAGTATTATTTGTTTCTGGCTATGTTTTCTTACTTCATGGAGGTGTCTGAATGGACTCAAGACTATGAAGGTCTGAAATTTGAAGCTGGCTGTAGATCGTACACGTTGATCAGTGCCTACTAGTAAGCTGGTGTCTCTTTGGGTTGTGGTTGTATTGCTTGTGCTGATTATAGTTAATTTTCTTTATATGGCTTAATTTGTTTCTAGATTATTATTTATTATTAGTTTTTTGTGCAAGTCAAGCTACAAGGGTGTCACAAGCTAACTCCATTGAATTATTTTTTTATTAAGTTAAAAATAGGGGCTTGCATGATTATATATTTTCCAATGATTATGGCATTATGTGTTGAACATTTAAAAAAAATCAATGCCTATTATACAATTTCAAAGACTTCCATAACTCCTCACATAATTTTTTGAAAGGTTCTAGCTCAATGGAAGAGCACCTGCTATGCAGGAGGTTGGTGGTTCGATTCCACTGTACCCTAACATAAATTATTCAATGATATTGTAGATTTTTTTAATTAAATATTTAATATTGATTTATTTTAATGGTGAGATATTTTTCTGGATTCATTGTTTTATATTGTCTCCAGAGAGACAATATATAGGATTAAAAACATTGTCTCCATAAAGACAATATGTCTTTAATTCCAACTATTGTCTTTGGAGAGACAATAAATGAAACTGTCTCTAGAGAGACAAAAATGAAATTGTCTTTGGAAAGACAAAAATGCTTGTGTTATATATTGTCTTTATAGAGACAATATTTTAAGACGATTTAATTTTACGACGATTTAATTTAAGACACCCGCTTAAAGACAATATTTAAGACAATACACAAGTTTTCTTCTGTCTCAAATTAAGACAATTTACCCAAAAATTGTCTTAAATATTGTCTTAAAACCCCCCTTTATGTTGTAGTGTACCTTCGCTTTTCAAATCGGCAACGCAAATGTCTTGTAAAGGATCTGAATCACTTGCGCGCCCAATACCAATACTATTCGTGTATGATAAGATCACCAGTACTGCAAGTGCTAACACCGGAAAGGATTCCATGGCTGTATCTCGTTATTTTTCTTCTAAAAAGTGAATAGAGATGGACTGAATTTGATTATGAATGAAGATCGTTGGTCCCTTTTATAACAATGCTAAATGATGCTTTAGTTTCATTTAAGTTATAAATGTAAATCCAGACATCAGGGAGAGACTGATCCAGTGCTGCAGGTAGACGCAGCCGCCTCGTTTGAAATAAACAATGGTAGTAGTTATTGGAAACATAGAAAACGCCAGTAATTTCCCACCGACCCCTCTCTGCCGCCTATGACTGTGCCAGAGTTGTGGTTGGTAAAGTCTAGAAGTAATGTACAACCGTATCAATGAAGCCAAGAAAGAAAATGTTTTTCAGATTTGTGTTTGTGAATCAAAGACTATTTTCACCCTGGCGTCGTCTGTTTATTTGTGCAGTAGTCAGTGTCTTATATATACTTGTTCAAAGGAGATTACCTTCCTTAACAACCAAAACATATAAAAGTAAAAATATTACGAGGATATCGTCAGTAGCGTGTTGTTTCCTTCGAAATATTACGAGGATATCGTAAGTAGCGTGTTGTTTCCTTCGACTTCCCTTGTTCTTTTTCAAAAATTAAAAGTCTGCCTACAACTCTTTTGACTGTATTTTCACGAATGCCAAAGTCTAGCTTCCGATAACATGTTGTACAACGTTTAAAAAAAAATACAATGCTTTCGAGTGTTGTACAATTTGAAAGTTAATATTTAATCACTGGCTGGTAACGGTGATTATCATATGTATTATTATTATATTATTATTTTGAGTTGTTAACATGTTTAATATTATTTTTAACATAGAAAAAGTCATGCTTTCGAGTGTTGTACAATTTGAAAGTTAATATTTAATCACTGGCTGGTAACGGTGATTATCATATGTATTATTATTATATTATTATTTTGAGTTGTTAACATGTTTAATATTATTTTTTAACATAGAAAAAGTCTAATTATATGTGATAGGTTTTATATTATTGTTTAAAATAGAGAAATGTTTTACATTATTGTTTAAAAATAGAGTAAGTATAAAGATATGAGAAAATTTCAAAATTCATTGTTGGTTTATGTATAAAAATTAATAATTTAAAATAAAGTCCACCAGGTTGACGGAGGAATTATTCTTATCCATGAAATGTTGGTGAGGTAGAGGATTCAATCACACATAAATAACACAAAGATTTCACACATGAATAATGAGCTGCGGCTCTTCAATTAGTCTAAAACACTGAATCATAAAACTCTCTTACTCTCTTGTAAAACAATGAACCCATGAAGGGTATTTAATCTAATTAACATGCACACACTGTCACTCATAACTGAACTTGATCAACTCGCTTAACTCACTCTTTAACTCACTCATCAAATCTAACTGTAACTCAACTCAACTCATTCACCTAACTGATTGTCTAACTTCTGCATGAGGAAGTAATTATATATTTTAACACTCCCCCTTAATTACGACCGCTAAACTAAAACATAACTCATGACAACTCAAACATGCCTGCTGGTCTATGTCTTAGCTAGGCTTACAACTCCCAAGTTTCTTTTGTGAAACTCAAACAAATCTACTGCTAATGGCTTCGTAAAGATATCAACCAATTGATTACTCGTTCTACAAGGCTTCAAGTGAACTTCACCATTGTTCACTAGTTCTCGAATAAAATGATATCTAGTATCAATATGCTTGCTCTTTTGATGAAACACACTATTCTTGGATAGTGCAATCGCTGATGTGTTGTCACAGTATATCGCTATTGATCCTTGCTGTTTCTGCTTGAGTCCATCCAATACTCTTCTTAACCATACTGCTTGACATGCTGCTGAAGTTGCTGCTACATATTCTGCTTTTGCTGATGATAGTGTAACAATAGGCTGTTTCTTAGATGCCCATGCTATCACTCCTGAACTGAGATGGAAAACATAACTGGATGTGCTCTTCCGATCATCCAAACTTCCTGCAAAATCACTATCTATATAACCAATCAATTCTTTCTTTTTTGTACTTGCATACATTATGCCATAATCTCTGGTTCCTGCTATGTATCTCATAATTCTTTTTCCAACACTCCAATGTGTGTCTTTTGGAGTCTCCATGAATCTGGAAATCAGACTCACTCCCTGCATAATATCTGCTCTTGTCACTGTGAGATACATGAGGCTGCCAACCAATTTTTTGAATAGAGTTGGATTGACATCTGCTCCTTCATCATCCTTACTTAACTTTGTACCCGTTGCAACTGGTGTAGGTACAGGTTTGGCATTATCCATCCTGAATCTTTTCAGCAAATCTGTTGTATACTTATTTTGACAAATAAAAATGCCTTTTTCAGATTGCTCAACTTCAATGCCAAGAAAATATTTCATGAGACCTAGATCTGTCATCTCAAATTCTTTCATCATGGCTGCTTTAAATTCATCTACTTCAAGATCACCTATAAAAATCATATCATCAACATATAAGAAAACTATCAAAATCTGTCCATGCTCATTTACCTTTGTGTATAAGGTAGGCTCAATGCTGCTTCTGCAAAATCCATTATTGATCATATAACTGTCAATTCTGCTATACCATGCTCTAGGTGCTTGCTTCAGTCCATAGAGCGCTTTCTTCAATCTGTAAACTTTATCTTCTTGTCCTTCAACTTCATAACCTAGAGGCTGCTGCACATAAATTTCTTCTTCTAAAATTCCATTCAAGAAGGCTGATTTGACATCCATCTGATACACTTTCCACTTGTTCTGAGCTGCTGTCGCTAGAACTGCTCTTACAGTATCCAATCTGGCGACCGGAGAAAAAGTTTCTCCAAAGTCTATTCCCGGTTGCTGCGAGAATCCTTTTGCTACAAGTCTTGCTTTAAATCTGTCAATCTCACCTTTCTCATTCACTTTGGTCTTGTACACCCACTTCACACCAATGAGATTTTTATCGTTTGGCAAATCAACCAAATCCCATGTATCATTCTTTTCAAGTGAATTCATATCTTCATCCATGGCTTGCACCCAATTGTCATCTCTGATTGCTTCTTCAAACGAAGAAGGTTGGAATGCCAACAATGCAAAATTTGAACTAACATCCAAATCATCATAAATATCCGTCAAACTTCTCATATTTTTCTTACCTAATTCGCTGCTTGGAGAATTCTGATCTGTGGATCTGCTTGAAGATCCATGCTGCTCTGAAAATCTGGGAGTCCTTGCTGGTGTGACTCTGTTTGGTGTCTACTCTTTTGGTTCTTGCTGCTCCTCTTCTTCTACAAGATCATCCTCCATCAATGGTGTTTGAGCATCGGTTAGTGTGTCTACAGTCCCATTCCATGACTCTTGTTCTTTGAACACAACATCTCTGCTAATGATTGTCTTCTTTGTGACATGGTTATACAATTTGTAAGCTTTTGACTGCTCACTATAACCAGTAAATATACATTTTTCACTTTGATCATCTAATTTGCCTCTTATTTTCTTAGGCACATGTGCATAGGCTACACATCCAAAAAATCTAAAATGAGATACACTGCAAGACATACCTGACCATGCTTCTTCTGGAACTCTGTTCATCACGCTCTTTGTAGGAGATCTGTTTATCACATAAACAACACATGCAACTGCTTCTACCCAATACTCATTAGACAAGTGTCTTGATTTCAACATGCTCCTTGTCATGTTCATGATTGTTCGGTTCTTCCTCTCTGCTACACCATTCTGTTGTGGTGTGCATCTAGTCGTAAACTGTCTTCTGATTCCATTTTGTTTGCAGTACTCATGGAATGCCTTCGAATCGTATTCTCCACTACGATCCGATCTCAATACCTTGATCTGTCGATCACTTTGGTTCTCCACCAAAGCTTTGAACTCTTTGAACTTTGCAAAAGTTTCAGACTTCTGCTTCAAAAAGTAGAACCAAGTCTTCCTACTATAATCATCAATAAAGGTGAGGAAGTAACAACTTCCACCAATCGACTGTGTCCTCATAGGTCCACACAAGTTGGTATGCACCAATTCAAGTGGTTTCTTTGCTTTGTAAGAAACTCCTTTTGAAAAAATTTCACGGTGTTGCTTTCCCAAGATGCAACACTCACACGTACTAGCAGGTTCTTTGATGGGAGGTAGACCTCTCACCATCTGTTTCTGCTGCAACAATCTTAACCTGGAAAAATGTAAGTGTCCAAACCGAAAGTGCCATAACCAGTATGCATCAGAACATGCAGTTGTAAAAGAACTAACCTGATCATTGTAGTTCATAATGAGAGGAAAGAGTCTGTTCCTCATCATCTGCACCTTTGCAATCAGCTGCTTGCTTGGGGATTTGTCGTAAATAACACATTGTTGCCCCTGAAAGATAACTTTGTATCCTTTCTACATCAATTTACCAACACTAATCAGATTGTGTTTGAGTCCAGGGACATAGTATACCTCTGATATGGTCTTTGGCTCCCCCTGCTTGGTCACAATGTTGACCACTCCTTTGCCATCTATAGCCGTAGTCTTGTCAGTCCCCAACTTGACCTCTGTCTGCACTGTGACATCCAAATTAGCAACCAAATCCTTGTTTCCTGTCATGTGGTTACTGCAACCACTGTCTAATAGCCAGACCTTATCATACGGTGCATGCATGGTGTTGCACGCTAGAAACATAGAGTCAGTATTTTCTGTACTAACATTAGCTCTCTGATTGCCTTGATCTGCAATCTTCTTCCTACAATCACGAGCATAATGACCAAACCTATTGCAGTAATAGCACTTTACCTTAGATTTGTCAGACCTTTGATTGTGATGAAAGCTTCTACTGCTGCTGCTTCCATGTTGATGCTCATGATCGTCTCGGCCATCTCTATGACCGCCATAGTTGTTGCCTCGTCCTCTGCCTCTCGATCGACCTTTGCCTCGACCTCTTGAAATATAGACTTGACTTTGGAAGGCAGTTTCCAAAGTGGAATCCTTATTTCTGTCTATCCTTGCTTCATGTGATAGAAGAGATCCCATCAACTCATCAATTGTGAGTTTTTCCAAGCCCTTTGCTTCTTCTATGGCTGCTACCACAACATCAAATTTGGTAGACAGTGATCGAAGAACCTTCTCGATCACTGTTCGATCTTTAATATCTTCGCCCTAGATTTTTAACTGATTGACGACAGACATGACCCTATTCATGAAGGAATCAATGTCCTCTATCTCCTTCATTCGCAGAATTTCGAAATCTCTCCTAGTATTCTGCAATTTAACAATATTAACTTTTGCCATACCTTGATAGCTGGTCGCCAAGGTGTCCCATGCCTCCTTTGCTGACGAGGTTATCATGATCTTCTGGAACACGGCTCAATCTACTCCCTGCTGGATCAGAAGCAACGCTTGCGCATTCTTTCGCTTATCTTTCTTCCATTGTTCCCTCTCTGCATTACTGAGGGCTCGTTCTTCTGCCTCATCTTGAGGTTCTGCAAACCCATACTTGACATGATCCCAGATATCATGCGCTTTTAGCATAGTCTCCATCTTAATGGCCCACATATCGTAATCCTTCCCATTGAAAGAAGGAAGTTGTGGTTGGAAGCTGCTTGTAGCCATATTTCTTCAAACAAAATTTCACTGCTGAAACCCTAAAATAATTTGATATGCTTTGCAAAGCTCCAAAAACAATCTTTATAATAAAACCCTAGGTTTTAATATTTTTTTATTACTTATATAAAAATTTCTTTATAAAAGAATCTTTATATAAAAATATCCTTTCTTAAAAACACTTATTATAAAAACTCCACCTTTAAAGCCTTTATAATATGCTTATTATAAAACACCCCTTTTAAAAAACTTTTTTTCAAACCAAAACGTTTTCAAATACCTTTGAAATTTCCCCTTTAAAAAAAAATACTCCTCACTTGCTTTTTAAAAATTCTTTTTTTATAAAGAATGCTTTATAAAAAAATCTTTTCATATGACTTTTAAGAATACTACGTATTCGAAAATCCTTTCTTCGTTGGCTTTCAAGACATTAACGCGACCGATGTTGAATATGCTAGCGTTCTAACGCACTCTAGATACCCTTGTGCTGCGTTAATGCTTTAACGCAACAGAAAACACAAGATGCATGCGTTTCTCTACAGTGGGAACCCGCGTTATAACGCTCTGTCAGTTATTAACAGCTGCGTTATAGCGTAAAAACGCGGAAAAAAAATTTCCTTCTCACCTACAAATGATTGCTAATCCGTTTTTCTTACGTTCTCTGTAACCTCGCTCTGATACCAATCTGTTGGTGAGGCAGAGGATTCAATCACACATAAATAACACAAAGATTTCACACATGAATAATGAACTGCAGCTCTTCAATTAGTCTAAAACACTGAATCATAAAAATCTCTTACTCTCTTGTAAAACAATGAACCCATGAAGGGTATTTAATCTAATTAACATGCACACACTCTCACTCATAACTGAACTTGATCAACTCGCTTAACTCACTTTTTAACTCACTCACCAAATCTAACTGCAACTCAACTCAACTCATTCACCTAACTGATTGTCTAACTTCTGCATGAGGAAGTAATTATATATTTTAACATGAAATTCTTTCCTTTTCAATTATTGAATTGGACGAAGGCCTAAAATATATGGGATTCTGCTTAAAGCCAAATAAATATAAAAAACATGATTGGTTGTGGCTCATAGCAAAAATGGACCAAAAAAAAATAAAAAAATACTAAATATATGGAACTATCTATGGCTTTCTTGTGCGGACATATTAGTACTTATTAAATTAGTTAGGGATTTATTAAATCAGTTATGGAGGTGATTCCTGTCTTCTCGATGACACTAGCATGGATTTTGAAGGGTATGATTAATATTACTCAAAACTTGTTCTTTCTTATGGAGAGGAAGAACACTACAATGAATTCTAAAGGGTATCATTAATATTATTCAAAACTTGTTCTTTCTTATGGAGAGGAAAAAAGGAAGGGAGCAATTTTCAATGGGATAAATGGGATTGAATTTTTTCTTAAAAAATTGGGTAGATGGGGTTAAAAGACCTTTACGGGCACTTGCTATCAAAGCGGGCTTGCGTCTCATAACTAGCAAAATCTTTTGGATTAAGGTGGTCACAAGCAAGTACATAATCCCACTTTCATTAATTGATTGGATCAGATTGCCACATAAATCGAGGCCGAACCTATCTTCAATATGGAAATCCATCTCAACCTCATTCAATCACATCGAATCAGGTCTGGCTTGGCGAATAGGCACAAGGGAGGAGGTGCTCATTGGTATTGATCCCTGGAAGAACTACGGTAACAGGTATCATCTTCCTCCTTATCTCATCTCTTTTTTAAATGATCATGGCATTAAAACCGTCAATCACAATGCGGATCCAAAATCCACCTCTATTTGGGGAGAGGGTTGGAAAACCACTCAGGTTTTAAACATCCCACCCCACTTGCATCAGACATGGAATTATTTCGCAAGTGCTCTGAATATGTCACATGTCCACATATCCGATTACAAAGATGAATTGGTTTGGGAAAAGTCGAAAGAGTGGTATTTACAATCGATAGGAAGGACACCTTGATGCTTATAAACACAAGAGGCCAGTTGAATTATGTTGGTGGTGGAGCATACTATGGAAACTCAAAAGCCCCCCAAAATTTAGACTCTTACACTGGTGTATATTATTAAACAAAATTCCTACCTGCGAAAATGTTAAAAAAGTATATTATTAAACAAAATTCCTACCTGCGAAAATATTAAAAAAGAAAGAGATTTTCAAGGCCCATCATGGTGTGCACTGTGTAACTGTTCAGAAGAATCAATATATCATCTTTTCCTAGCATGCTCAATCACACATCTAATCTAGGATTTGATCTACATGCAATTAGGCTTACATACCAATTGGCATGCCACAACAATCTCGGAGGCTTGGCAAGGATGGTACAACGAAGCAAATCCACATAAAATCAGGAACATCCCTGTTCTGGTTTGCAAGCCGATTTGGATTGGCAGGAACAAAAAGATATTTGAAAACCAAAATTTCTCTCCTCAAAATATGGGGGTAAATATTTTAGCTATATATGAACACATACCTGAAAAATATCAATTTGTCTCTACTCGCATAATTGTTGCTGAAGTAATGGGTCACTCAAAGCTCTCGGCATATTTTGATGGATCTTCTCACCAAAATAACTGTGGAGACGGTGCTATTTCAAAATAAGCTTTCGATTCGGCTCTGGTACAAATAATTTTGTTGAGCTACATAGCCTCAAAATTACCCTCTTATTTGCTCCTGAAAAATACTGCAGGCATATTCAGGTATTTTGCGACTCCAAAATCGTCATTGATTAGTTCAATTGAACAACTCTCTGTCTCACACACACATTGAACAATATGCTTGAAGAGACACTTATGATAAAATCATAATTTGATCATATTACATGTTTCCAAATATACAGGGAAAGGAAACATTGGTGTCAATCAAATTTCCAAAGCGGGTGCGCAGAAAGATTCAGGTACATGGATAATTAATGAACACAATGGCATATATCACTTTAACTATTATCATCTCCCTTTTATTGAAAAAACGGGATCATATGACAAATTATGACAAGCGCGTCCACTCGATACATCAACATTGTTTTTTGGAATCCACTATTTTTTAATATGCATCATATTCTAAGTACTTTTTTTAATATATGTAAATAATATCATGGACAATGGTGGCATCGAAACATACATCACCACTTTTTGTATATTTATTTTTGGACTTTTATTTGATGCCATAGGACCTCATAGCTCTTTGAGCTATAAACATGGTTTTATCGCTCATCTGAATATGTTATTCATAACATGTACTACCTATAATTTTCATTTCATTATTAACGGAAATTAAGTTATTTTTTTGGAATTTTTTTAGTAATTATATTATGATGATGAATATTAATTTACAATAAGATTAATATGGTTTATCTAATCTTGAGAAAGTAAGAGATTGATTGAGATTCTTTAATATTTTATTTCTATAGTTGAAAAAATGGGAGAAAAGTATTAATGGCTTACCATAGTTTTGTTGGCTTAAAAGATTCATGAAAGTTGTTAGTGTGACAAATATTTTGAAAATTTTGAATTATATATATATATATATATATATATATATATATATATATATAATCTAATTCCTTAAAATAATTTATTAGAAATAGTATATTTTGGTTTATATATAAAACTTAATTATTTATTAAAATAAGTTGCTACAAAGCTCTTATCAAAAGGAAGAAAATGACCTATATTAATAAGATGCATGAGCTTCTTCTTTACCTTTCTAAAGTTTAGCATCAAACGTTTTAAAGGAATATACTTGTTTGTAAAAATAAATAAAATATTTTGACCCCTTTAAAAAACTAGGATATTTATCTTAAGAATATGTATGATTCCTCAAACACCATGGGAAAAATATTAAGTAATCCTATAGAGGAGGATATCTTCTCTTTGGAAGACATTTAGTTCACGATTAACAAGGTCACTTATGGGAATGCTAGGGATATTGAAGGTTACCAAGATTAAATTTTCAAAATGAGAAGATTTATCCTCATCCCTCATGTTCCCAAACTTATCAATTTCGCAGAAATACAAAACCTCCCTAAGCATTGGTCACAAAAAAGTATTGTGCCTATCTTTAAAAGTTGGAATAAAAAAGTTTCCTCCTCTAACTATAGAACCATTATGATAAGCCACATTTTAGCCAAGATGTATGGGCTCATTTTGGAAAAGAAGATTAGCATTTGGCTTGAGATCCAACGTAAAATAGCTAAAGGGTAAGTTGAATTTAGGAGACATCACTCAACTATTTACCATCTTGTAACTCTTAGTGATGCAGGAGCATTAGCTCGGAAAAGTACTTTGTATTTTTATTAAACCTAGGGGTCTCATGTTTTGGAGAAAATATTAATTTATGTAAATATTAATGAGATTTTTTGAGTGATTAAATTATATTTTTAATTAATTGTATGTGAGGATTTGTTAATGTTTCCAAATAATTGGAAAACATGAGAGAAATTAGATTTAGATATTTGAGAATTAATTATGAGGCCTAAGTTAGATTTAGTTTCAAGATTTTAGGGATAAAAATCTAGATTGTAGGGGTGTTGAGATATTTGAGGACTTTGTTGAGTGATTAAAGGGATTTGAACCTAAATTGGTTGAATTCAATTTGTATAAATTAATGAGCTTCAAAGGAAAAATAGATCAGGAAGAATAGAGTGATTTAGAGGTGAGGTTTGGATAGCCAAGTTTGTAAGCCTCCGGGTAATTGAAAGGGCCATGAATTTTGAATATCTGGCCAAAGAAAAAGTTTGTAAGTATTCCCATTTATTAATATGAAAAGTGTGTTTTCAGAACTATATAGTGAGTTGCTAAGCAAACAAATATTTAAATTCTTGTAATTGGGAATTGAGGAAAAAAATTCTGTATATGTTTTCCATATAAGTGTGTTCGAATTCCATTTAGTTTAGAATTGAATTAAGGGCACAATTGAATGAAATTCCGGTAAATGGTGCAACGCTAGCCTGAATCAAAGGTGTAGACTGATATGCAATCGAATGAGGCATTCGATTAAGTAAAATGACAAGCCGTGATATGATGGCAGAGGTTGGAACTTTGCATGCTACGAGTCATAATTAAATTATATGAATGTGTCAAGAGATGTGTATTAAGCTTGTGTGTTAATAGCGACTGTGTAAGTCGAACACAAAGGGGTCGATTTCATAACTTGAGCCTTCTGTTGATGTAATTTTATGTTGCACCAGCACTAATGATGTTCCATAGAACTCTGTTTCCGAATTATGACATTGACTGATCGCGCTAATAAGTTGCACATGGAGAAGGAGGGATCGATTGCATAAATCAATGTTTATTTTGTGTAAAGCCGCTACACAAGGAATCGAGGCGAAATTTGTGAAAAGAAATGAGCGTGGAATGAAGGTAGAATTTCTGTATTAAGTGATTAAGACATAATTGTGAGCAACTGTGGAATCGTTGAAGGGCTTGACTTGCAATTAGCTGCAGAGGCCTTGTCTTAAAAGCCTCTACGATCCTGAATATCATCGCATGGGATAGCAGAGATTGTTGAACAACGTTGGGTGTCGATGCAGGGGAAGAGCATTTAATTGTAGCGTACATGAGGTTGAGCTACAACGTTAAAGGCTGAGTGGAATTTGTATTGAATGCCTCTGTTTTAACATTGTTTATCAATGAGCACTGAGCACGAAAGAAGGATTCGAACCATTAAACCAGTGGTATCGCCTCACTTGAAAAGGGTAAGATGAATTGCTATGTGTTGATCACTGGGTCCACTGAATTGGGTCTTGAAATCCAAAATATTCATAATATTGGATTTGGGAATGTGGATATACGTTATGTGGTATAAATCGAAGGCGCATTATGAATTTGCATAGGCGTTCATGGAGGTAAGCACATTTGTATTTACCGTAGCCAGGTTTATTATTGCATTGAATGGGATGGTGTTTTACATCCAAGGATCGACGGACATGTAATTTTTGTGTGGGCCATATGATTCATAGAGAAGCCTTGAGATATGTATAAGTGCGTGGATTAAATAATGCAAAGGCTAGTTGAGTTTTAATAAGGTGTATATATATTGGTGATGAACCCTTGAAGTGCGACCACAATCAAAGTTGGGTAAGATGAAACCGTCCCTGAATATCTAATGAAAGACTAGGCATTACTTGGATTGATATAATATGAATTGAATTTCCATATGGTGAAAGGAGAGTGGCCATCATATTAGGTTGAAGAGAAACCTTTGCAAAAATGAATGTTAATGAAGAGTCGGATAGATGAGGATTGAGGGTATGTTTTGGTTTCTGAATGATATTTGAAGTTGGGTTTAAATGCATGGAAAATTGATTGTTGAGTTTATGGTTTTTGATCCGTATGATTGAGGAGCTTCCACAATTGAAAGTGTGAAATTGCCTAGCTTGAGAGTTTATTTGGGCAATGATTTGAGATGCATTTTGTATATGCATGAAAGTTGAGAGATTCTAGGTTTTGCAGGGTTTTCCTGCATCAAGTGGTATCAGAGCCGGAATAGCTCTATTTTTAAGGTTCAAGTTTTGTTAATTAATTGCAGGTGATGAATGAATATCAGATTTTGAAATTGATGAAGGTTGCAGCACAGACATGCAGTGCAGTTGTGGAAGATAAGGCAAGATCAACAGGATCTTGAAGGTGAGATGAAAAAGTATTATTTAACTCTGGTTTGAAGGTTGTTTGCAGAATTCAGATTGCAAGCAGGTTGAAGAAAGTCTCAGCGGGAAGAAGCAGATCACAGCTGGAGAGTAGTGAGGGAGGAGTCCAACAAAGGATTCTAAGAGACAGTGGCAGAACCTGAAGATTCAACAGAGGTTGAATAAAGTTGCAAATGAGTGAAGCCTGAAGGAGCAGTGGAGAAATTCTCAAAAGGTTCCAGCAGAGGACTGGTGATTACCAAAAAACCAGATCAGGAGGAAGGGATTGGTGAGGTAAGTGGCAGCAGGAGAGCTTGCTGTTGTAGAGGCTTGGTGCAACTCATGAGTGAGAAACTCATGGCGAAGGAGATGACTACTGAAAGTCATAAAGGAGAGAGCAGAGGCTCAGAGAGAGGCCACAGTAGAAAGAGGGAGAAAGATGCCAAGGAAAATGGCATAAGACAACAATTAGCTGATGCAGAATATGACAAAGAGTTAGTTGAGATCAGGAAATAGTTTGATAAACAAAAGATGAGGATAGAGGAAAGCCAGAGAGTGGGTTGGCTCATGAGGAAGAAAGTGAAATGGCAGAGGCTACAACAGAAAAGAGATCAACAGATAAACATGCAGTTAATAGAAAAGCTGAGGGAGATCGAGCAGATGGTGGATGTACATTTGGGGTGTACACAACTCAGAGCAGTTGAGTTGAAAGTGGAGGTTTCCATTGGTGAAACAGAAGAGGAGATCATTGATGATTTCTTGAACTATTGGGCAAATCCAGATGAGCTGGATAATGTAAAATCTTGTATTTTTGTAGCTGACAATTTTGATGTGATTATAGGTTTTACTGAGGAGGATGCGCAATCTTGTGAAGTTGTCACAAGTATGGAAAAGTATCTTTCAAGAGATAAGTACTCTGAAGAAGAAAGCAGTGATGCGTTTGTACTTGAAGCTGTTACAGTACAAGAGGAAGTTCTTGTGAATGAAGAAGAGGACCAGCTTGAAGAGTTGGTATATAAACCAACAGTTGAACTTTGTGATTTTCAAACTGAAAGTTTGTGTGTGAATGTAGAGATGGCACATGATGATGAAATGCTTCAGCAATTCTACAGAGAAATTGCATTGTTGGAATATTGGTTGGAGAATTCGGAGTATGATAGGGATATTGCAGTAGAAAGCAGAGTTCAGTACAGTGAACAAAAGGATAAAGACATCATGGAAACAGATGGGGTGAAGGAAAGAATGGTTGACAGTCTTGAGAGTTCTTCAGGGAATTCTTTAGGCAGAGAGAATCAACATACTGATGTGCTGATTGAGATGGAAAATTCAGGGAAACATACTGAAGTGCTGGCAGAGGGAAGTAAGGCAATGAGGCCTTATGATTTTTATTCTAAAAAGTGTTTTCTGAATGCAGGTATTGTTGCAGGTGCTGAAGAACATTTGACTCAATTGAGCAATCAAATGAAGGAAGAAGAAAATTCTGTGGAAATTTCAAATCCATGGGATGAGGACGTTATGTTGCTGGAAATGATGCTGAATAGTCAAAATTCAGTGCAGGAAAAGAAATCTCAATTTAAGAATTGGGAATTGCAAATGCAGAGAGATGAAGATAGCAAAAAGGAGTACACAATGTATCCGTCCAGTAAGTTGCTGATAGGAGAAGGCAGAGAAGAAGTTTTCCATTGTAGAAGACAAGAGGGCATGGATGATTGGGCAGCAGTAAGAACAAAAGTAAGTATAGAAGTAAAAACTGAGCAAGCCAGAGCTCAGCAGGCAGCGAGAAATCAGTAATTTAAAGATTTATTGGACAGAGAAATTGAATTAATCAGAAGAATCATGTTGAAAGTATCTCAGAGGAAGACATCAGCAAGGAAGAGAAGCAACAGCAGTAGCAAAATGAAGACAGAGACAGATTGTAAAAGTGTAGTGAGTGGAGCAAGGTAGCATAAGATATGGAGACCTGTAGAAAAGCAGCAAACAACAGATATAGATGATGAGTTACAGAACAAAGTGTGGGATCCAGGCGGACAAAGACTCAAATGCATGATCAGGAGATCATGATCATTTTCAACCTTGGGAGTCTGATGCAGGAGAATTAGCTCGGAAAAGTACTTTGTATTTTTATTAAACCTAGGGGTCTCATGTTTTGGAGAAAATATTAATTTATGTAAATATTAATGAGATTTTTTGAGTGATTAAATTATATTTTTAATTAATTATATGTGAGTATTTGTTAATGTTTCCAAATAATTGGAAAACATGAGAGAAATTAGATTTGAGATATTTGAGAATTAATTATGAGGCCTAAGTTAGATTTAGTTTCAAGATTTTAGGGATAAAAATATAGATTGTAGGGGTGTTGAGATATTTGAGGACTTTGTTGAGTGATTAAAGGGATTTGAACCTAAATTGGTTCAATTCAATTTGTATAAATTAATGAGCTTCAAAGGCAAAATAGATGAGGAAGAATATAGTGATTTAGAGGTGAGGTTTGGACAACCAAGTTTATAAGCCTCCGGGTAATTGAAAGGGCCATGAATTTTGAATATCTGGCCAAAGATAAAGTTTGTAAGTATTCCCATTTATTAATATGAAAAGTGTGTTTTCAGAACTATATAGTGATTTGCTGAGCAAACAAATATTTAAATTCTTGTAATTGGGAATTGAGGAAAACAATTGTGTATATGTTTTCCATATAAGTGTGTTCGAATGCCATTCAGTTTAGAATTGAATTAAGGGCACAATTGAATGAAATTATGGTAAATGGTGCAACGCTAGCCTAAATCAAAGGCGTAGACTGATATGTAATCGAATGAGGCATTTGATTAAGTAAAATGACAAGCCGTGATATGATGGCAGAGGTTGGAACTTTGCATGCTGCGAGTCATAATTAAATTATATGAATGTGTCAAGAGATGTGTATTAGGCTTGTGCGTTAATACCGACTGTGTAAATCGAACACAAAGGGGTCGATTTCATAACTTGAGCCTTCTGTCGATGTAATTTTATGTTGCACCAGCACAAATGATGTTCCACAGAACTCTGTTTCCGAATTATGACATTGACTGATCGCGCTAATAAGTTGCACATGGAGAAGGAGGGATCGATTGCATAAATCGATGTTTATTTTGTGTAAAGCTGCTACATAAGGAATCGAGGCGAAATTTATGAAAAGAACTGAGTGTGGAATGAAGGTAGAATTTCTGTATTAAGTGATTAAGACATAATTGTGAACAACTGTGGAATCGTTGAAGGGCTCGACTTGCAATTAGCTGCAGAGGCCTTGTCTTAAAAGCCTTTCCGATCCTGAATATCATCGCATGGGATAGCAGAGATTGTTGAACAGCGTTGGGTGTCGATGCAGGGGAAGAACGTTGAATTGTAGCATACATGAGGTTGAGCTACAACGTTAAAGGCTGAGTGGAATTTGTATTGAATGCCTCTGTTTTAACATTGTTTATCAATGAGCATTGAGCACTAAAGAAGGATTCGAACCATTAAACCAGTGGTATCGCCTCACTTGAAAAGGGTAAGATGAATTGCTATGTGTTGATTGCTGGGTCGACTGAATTGGGTCTTGAAATCCAAAATATTCATAATATTGGATTTGGGAATGTGGATATACGTTATGTGGTATAAATCGAAGGTGCATTATGAATTTGCATAGGCGTTCATGGAGGTAAGCACATTTGTATTTACCATGGCCAGGTTTATTATTGCATTGAATGGGATGGTGTTTTACATCCAAGGATCGGCGGACATGTAATTTTTGTGTGGGCCATATGATTCATAGACAAGCCTTGAGATATGTATAAGTGCATGGATTAAATAATGCCAAGGCTGGTTGAGTTTTAATAAGGTGTATATATATTGGTGATGAACCCTTGAAGTGCGACCACAATCAAAGTTGGGTAAGATGAAACCGTCCCTGAATATCTAATGAAAGACTAGGCATTACTTGGATTGATAGAATATGAATTGAATTTCCATATGGTGAAAGGAGAGTGGCCATCATATTATGTTGAAGAGAAACCTTTGCACAAATCAATGTCAATGAAGAGTCGGATAGATGAGGATTGAGAGTATGTTTTGGTTTCTAAATGTTATTTGAAGTTGGGTTTAAATGCATGGAAAATTGATTGTTGAGTTTATGGTTTTTGATCCATATGATTGAGGAGCTTCCACAATTGAAAGTGTGAAATTTCCTAGCTTGAGAGTTTATTTGGGCAATGATTTGAGATGCATTTTGTATATGCATGAAAGTGGAGAGATTCTGGGTTTTGCAGGGTTTTCCTGCATCACTTAGGATAATTTCTGAGGAATGTCGCAATAGTAAAATAGATCTCTTCTATTGTCTGGCAGAGATAGGACAACAGGTCTTCCCTATTTTGACACTATTCCTCAGGAAAATCTACGGAAAAGACTCATAGAGATTGTGTTTCCTCTCTAGTTGAAGGTTGTTGCAATTTGACTATACGAGAATGTTTTCACCTAGCTTAATACCATGACAGTTGGTCTAAAGAGATTGAATGCAATATCAATGCTAAGCAAGGGTTTCCCCTTTCCCCTACCATTTTTTGCATTTACATGGATAAGCTACAAGAGTGTTTTGAAGCTGCAAGATGCAATGGCCCCAAGCTCTCTAGTATTTTCATTACTCTAATCCTTTATGCTAACAATGTCATTCTTCTAACCAGAAGCCATGATGATCAGAACAAGAAGCTTAAAATCCTCCATGATTTCTACTGCAAGATGTGTATGACTGTTAATACTGACAAGACTAAGATAATGATAATTAAATCCAAAAATATCGACCATGGTAATTTTATCTATGATAACAATTACTTGGAGAAGGTTTCTTCATAGAAATATTTAAGTATTGAATTTTATCATCAACTCAACTGGAATTATTGCGTTGAGAAAAGGATTATTGGAGGTTGGAAAACTTATTATAAGTTTAAAATGATTGTAAGTTGACTAATATTCGGGTTCAAAGTAAAAAAGGTTCATCTTTGAGAATCTCGTCATCCCTATTATTGTATATGAATGGGAGGTTTGGGGTTGGAGTATATATATAAAATCATGGAGGAAAATTCAATTGATCCAAAAGAAATGTATAAGCTACAACCTCAAGATTAAAGGGAATACTCCCTATCCTATCCTCTTGATTGAAGCTATATTTTCCCCCATTGAAATCATGATTATGTTTAGGTACTTGATTTATAAGAAGAAGCTTTACATCATGGAATCTAAGAGATTCCCAAAAATTGCTTCTAACTCTAGCCAAAATTCCCACCTATGGCTCAAGTGGGAATGAGACAAGGATGCCCAGTCTTGGCTTGGCCATTGAGAGATAAAGGAGGAGATCGTCTTGGAGAAGAATGAAAATATTAAAAATACTAGTACTTCTAAATAACGGATAAGTTGTGGGGTGATAAGGAGCAAGAGGGGAAAATGAAGCTAAGGTATTATAAGGAGGTGGTCAAACCCACTCTTGCTAACAAGAATTATCTTTTTGTCTTGACCAGTGCTAAGAAGAAGATGAACATTGCGAAGATAAGAAGTAATTATCATGTGATTCAAAATGAAAGAAAACGTTGGTATATTCCCAAAAACCTTGGGATGAAAGAATCTATCACCTTTGCGATACTGAGAGGGCTGAAGAAGAAAAACACTTTCTCTTGGATTGCCTCACTCTTACTCACACCCATCCTCATTTCCCAAACATTTTCCACACTACCAACCTTCTTGACTTGTTAAGTCAACAACAATATAGTGATATAGGAATGCTTCCTTCCCTTCTATTTGGTCATAGAAATAAAATATTAAAGAGTCTCAATTAATCTCTAGCTTTCTTAAGGTATGATAGACCACGTTGGTGGTAGTGGACATTAATCATCGTCATCATTATCATCATCACCTAAAATAAAAAATTAACACACACACACACACACACACACATAATTTAATTAATTAAAATGATTCATTAGTAATGGTAATTATTATAAATTTTTAAATTTTAAATTTATATTCATAATTTTCAAGAAAGACAAACTTTAATTAAAAGGAGTTGTCTTTAGTGTGACTTTTTGGAGTTTTCGGTGTTGGAATCCGACTGAAAAAATTGAGGTGAAATCTTGATTTGTGTTATTTAAACTATAAACTAGTTTTTTGATTGTATATATGAATTTAGCACCCTGAAAAAATAGTGGGGAACTTTGATTGTGGAGCTTTACTCATCAAACTTGTGATTTCAATGAATTCTTGTCAGATTAGACTGGAAAAATCCACAGTAAAAACATCCAAAAAGTCACACTAAAGACAACTCATTATGAAAATAATACAATCATATTTAATAATCATTACATATTTTAAATTTAAATTAATAGTACAATTTTAATAATAATATCTATTTTTGAATAAAACTAATTAAATATTTAAAGATATGAAATATTTCAATTTTCACCATACCATATATTTCTATTTTACTTGGCATATATTTATTATTGCTGAAATTTTAAGATAAATTAATATGAAAATAATATAATTAATAACATTTACTTAATTTTTAAAAGAAATTTGTGAAATATATATAATATTAATATAAATTTATCTCAACTTTAAATATATTAACTATTAAAAAAACTCAATATATAAATTATTTTATATTTTTATTAATTTTAATGTTAATTTATTTATTAATAAAAATATAATCATTTTTTTATTATAATTAATTTATATAAAATTTAGAATAATTTAATATTTAGCCATAAGATTATAAATCATAATTTAAATAGTGGAAAAAAGAATTTATTATAAATTATAATTTAAATAGTGGAAAAAGAAATTATAGTAACTTAAAGTAATAATTAAAGTCAATAATTAATATAAATGAATAAAATTAATAGCTAAAATCAGTAACTAATAAAATTAATAATTAAAATGAAAATATAATTCATAGAATTTTTTTTGGGTTGATACTAATTTCAATGTTGAAATCCTCATAATTCTATAAATAGTTTGGTTTATTCAAAATCCTCATTATTAATATTTAAATATTTTGTATAAATTATTTGGTTTATTCAGAATCTTCATTATTAGTATTTAAATCATTTTTACTATTTTTAATAGTTACATATTTTCTTATTTTTAATGGTCAAATTCCACCTTTATTTATTCATGGTCTAGCATTTTTCACATTATCAAATTAAACTTTGCATCCTTAAAGATAGGTGAATCTGAATGAGGACACATTCATCATCAAATTGTGAACTAGGAAAATGTACATTCTAAAAATATTTTTTTAGAATTAAGAAAATTTTATTTATATGTATATCTTAAAAATTGTTGTTTAAGAAAGTTTTTGAAGTATAATACAATTTCCAAGTTTTCATGTAAAATTTTATTATTGCTTACACACACACACATATATATATATCTAATTTTTATTTATAGAGAAATATTACATCATTTTCCACATCTTTCTAAAATTCTATCAGCCTCACTCATACAAGATTTGTTGGCAAGTAGCTAATTGCCAAAAAAAAATTCAATAGACCAAAAACACTTTGCTGTCCAAAATCACAGAGGTACACAACACCAAAAAAACAACAAGACAAATACACAACATATAGCCATCTAAGAGTAAATGAAGTTACAAGAGAAATGTTATTTGGTCTAGAGCCAGGGGGAGGAAGAAGCTAAAATTCACAATGTATATGCTTTTCCATGTGATCCAATCATCCATCCAAGCACTCGAGGAATCCAGGACAGGAACTGAGACCCAATAATTAACCAACAACCAACCAATAGAAAAAATAAGAACTGAATAAGCCAAAGGCCCAAAATTACCTCTGAATTCCACTTGACAGAATTGGAGAAGCCTAGTTGCGGACCGACACCAATAAGGTGACCCTTAAACAAATCCCAATCCATGCTAGAGTGAACATGAAATATTAAAGTCTTCCTTATGTCAACGACCATGGCTTTTAAGACCCGTTCTTTCCATCTAGAGATACCCACAGAAGACAACCACTCAAACTAGCAATTTCTACCATTGAGGTTGAGACCTAGGCTTGCAGGGACCCTTGTGAAACCTCCCCGCAACATTTGGAGAATCCATGCTATTCTCATCAATAGGCAACCATGATAAGAATTGCGAAACCTCCCCGCAACATTAGGAGAATCCATGATAAGAATTGAGAAACCTAGAGTGGGACAGACCATGTAATTTAAAATTAACACTACACGTATGGTACATGAGGGTGCATGCCAAACCACTCCCCACATTATTTTTCTTAGGATTCATTGGGGTAGTGGGCATCCCTTAGATCTCCCTAGTTGATAATCCACCCCATTAGGGTGGTGGGCGCCCCTTAGATCTCCCCAATTGATCATCCACCCCATTGGGGTGTGTTGTGCTATTCAACAACCCCCATTATTTGGAATAGTTACCTTAGAAAAATAATGGGGACCCTTTTAAAAAATTTAGACTAGAACAAATAAAACCCTTAAGTGATTAATTCAAATAGAAATATGAGTAAAATGGGTTAAAATGCTGAGTTTTTGTTTTAAAGACACCTAGGCGGAGAATACTAAACAAAACTGCAAGTAAATCGCAATCAGAAGATCACACGAACGACATATGGCTTCTAAAATCCACTCTAAACAATTTGTGATGTGAAAAAAATAAATAAAGAACTTTAAGAAAGGAAAATGGATTTTTATCTGAATGATATTACACACAAAGAAAATCACGGGACCCATCGCCCCCACCTAATCAATCACAAATCACATAGCATTTTTTCCATGACTTCATTTGATCCATCCTTTACATTTCCCTGATGCAATGTACTCCATTGCATCACACTCTCGCTACATGACCACTTCTTACCACTATCCAATTCCTCTAAAAATGCGATTACGATATCACAATCGACAAAACGTGGCTATTCAAAATTTTAAGAGGTTCACACATGAATAAGATTTGTGATGCAAAAAGATCTCATTTAAATGCTCAAATGATTACGTGGGCACATTAACCGATGCTTTCCATTAATAAAGTAACTTAAATGGTTTAACAAATCAAGCCTCCAAAAATGATTTGACCCCAAGAGTATTGAATATTTGGATGATCTGCGTGCCAAGTTTCATTCGCCCATTATTTCCATTATTATAGTACTTTCTTATTGTAACAAGATTGCCCCTTTTTTACTAATCATTCTTGATTGTCTGCAACCAAGTCCAAACAAGCAGAGATCTTCAGAAATATCAAAGGTTGCGAAGAAATCGAAAAACCCCATGGCTCCCACTAATCCTACAGCTTCTGCTAGTGAAGTAACAAAGATGCTCCCCTCATTCACAGACACAACATGCACGTCAGAGAGTGGTTCTTCCTCTTGGGAAGTAATGTACGATTTATTTTAAGATGATAAACCCCACAGGGCTGAAAGAGAATCTACTGTAGATGCTTATGATTCTTCAGAAACTAATATAGAAGAGGTCGCCAACTCTTTTCTACACTGGATTTCTACACGCCCAAATTTTTTACCATATACTGATATGGTAAAATGAATAATCGAAAATCTTAATATTGGAGACAGAACTTTTCTAAAAAGCAGAGGAACAATGATAGGATCTTTAAGAGCTAAATATTTGAAGAAAATGTACCACTTTCCACACCCGGACAAGGTATACGATAAATAATTTCTAGCACAATTCACCAAGGAGAATGACCTAAAGTCGAAACCCATACAGCAATGGAGGAACAACCTAAAAAATCATAAAAATGATGATAAGGGTATGCATTCCACTTATTCGCTTGCTAGTCCCTATTGTTATATTTATGAGATTATGTCTAGACTCTTCATCCAACCCGATACCACTAAATTCTCAGTTGAATGGGTTCCCCTTATGGAAGCGGTTACAGATTCTTATATCATGGACTGGGGAACCATTTTGTCCAATAATATTGCCACCCAAATTCTTGAATATAGAAAGAATCATTCCATTTCATATAAAATCTTTCCCACATTTTACATGAGTGCTTACATTATGGATGATCTATGTTTTACCTAGGATTTTCCAACCATGGGTTGGAAATGGACTACCCAAGACCCTACTCCCATTCATGTCTATCATAATATTCTAGGGGAATCAAAATATGAAACTAATTTCTACAAAATTTTCCATGGAGTGATGCTCCCATTATTTCAAGTTGTATTTAATGAAAAATCCCCCAGATTATCCAAGGAAGCTCAAGCGGACTTCACCTCCATTGGAAAATGGTTTGGTGAAGAATTTCTTACTTATGTCAGAGTCTTTGGAAGCTTGGATTGACCACATGTACTACCACTGTATGTTCTGTATTAAATTCTCACAAGTGAAATCACTTATTAGACTATCGGTAATGGATTGACTAAGTTTTTGAAGGAGGAAAAGAAAGCTTTGAGGCCCTCTTTCCCTATTTATTGTGGTGTCTATGCATTAGACAATTACAAGCATGTAGGGTTGGAGGTCAATCAAATCCAACACTTGAAATTGTTTACAATTTCAAACAGGCAATATGACCCAAACGAAGTTGCCTTTGATTTCACAACTCAAGTGAAAATCAATACATTTGTGCATGAGGATGATGATTTGGATGACTTGTTTGAGTGAGTCGACACTTATTCTACAATAAAAAAATTAGTAGTGTCACGCTTCAATCCACAATAGATTTCAAAGTTCAAGCATTACAGAAGTAAAATATTGGAAGGGATTCCTTTAAATATACTAGAGGTATCCCAACCCATGTCATAAGAGGAGCAACAACAGAAAGAACACGAAAAGGAGCAACCACCTATGGATACTGAATTCCTTAGCATAACATAATAAGATAAGTCTACTAGAGTGTAAACCAAATATCTACAATTTCCAAGTGACTTAAATGATGTTAGGAAGGAGTTCAACCAACAACTTCAAGGAGCCCAAGAAATGGTGATCATTGATCATCAACAAGAAATGGAAAAACCTCAAGGTAAAAGTCAAAAACCATTTATTGTTGGGTCAACTGACAAATTAGTTAATACAAAATAAGTAGAATTTATTCTAGCCTACCCTACGTCAGATATTTTGTTGAAAATTAAAGAAATTCATCATTTAGATATATTTTATAGTCCCTAACATAATGCTGTCATGAGAAGGTAGAGGAAAGGAAGGAGAATAGAATAGCCACAAATCTTTGTTCTTGGAGATGTCCCTATGGAAGTAGTTTGGAAAGACTCACAAGTAGATCCATCTCAGGATCTAACTCTTTTGACTCAGTTTGTAGGAGCATACGCATCTGCCAAAATAGACAAGGCCACCAAAGTTCAATAGTTAGTCAAAGAAAAGGATGAAAGAATCCTTCAATCAGAACAATAATTACAAGCAGAAAAGCATAGTATTAATCAATAGTTAAAGATACAAGTGTCACAGCTCCAAGAGAACCTATATCAATTAAAGCTGTAACATTAATCTGAAATTGGTGCTAAAGATACTTATCTTCATTAATTGCAATTCATTGTTGAGCAATTGAAAGACAATTCCAAAGTAGATGAATTTAGGAAGGAAGCTTTCGAATTAAATACCTTGTTGGCCCACCAACAAGTTTTTTTTCTGCCAAAAATTGTCTCGTATTATTGAATTATGTGAAAAAAAAGTGATTCATTGATGAATCAAGTAGTGGACCAAAGAATTAGCTTTGATGATATCGATGACAAAGTATCATAGTATGTCACCTAGCAAGATAATACTGAAGGTCGAAAGGCCAATATTAGTAGGATTGAAGATTCCATAAAAGAAACCTTACTTACTAATTGGGGCATACAGTTAAAACAGGCTGAAGGGAAATTTGCAGAGCTAGAGATGTTGCTAACAACATTATTGAAATAGTTAGCCAGAATCTCGGTCCTGCTAATCTAATTGATAGATGCCCCCTGACTCTCTACCTATTGTAAAAGATTTAATGAGAAAATGAAAGGAAATGTCCAAGGTAAAAGAGGAAAGCATCAGAAAATTGGAGAAGCTGAACTGGAATAAGTATTGGAAGTATTTCATTAAGCCACATAGCCAATGGCTAATGTTGCCTTGTCTAACATATAATTCCTCTTACATGATGCCTCCACTTTTAGATGTGGTCTATACATGACAGCTACGCATCAGGCCAGGCCAACCTCCTGAGGTTCAACCTATGCTCAACATCCTTCAACTGAAGGAACGAATGGCCAATGAGACAACAATGCAATCTTGAAGCGAGTCATCCCACCAAATTCTATTTTTGTTTTTAATTTTACTTAATTTAAGGAAAGTTGTTTAAACCTACTCATCTCTTTATGTAATTACTATTTTTTACTCTTTATTTTATTATATAACCCCTTCATTTCTTTTAAGGATGGACTTTGAAATTTTGAAAAGAATACTTTACAGAAGTTGCACTTTTGTACTCTTAAATATTTTCTTAATAGAAAAGGCTAGACCAGATATTGTTTTTCAAATGAGCAAAGTTAGCATATATATGGCACTTTTATCTTTATGTAAATATTATGTTTCAAATGATAAATAGTTGAATTTTCTTATGATGTTTTTTTATGTGTATTTTTTTAACACAATCTTGCATTAATTCACTTTTGAACTAATTCATTTTTGAACATGTTCGTTTGCCATTTTTTATACATATTCAATACATGCAATAAATAGATGTGATATATGCTTATTCAATTAATTTAATTAACTATTTAATTAAATAAATTATCTTGTTTTTCATTTCTCTAAGTGTTTGTTAAATCTTTATTTGCATGACCTGAAAGATCATCTCTTTACATCGCATATAATAAAAAGATAATTCATCCCAGGAAATATATATATATATATATATATAATTTAAATTTTTTATCACCCCCATTTATCAAGTCACATTCTGTTAAAATACCACCAATCCACCAAGTTATATTTCATTAGGAAACTGGTCCCATATATCCAGTCAGAACCACCATCTCAAACATATAAGGGACGGTTTTTAAGTCCCCGACTGGGTGTTTTCCCCAATGTTGTTGAAAATATTTTTGGGGCATAAACATATTTGATGCTAGAAGGAGGTAAATTAGACTATGAATGGAATCAAAGATTAATCCAAGAAACAAAGACCAACAAAACAATAATTTTTCCTCCAAATCTCCTACAACTTCTAGTATTTGTTCAAAATCCCCTATCTATAGATCAGAAGTTCTTGAATCTCCTCCTAAGTCTCCTAGTTCCATTCCCAGAGAACTCTCCCCTGATTATATCCCAGAATAGCTTGAAATACATAACTTAATAGAGAAATTGGTAGAAATTTCTATTTTAGCAGAAAGGCCTGTGCTTTCAGAAACCTCTGAAGGAAGTGTCACTTCAATATTATAAGACATTGGTGTATTAACTCATTTTAAGAGTGAAAAAATCAGAATAATCCATTTTGAGTTTCCTCTTCATTCCCGACATAGGAAATCTACGATATCCAAGACTCAAACATCCACTAGTGAGATTCTTTCATCTTATTCCCCTCAAAATCCATCATTTGTTCCTCATTCTGTTACATCTTCCTAGCCAATTTCTTCATCAATTCATATTTATTCTTCTCAGACTACAAGCGTTGCTTCAGCAAGTATCAGTTATGTGGTTGTTTCTTATTCACCTACATCCACCACTGGAACTACTTCTTCCACTCCAAATCCTTCTTTTGGACACATCAATCCTCTAATTCACACAATGGAAAATATACCTTGGACGAATCCTGCAGTTGTTCAGTTACGAGGTCCTCTTCACCCTTTACCTAAACATCCATAAATATGGTTGCATAAGTATAATCCATATGACAGTTTCCCAACAGAAAAACATCTCCATAATTTCATGTTGTCTATGAATCTAAATGATGTCTCTGAAGAAGACTGTGTAGTAAGATTGTTTCCCTATACTTTTCAAGGATTAGCTGGATCATGGTACTTTTCATTACCACCAGGGACCATTACTACTTGGGACTTATTTGAGGAACGATTTCTGACTAAATTTGGTGATGATCGTACTACTGCTACTCTCATCAATGATATTTCAAATCTTAAAGCAAATTCGAGTGAAACGATTAAAGATTTCAACTCTAGATTTAATAAATTGTTGAATAAAATCTCAGCTACATCAAAACCTAGTGTAGATGTACAAATTGAATGGTATATATCCTCTCTTCCTTATAATATATAATTTTTTTTAGATAGAGTCAATAAGACTACTTTGGTAGAAAACATGAAAGAGGCCCTTTCTGTAGAAAAGATAATTCTTGCCTAAGAAAAGAAAATTTCCCAGGAGGATAGAAAAACTAAAAAAAGTCTCGTTTGAAGATGAAACCAAAATTAAAACATCTAAATATCCTTATGATCTTGAGGGATTACAAAAGGTTGTCAAAACTATGTCAATTGACATGGTTGAAATAAGGAAACAAGTAGTTGAAACTTCTTCAAAAAAACCTTTCAGATCTTTTAAGAAAACGCAAGCTTCAAATTCACAACCTCCAAATGTAACCTCAAATGCTAAATCAGATCAAGACAAAGATGAGGATGAGATAATATTATCTGCAGATGAATCACTGGATGAAGAATTAGTCAAATTTCATGGATTATGAGATTTTATTCTTCCTACATCAAATAATGAAGATGAACATGAGGCACTACCAGTTAACACTAGAAGTAAAAATTCTACTGATCTCCCTCAGTCTCCTCATAAGAAAAAATCTTCATCTCCCATTGTTAAGGATAAAGTGGTTAATAAAAAGACTCCTTCTCCTCAAACAAGCCCAATTTCTACATCAAATACCTTAGTTATCTCAGATACCATTGAGTATAATATATTGGAAGATGTGAATAAATTTAAGGAAAATATCTCCATGTATGAGGTGAGTAAATTAAAGCAATAGAAGAAAACATTACTCAAAGAACTAAACAAAGTCCCTGCTTCACCCTTACCTACTCTGTTACTTCCAAAGCCACAAAAGGAGATGGAAAACCTCCCACTGATTCATCTAAAAAAGTTGACGCAAACGATGTTATTCTAATCAGAGACGTATCTAATTCGCACATTCCTCCTTTCCTTTTGAATTTTTAAGTTTTTAACAAAAATGTGCATAATTTTCTAATAGACCCTAGAGCTTCTTCAAATATCTTGTTGTATTCTCTTTTTTTGAAGTTAAATATTGATCCTCAAAATTTTGCAGTACACATTGTGCAATTAGGTAGAACCAATTTCAAGGTAATAGGAGAAATGAATTCAGTCCTCATTAGACTAGCATCTAATTATAAAGTTCATCAAGTAATTGATATTTTAGTTGTTGATATTCCTGACTTTTACGGTTTGATTCTAAGTAGAGATTGATAAGAAAATATTCATGGTTATTTTTCCACTGACTGGTCTCATATGTGGCTTCCCTACAATGGTAAGCCAAATAAAATTCAAGTTGAACGTGAAAAACACAAGAAATATTTAGTAACTGACTTCAAGGATGAAAATGAACCCATGGATTTTACTAATAACATTCTTGGAAATTACTCTGTTGAATATTTTTTAGGTAATTTCAATGCACACAAATATCCATTTCTTATCCGCTCAGTTAATTATCAAATCAAAAACTTTTCTCAGTCATATTCTTCCAAATGTATAAACATCGTAGATAGACCTTGTGTTAAAAATTCATTCTCGACATTATACTTTGATGGATCAAAATCCAGTGAAGGTGTGGAGATGGTTTCATACTAATTAGTCTAGAATGATAAAATACAATGTTAGTATGTAGGCTAGAATTTGAATGCACAAATAACACTACAGAATATGAGGCATTGGTCCAAGGCTTGTATAAAGCAACAGACCTCGTTGTGAAATATCTTCAAGTATATGGTGATTCTGAAATAGTTATCAAACATGTAAGAAATAATATTCACTGTATTTCTAGTCATCTTAAACATTACCAATCATTATTACAATATCTTACCTCACACTTCTTAGCATTCTATATCTCATATATTCCAAGGCTCCAAAACGCAAGCGCTGACCTTCTAGCTAATGTAGCATCCAGAGTTATTCCTTCTATGGATTATAGGCCAAATAGTTTTCTATAGAATTGATTTTTCACCCATCTGTTCCTGATAATGTCACTAGCTGGAGAGTATTTAATGATGATGAATATGTTCTAACCTTTCTCACATTAGAAGGGTCATATAATGATCAACTAATCGATGAAGATGAACATGAAAGGCAATTGAATCAGAGGACTAATGAGAATTCATAACTAAATATGTGGTTAAACTTGAATATCTTTACAATCTCAAAGATAGATTTAAGAAGGTTACTAATTATAAACTACAAAGTTCAACTTTAAGGTTTGAACTAGTAAACCTTGGCATAGATCTCAATCCCCAAAATATCAATCTAGGTCTTGGTCTCTCGTCTGATGAAGGATTAACCTTCATTCATTTACTGAAGAAATACAAGAACATTTTCACATGGAAATACCAAGATATCAAGATGTATGATACCTCCATTATCCAACATACTATCCCAATGGCATCCATTGAGAAGCATGTACAACAAAAGTTAGGAAAATTCACCAGGATCATTAAAGTCAAATAAGATTCTGAACTGAGTAAACTCCTTAAGGCTAAGATCATTTTCCCTGTTAGGCATTCAAAGTGGGTTTCAAGATTAGTCCATTTTAGGAAAAAAAATGGTCACATTCACATTTGTATAGATTTTAGGAACTTAAACAAAGCTTGCCTAAAAGAAAATTTCCCATTAACACCTATGGAACAAATTCTGCAATCATTTGCTGGAACCGAATTAATGTCTTTCCTTGATGGGTTTTCAGGCTATAATCAGATTCTGGTTCATCCTAAAGATAGGTTAAAGACTACATTTATAGCTAAATGGGGCACTTATGCTTATTAGAAGATGCCTTTCAGTCTAATAAATGCAGGAGCGACTTTTCAAAGAGAAATGGATATTGCTTTCAAAGGACTAATTAACAAAAATGTGGTTGTATACCTAGAAGATATAACCATTTATTCAAAAAAAGAAATGACCACTATCATGATCTCAAGGAAATACTTGAACAATGTTTAAAGTACAAAATTTCATTAAATCCAAAAATGTCTTATTTCACTGTATGTGAAGGAAAACTTTTAGGATTTGTTGTGTCAAAATAAGGCATTTGCATAGATCCAGAGAGGATAAAGGCAATTTTTGAAATCTCTCTACCCCATAGCAAGAAATCCATGCAGTGGTTTTTGGGATAGCTAAATTTTGTTAAGATATTCATTCCTAACTTTTCCCAAATTGTTTTACCATTGCAAGTAATGATTAAGAAAAGCACATTCTTTAAATGGTGACACAATGAAAGAGAAGCTTTTGATCTAATCAAGCAAGCCATCATAAATGCTCCTTCTCTAACTACCCCATACTTTTCTAATCATTTCATTTTATATACTTTTGCTTCCGAAACATCTTATGATACTGTGTTAACACAAATTAATGATAAAAAGATTGAAGCACCCATTTCCTTGTTTAGTTCAAATCTTGAAGGTGTTGAACTAAATTATTCAGAAGTGGAGAAACAAGCCTTTGTTGTGTACTAATATTTAAAGCATTTAAAACCTTTTCTCCTAAAGACACACACCAAGATAATAGTTCCATTTTTGACAGTAAGGAAACTGCTTATTCAAAAGAAACTCGGAGTAAAGAGGGAAAATTGGGTTAATTCTCTACAGGAATATGACATTGACATGAAACCAACCAAAATTTTCAGAGGGAAAGGTCTCTATAGATGACTATCCAGGGCATCCAACATATCATATGATGAAGAGTCAGTAACATCGTACACATTGTTGAGGTAAGCCTGAATGACTTTGAATCATAGTATGTTGATCTTATATTTTATTTAAAAAATGTATATGCTCCCACATAACTTAATTATAAAAGAAAAAGAGCTTTAATATTGAAACCTAACCAATATCATATAATTTATAATGTTTTATTTAGGAAAAAATATGACTATGTACAATTAAGATGCCTTGAAAAGTCTGAAACATAGAAGGTTTTGTAGGAACTCCATGATGGACTCGCAGGTGGACATTTTGGAGGAGAAACCACCGCACAAAAAATCCTTCATGGAGGGACAGATCATCAATGGAGGAAATGGAAAAAAAAGGAACAATGGCATAATGCTCCGGACACCGACCAATGGGAATCTTATGAGGAGGAGTTAAAATCCAGAAAACTAATAGTATTTACAGGAGAAGATATTATGCGATGGGGGTATAGAACGAAAGGGATGTTCACAGTTCAAGAAGGGTATAATATCTAAACAAATAACATACAACCTCAAGCCTCGCACCTCTCGCAAAAAATCTGGTCTGGGAAGCAACGACCAAAAGTTGAATTCTTTCTATGGTTAGTAAGTCAGAGAAGGATACTAACCTAGGATCAGATGTAGAAACAAGGGTTGCATTGACCATCCTCATGTCAGATGTGTGAGAAAAATAATGAAACCATGGAACACCTGTTGAATAAGTGCCTTGTTTTAGAAAAAAATTGGCAGAACCTTTCCTTTCTCTTTCAACGGACTGGTAGAGAGAGAGCTAGTATCAAACATACAATAGAGAATTGGAGAAAAGGGGGATTTTAAAGTCCAATAATTAATAGGGCTTGGTCGATATCCCTAGGATTCCTCATGTGGGCAGTATGGAAAGAATCGAATAGGCGGATGTTTAGAGATGAGACAAAACAGTTAGATGAAACATGGAGAAAAATAATTGATAATATCAAAGAAACCATCCTTGCAAATAAATGGCATCATGATGATTGGAAAGTGAACGCCCATGAGGCTCGCATACTAGAAAAATTGAATCTCAAATCACAAATGCTTTCCCCTGCTTTCTGGAAATTGAAACTCATGGCACGTAAATTATGATATAAATTCAAGACACCTCCACAGGGTTTCCTAAAACTAAACTATGACAGGGCCTCTAAAGGAAACCTGGGCAAAGTTGGTGCAGGGGGGATTTTCAGAGATTCACGAGGACAAGTAAGGAGGATTTATTCAATGGACTTGGGATGTGTAAGAAATAATGAATTTGAACTCAATGCAGTTAAACATGGCCTCCTTATAGCAAGAAGAGAAAATTACAATAGGCTAATAGTCGAAGGAGACTCAGCTTTAATGGTCACATGAATTCTCCAAAAGCTTCAACAGGGAGTTGGAAGGGAACAAACTAGCCGTAGTTGGCACACAACATGACTCATATAAAAAATTAAGGATCCGATTCCAAGCATAAGCTATATGATACCATCTCATATTCGAAGAATAGGGAATGCAACAATAGACCTGCTAGTGAATTGGGGGTGTAACCATCAAGGTAAGTATCTTGATAGAACCTGGGAAAATCACTACAAGAGGGTGTCCTTCAAAATTTGCAAGAGATAGTGGAAAAAGATAATAGCCAAATTCAAACTCCCTGATTGGGGTGTCAAGGGCGCTAAAGGACGTGCGAGGTAGTAGCCAGCCACGCGGGGCACACAGTGGAATGGTGATGGCACAAGTCAAAGGTTGTGGGCGGCTTGTTCCACGCCAAATTAAGCCGACATTCAATGTGGGAAGAAGAAAGCAGGTTATTTCAGAAAATTTTGGGGATGTTCGCAAAGGGAGAAAATCCTAGACAGAAGGTTGGTTTACTAGTTGAGGCCAGTCACTGTCAAAATGTTTGTGGAGCAGCTAGCAGGTGAATTGTGGTAGAGGAAGGTTTTTGTAGCCATCGCACAACGGTTTTTAAGGTATATTTTCTTCTACTATATTTTTCTAAGCATGAAAGTCATATGCGTCACTGAGATAGGAGGGAGGAATATCCCATATGAAACGAATCCCTATCATGTAATTGATCTGTATGGGAACCATCCTTGTCATGGTTATGTTATGTTGTTCATTTGGGAGGATGATTTATCTGGGAGGGTTTCCACAATATTTTCCAAGGCTCACAGGTTTTACCAGTCCGGCCTTTGTATTTTTATCTCCATGAAAGAGTCTGCTTCAATTTTCCCTAAGGATTCCCTCAGATTCTATCACTTGTTTAGTCATGTTGATTTCATCTTGCATAATAGGAGTCTTTGTTATTTGGGCATGATAAATGCAAGGGAGGTGGTGAGCGATACTGCTTTGAGAAGCATGGTATGGCCTCTCCCTCAATTGACTCATGAAAAACTGCAACCCGTCTCCTTCTATCAGCATAATTGTCTATACAGCTCTACATGTCAATTGTATGAACTTGCATGCATGTCTTATAATTATTATCTGGGTGTTAAGGGTTTTGTTAATATCGTCAACTTGGGTCCAGACCAGGCTTTGATTTCAGGTAGATATCATGGGTATTTGGTTGGGGCCAGGGGAAATTTGCTACAGTGCAGCCCCACTATCGACAATGAACTATAGTGGAGCCCCCTTCACCCACATTTATGAGTGGAAGAGACTCTCCCTTTTCTTTGGATGTTTGGGGTCAGTCTTTTGGACCTTGGTGGTGGCAATGATGGTGTTGGGATCTGCATCGATAATTTTCTTCCCTTTTTCACTCCCTTGCCAATTTCTAACTCAGAGTCAGAACATGCATCTAGCTCTGAAGCCTTCAGATTAGCCACTAGTGACTACTTGGTGTGACACTCACTTGGGTTGTGAGTGGGGCTCTTTTGGAACTCATGCCACTTTATTATGTCCCAATTCATATTCGTGATGATATTATTTACTTTCATCTTCTATGGGTTTTCCTCGGTCACCCTACCTTGGATTTGTCTTTTTTTTCTGCAGTTTTTGGATACCTTTTCCTTACTTCGTATTCACATATCCAAATTCTTTCTTCTTCTTTTTAAATTTTTGCTCAATCTTGACAACATATTGGTATGAAGCTCCAAGCGAGAAGATATTTTGGAAATCAATCTCGACCTCGATGCATTTTTGTAGATAGTTGTGGTACTTGAGTACAAGATCCATCTTGAAATCCTTGATACCCGACTTCGTGCGAAGGGTATGACTCGAGAAATATTTGTGAACTATGGCATGTCTTGCTCCCTTCCCTGCTACAGTGTGGTCCATTCTATGTACTTATCTTCATAGCTCCTGAAAGGGTAATATTGTTCCTTGATAGCATCTTGGAAATAATTCCAAGTGGTGTGGCTAAAAACAATGAGGGTTCCTTCTCACCCATTTGCACATAGTAGGTTTCCCACCAGTCCTTGACATGCAAGGTGATTTTGAGGAGTCCAAAAGTAATATTTTACCTATTTGAAAAATCATGGACCGGAAAATATCCCTCCAACATATTTAACCATTTATCTACGTCATATACATCTACCTGGCCTTCAAATATTGGAATGTCAAAGTTAAATTGTACCTAAAAGGGAGTGGCACCTCTAAAGTGGTTGTTCGATGAAAATGCTTCACCCGATGATACTTGTGGAAGGATCTAGGAAACTTTATCCATCATCTTGTTCCTTTATCGCTCGAGGGTCTCTTTGAGAAATATTTTGAAAGGATCTCATGCTTACTCGTCTTTATTTTCTTCTTCCATGGGAGTCTGTCAAGGTCAGCAAGGTTGGTATTCCAAGGGTTCAACATATTCAAGTCCTATCTCCTTATACCCCAACCTCATTGGGGATATGCATAGAAAAATAGATAAAAATTAGACCTCTCTGATGCCACTGATGCATATTTATGCAGGAACATATTGAAATACATACTTAATAAAAAACATAGGGCCACAAGGAAAAATGAACTTCAATTAATTAATAACAAATACTCAAACTATTTACATGCCAAATGAAAATAAACTAGCTCGAGTGATGGTAGATTATCTCTGAGAAGAGATGTGACAACTACATGCCTTTTGAACTATGTTACAATGAAACTCATAGGCCTTTTTATTATTTAGAAATAATTGAAAACCCTAAGCATCTAAAAACCTAACCCTAGAAGATGAAGTGCCAAATTTTTGTGGCTCCGTTGCCGTTAGTAGGTACATCAAATTCTCGGGGTCGTAACTTTGGCATATGATCTTCGTTTAATCCATACAAAATCTCATTAGAAAGATATATGTGAGGAAAAACCTTGCCTTTGGCTACGAATCTTCCCATTTAAAAACAAAATTTCGTTTAGGGCCTCAACATGGCTCTGAAAGTTTAGGACCAAAAAAATTCCATAAATAGTAAATTGTTCTGCAATTAACGAAATTGAAAGAGACAATGTTGGGGGGTCCAAGAGTAAAAGGAAGTTGGACACCAATATCCACTTGGATCAAATGAATATGTGTTTACTCTACACGCAGACAAAAACTATTTTTGTTGGAAAGAAACACATTCATTACACAGAAACAATATTTATTGCATTAGTTTTCTTAGAAAATAGAACGTCTTCAAAAATACAAAAGAAATAGCTATTGAGATCAATTTTCTTAAAAGATAAATATGCATTTTCATGAACAAGAATAATAGTTATTGTTTTAGCTTTCTTTTGGAAAAGAATATACATTTGCATGCACAAGAATAATAGCTATTATGTTAGCTTTATTTTGGAAAATAATATGTATTTTCATGCAAGTGTCATAGCTATTGTATTAGCTTTCTTTTGGAAAAAATTATGTATATGCATTCACAAGAATAATAACTATTTTGTTAGCTTTTTTTTGGAAAATATTATGTATTTTCATGCAAAAATAATAGTTATTGTGTTAGGTTCTTTTGGAAAATGAATAGATATTTTCATGCACAAAGATAATAACTAAGGGGCTAGTTTCTTTTGGATAAATTCTATCTAATTTCATGCTCAAATTTAATATTTATTGTGATATATTTCCTCTAGAAAATATGGGTAGTGTGGTGGTAAAGAAATGATACTTAGTGTGGTTTTTATCTTGGGAAATATTTCCCTCTTCTTGTGTGAAAATATGGTGATAACCATAGAGACTCTTTTAAACATTGTTGCATTCTTGTGGGTGAAGTACCGATAAATGAGCATGTTTTGGTAATGTTTTTGTACTTTACTTTATGCATGTGATATTTGGATGGATAGACATGTGTCATAACCATACACATGTAAAGATAAATAGACATATCTTGGTAGTTACATGCTTTTAATTAATTCACGTGCGGTGTTAATAAAAGAAACATGTCTTGATACTTTGTATATAGTTTATTTATGCACATGAAATGAAGCATAACTAGTAAATATTTGTTATTGGTTTGATAAATATGTTATATAATAATGAAGTTAGAAATTTCTCATGGTAATAATTGCAGGAAAGGATTGTGAGTTATGTTAAGAATGGATTATATTTAACACTACAACACGATAATACAGTGTTCGAGGAATCGTGGGGTAAACGATATCATGACTAATGCAATATCTCCTAGCTAGTTATGTTGAATTAAAGATTATATTTCTTTGTAATATTTTTAACAATGGTCAAGGGATGGACTCCTTTACATCGACTGAGTGAGGGTGAACACCCTCATTAAATGTTTAATAAAATAAACATTTGTTGGTTTTCCCCTTCAATTTTTCTAGGGTATATCAGTTTCCATTGATGTGTTTGTCTATTAGGTCATTCTAGTGATGTTTTTTCCTTGCATGGTGTTGAAACTTACATTATCAAGTATGGCGTTGAAACTTACATTATCAAGTATGTCAGTAACTAGTCTGATTAAACAAATAGTGGTAATGATGTAAGGTTACAACAAGAATATTTATGTTAATATGATGCAAAAGTGAATTTTTCATTATGTGACTTCCTATTCCATTCCTAAAGTTACTTTATGTAATGACAATGATTTTATGTAATGGTTAGTAAAGGAATATGGAATAAGTGATTGGGAATATTACATGTTAGTAACTCCGTAAAAGTTTTATAATCCTATATAATTTTACACAAGGTTTACCAGGGATATGTGAGAATGGAATGAACTACACTTCTTCAAATGACCCTATAAACACAATGAAGTTCATATTGAAATGTATCACTTAACATGGATATTAAAATATTTTATTTTAGGTTGACATTGGAATATTTGAAAAAGTAAGAATTACAAATCTTCTTTACACTTGAAACTGGAAATATTTTTTTTTTTCAATTTCAATTACATTATCTCTATGTTAGGCTGTAATATTAAATCCATCATAATCATGGATTATCAAGCACATAGAGTGATCACAAAGAGGAATAAAATATCTTGAGGTGAAAACAATTTTTTAAGTGCAAAATTTGATAAAGGGTTTATATCTTAAGAGATTTGATGCCTCTCAATGCTTGAAATATTTTGGGTTAAGATGAATCTATGCTACTTTTATATATATTTTTATCTCTCTCCACACACACATGTATATATCATATATCATGTTGAATTAATTTATCTTTCTATTTGTATAAATAATTAAGCAACTCCACATTGAAAAGTAATCAATTAGAATTTCTTTACTTTTCATTGTGCTACTTTTATATATATCTTTATCTGTCTCCACACACACATGTATATATCATATATCATGTTGAATTAATTTATCTCTCTATTTGTATAAATAATGAAGCAATTCCACATTGAAATTAAACAATTAGAACTTCTTTACTTTTCATTAGTTACATAGATAAGCATGTCTATTTTGGAACATGTATTCTAGAATTCTAAGTGTTAATTATCAATAATTATTAGGTGAATGGTAGAGATTTAACTTCTATGGGCTATTCTTAAATATTGTTAATCAAAGGTTGATATTTATCTCAAATAATAGTGATGTCCTTTTTGCCCTTTTAGTTAAATTGATTAATTAGGAAAAAAATATCATATGAAAAGAGTTATAGCTTTTTTTGTGCATGTTGTATTGATAAGCCATGTTATTGTGACAAAGCTTATTTATAGGTGAATAATGTGTATGGTTAAGTGGGAGAGAATCTCCATGATTAAGAATTTTGTTACATGTTTTTTTAAATGTATATATGTTTAACTAATATATTAATTCATTTTGCAATTAGTAATAGTAATAATACTTTAAAATAGTTTATAGTTTAGTTAAATTTTATTATTTTTTAATAATAATAATACTTTAAATAGTTTATAGTTTAGAAAGATGCATTATGAAGTAAGTATTTTGATCCTTATCATAAATTGATGGGTATAGATTTTTACCAACTTCAAGTGAAAACAACTCTCCCACATTGAGTTGTAGATAACACATCTAGAAGATGAGTAATATTATTGTTACTTTATAACATTTTGATCTGAAGTCCCGATCGAAATTGATACAATTCATTAACTTTTCAAGATCTACAAGCCTACCTCTCTTTGCCCGGTCTTTAATGTAGAGGCATTTTTATTCAATGTTTTCAAAATCCATGAAAAGTAAAATACAATACTTAAATATAGTAATTAAATAAATTGTACATTTGTCTTAAAATGAAAAACTAAAATATCAAAAATAAAGATTAAAATGTTTGATTTATGATTGAGATTAAAATACAACATATTTAATACTAAAATAGTATACATTTTCTTTATATTAAAATTTCAAAAATAATTATATATTAAATCATTTTTTTTTACTTTTAATTACTCTATCTATTTATATAAAATTAAAATGCAACTTACTCTCTTTTATTTATAGAAATAGAAAGTAGATTTTTTTATTATTACTAATTTTTTTTATAATGTAAATATTATTTTAAAATATAAATTAATTAAGTTTTTTTAATTCTTATTATTATTTTAAGTTTTTTTTTACTATTTCACTATTGCCTCTCCCATAAAAAATAATCTTGTTTTTCTAAATATGTTTAATTATTTGATTAATTTATTAAATTCAATCTGTGCATGAGTATATATGTTCGATAGAATAATAGAGTAAAATGCTAGTAATCAATACATTCATTTCTTGCACTCCCTTCGTCACCATTTCATCACAGCCTTGTTGGTTCGATGCAGACATAAGCGGTCAATGGAAATGAAAATGACTGAAATGACCCCCCGGTCATGAAAAATAATAGTGGAAACAGATCGAAGAATGAAATGGAAGCTAATGTGTCAAAACAGTAATCGGTTTTGAGTCTGGGCCCAGTTCAGGTAATTCTTACGAGTTAGTACTGAATCTCCTATATCTTTTTTTGAAAAATATGCTTTTATATACGGTGTAATAAAAACTGTCAAAGCTAACCTGAAGAAGAACCTTGAATGAAACTTGAATTTACTAAATAGTATTGCATCGATTATGACGCCAAATAGGATTGAAAATTGTTTTATTGAATGAAAAAGAATACTGAGCGACAGCTTGTTTTTATTTAACTATGTAAATACTGAGCGACTGCAAGGAAGAAAAGAACGAATCTACTGAATAATTATTATGAAACGACATGACCAGATCAAGATCATGAGGATGTGAACTTGTGCTGGAGAATTTTGACGAGCTTGTCATCGATCTGGAAAGCTCTGGCGAGCACAGAGGCAGAAACAGGAGGAGAGGCTCCGAACAAGGCCGGCGCAACTTGCTGAGTTCCTGGATTCTGGCTGTTCAGTGAAGCGAAGGCCACTGCGTTGACAGAGGCGATGTTCTGTTGGAAGTGCACAAGACCTCGCGGGAACACAAACACGTCTCCCTTCTCCAGTGTTGTGGAGAACAAAGTGTTGTTAGTGTTGATAAACCCAACTAAGAGAGTACCCTCGATAACCACCAAGATTTCGGTTGCCCGCGGATGTGTGTGAGGAGGGTTAAGGCCACCCCGAGCAGCGTAATCAAGGCGGACCAGGGAGATTCCCAAGGTGTTTAACCCTGGTAGCTGCATTACAAAAGCTGGCGTTACCGCGAATCCCAACTGGTTCTTCGTATTTCCTGGTTTGTCTAGGCCCTTCAACCGGAAGTCGTTGGCTGTAACCGTCACCGCATTCTTACATGGAAACCCGTTCACAATAACTGCACATGAATTCAAATCAAACATAATGTTAATGTTATTAACCCATGATCAGCCTACATACATTTGCAAACGCACCCCCACATATATCTATCTATATATATAGCAATTAGTAGTTACAACTTTTATATATATATATATCGTGATACATTACCTTTGCTTTGCAAATCAGCAACGCAAATGTCTTGTAAAGGATCTGGATCACTTGCGCCCACAATAACAATACTATTTGCGTATGAGAAGATCACTAGGACTGCAAGTGCTAGAGCCGGAAAGGATTCCATGGCTGCAGCTCACTATTTTTCTTTCTTCGATTCGAAAATGAAAAGAGATGGACTGAATTTGATTAAGAAGGAAGAGTGTTCCTCCCTTTTATAGCAAGGCTAACTGATTGGTTTTTAATTTACTTCATTAATTTAAGTCGTGGAAGCATGGAAAATACTGACCCAGTGTTGCAGGTCGACGCATCGGCCAGGTTTGAAATTAATAATGGTAGTAGTTATTAAAAACGTAGAAAATGCCAGTGATTTCCCACCAACTACTCTCTGTCCCCTGTGGCTGTGTCAGAGTTCTCGTTGGTTACATACGTTGTAGAATCTAAAGCATATAAAAAGGTTAAGTAATGGATAATTGTATCAATCGATCCAACGAAGCAAATATTTATTAGGTTTGTGTATGTCTTTTCACCAGGCGTCATCTGTCTATTTGCGTAGTAGTTAGTGTCTCGTATATACTTGTTCCAAGAAGATAACCTTCCTTCAACAACTAAACATATAAAATTAAATTTTGAGGATAGGGTGAGTAGCCTGGTATTTCCTTCGACTTTCCCTTTCTTGTTTTAGGTAATATGTTTTACATTACTTCAACTTTCCCTTTCTTGTTTTAGGTAATAGGTTTTACATTCCTTCGAATTTCCCTTTCTTGGTTTAGGTAATATGTTTTACATTGTTTTTTCGAAAATAGAAGAAGTCTACCTTCATCTCAAATGTTTTACAATGTCTTTCACTAACGAAAATGTGTACCTTCATAATATGGTTTACATCGTTTTTTAATTTTCAAATAAAAAATATATAATGTTTTAGAGTATAATAAATTTTAATATTAAAATTTAATCATGTTAAGGTAAGCCATGACTATCCAAATGTGTGTTTGCATTAATGTAAACATGATTATATCACAAGAGGAAGTGTGATATTTGAGATTCATATTTTAAAGTCTTTTCCTATTTCAAGTCTTTAATTTTCTCTAATTTACATATTTATAAATTTCTTGCTGAATTTATAAGGATTAGGTGTCTTACATTGTCTCTTTAATTTGAAGACGTGTTTGTGAATCCAAAGATCATTATGAATCTTTCAAACTTTTCTCTTCCAACTACTTTGCTGAAGATGTCTGCAATTTTCTCATTTGTGGAACAATGTCCTAGATGAATAGTCTTGGCTTCTACACGATGTTCAATGAAATGATACTTTATGTTGATATGGTTAGTTTGATCATGGAAATTGGGATTCTTGGTTAACTTAATTGTGGAAGTAGTGTCAATAAGAAGAGGAGTAGAGTTCACTTGTTTTTTGTACAAGTCTTTAAGAATTTTCATAAGCCACACAATCTCCTTGGTTGCTTATGCAATTGCCACATATTCTACCTCTTAAGTGGAATCTTCTGAAACTGACCTTTTGCCTCACCTCCAAGAGATAGTTCATGATCCAAGACTTGTAAAATAGTCCGAAGTACACACTCCATTCTCCTTACTCCCATCAAAGTATAAATCAGAGTATCCAATCAAGTTGAATTTGTCTGCATGTGAATATTTGACTCCAAAGTCTTATGTTCCTTTCAAGTACTTTAGAACTCTTTTGTAGCAAACAATTTTTTTTCACAAGGCTTTTGCATTAACCTGGAAAGGATTCCAACAACAAATGAAATGGTTGGTCTAATAGTGATGAGGTAGATAAGACTTCCCACAAGTTTTTCATTTCCTTCTGTAGATGTGGACTTCAAATTTCATTCCATTGGAGTGAAAAAATGATTGCATTCAACCATGCCAAACTTGTTCAACAATTACCCAATGTACTTCTTTTGAGAGGAGAATATATAAATTGGATGTTGAGTCACTTGAATGCCCAAGTAGTAGTGAAGGTGTCTCAAATTTGCATCTCAAATCCTTTCTTTAACTCTTTCCATGTTGATGCAATATAATTTTGATTATTCGATATTATCAATATATCATCTATATGTACCACAAGGTAAACAACAATTTTTCCAACTTTCTTGATAAATAGAGTCGCATCATCAAGAGTAAACTATCTTAAATTTCTTTTTAAAAGATGATTAGTCAATTTTTCATACTAGGATCACATGTTTGTTTTAGGTCATATAAGGATTTTCTAAATTTGGCAACTAGGGCCAAATTCCACCTTGGCATAACTCATTTGGTGGAGATGATGATTGCATTGGATTCCTCTTTTCAAGAAGTCCAAGATTCATCTAAATATCATTTCATTCGGACAAGAATAAGTGTAATTTGAATTTATTCTCTCACATGTGCAAATTGTTCACGTCGGTCTCAACATAATGTAGGCTCAACAAGCCCAATAGACGTGTCCCTTCACCCACAGTGAATTGTATAAATAGGAGTGACCTCTCACCTCATTTGGACAACATTCACTTCCACATTCTTCTCTCTCTCTTCATCATATTGGTTCGTACAATTTGGGAAGCCTCTCTCTCTCTCTCACATGTGCAGCTAGGATGATAAATTTTCTAGGCTAAATAAGGGAACCAAATTTCAATAATTTTGACTAGCATTGACCGAGGGTGTTTTGACCAAGCTTGGCTGTGGTTGTGATGAAAGAACTCCGATTTCTCTAGGCTGCATTGGCTCGCACAAAAACAAAGGATTTCTGGGCAATTTGACCTGCGTTGACTTCAGGGTTGACTGTTGTTTGACTGAAGAAAATCACAACAGGTTTTCTCTCTCTTTTGTTTGAGTTTGACCGAACTGTTTTTGGCTTCATATGACCTCTAGATTAGAACAAGTTTGACCAAGGAAGAGAGAGCTTCTTTGAGGAAGGATTGTTTTTGTTTTGACTAGCGTTGACTTTTTGGTTAGGGCCGAAGTGTGACTGCAGTTAACTGCAAAATTTCGGAGGGTTGATTTGACTATGTATTGGGCAAGTGAATTTGAATTTTGTACTTTCTCTCTATCTGTTGAAAAATTGAATATAATAAGAAGAATTGATCAAATAATTTTCCCCACATTGGGGTTTTTCCTGGCATCCTACAAATCTGCCATTCTCTTGTCTTGGCTTGTCTTCTACATTTTGTATTATGTTCTATCTGCATTTACTTTCAATGTGATTAATTTGATGTGATTTCTACTTGATGTAATTGGAAATTGTCATAGGCCTGCTAAAGGAACATTGAAGTAAGTTGTGATAATCGTAGAACATACCATTGTTAACAAAAATTAACATGGTATCAAAGCCCTAGTGAAGACAAAGCCCAAGCAAGAGAGAAAAGAAATCACTAAGATCTGTTGGACAAGGACAGAATCCTTAATGAATTCTACATCTTAATTCAAATCTGAGGATAAGCTCGATGATTAATCTGATTCTCATGCATGGAAGATGTCTTTGGACCTGACTTTGGAAGAAAATGATGGCATGGATTATGTGTAGAGAAATATGATGGAGCTTCCTTCAAATGCACCGGGTGCTACTAAGGAAAAGTATAATAAAGGTGATGTCAAAGCTAAGAATATCATTAAAGGCTCCATTCAAAAACATTTGGTTGCTTACATTTCTGAATTGGGCACATCTAAGGAGATGTATGACAATTTGGTTGGGTTGCTCAAAGCGAACAATGCAAACCAAATCCTCTTTTTGAAGAAAAATTTGAAGGACATCAGGATGGATAGAGGGGAATCTATCCAATCTTACTTCATGAGGATCACCGAAATCAAGAATGATCTTCTATATATTAGAGAATTTTTTTCTGACGGGGAGCTCACTCTTATTTTCCGTGGAGGTCTCCCACGAGCATGGGACGTGTTTAATACTAGTATTCTTAATAATGGCATGATTCCTAATTTCGACGAACTATTGACTAGATGTAGTCAAGTAGAGATGGGGATGATAGAGAGAAACCAGCCTTGAAATGGAAATTAGCCCACTCCATTCTCCACTCATGCTAAGAGGAAAAACAATGTTGGTCCAAAGAAATAAGGTCAAGGATTCAAGAAGGGTTACCACAGAAGGAAGAAAGGGAAGCTGCTTCAATTGTAACAAGTTTGGCCACTATGTTAGAGAATGTCCTCATAAGAAGTATACACCACGATATGATGACAATACCAACAACCACAAAACTTTCAAAGGAAATTTCAATCAAAGGAATGACAGGTTCGACAACAAAGGAAAGAAGAATGCTCCTATTATTCAATATGGAATTTGTCGACCTCCCAAAAGGTAGAGAAACTCGAGGTAGAAGGAAACTAATGTTGTAGAAAAGAAAAAAGAATTGTATCCTATTTCTTCCCTCACTATTGCCTCTCCTAAAGACACTTTGGATAATTATTTTATTGACTGTAGTGCTTCATTGAACTTCACCAAGTACAAGGAGGCCATCTCTAATTTGATTGAAAATAAGACTAATTTGGAAATCATACTTGGAGACCATGCCACCTACCCTGTGAAAGGGATACAAATTTTCACGCTTCACTTGAATCAAGGTCAAGTCCTTCATCTACAAGATGTATTTTATGTACCAAATTTGAAAAATAACTTGGTATCTATTTATGTGATGGAAGATAAAGGCTTGAAGGTAGCATCTGTTGATAGGAAGGTATGTATTTTCAAAAGGAATCCGAAAGATGCACTTACACTTGGATGTAGGGTTGAAGGTCTCTATCAGGTTGGAGGAAGTCCTTTGGGAGATATGACTTGCAACACTTCTCTTTAATCGGAATGATGGTACCAGAGGTTTGCTCGCCTTCATTACAAATCTTTACCTGATGCAAGGAAGATGGTGACATTTTTTCCTAAATTATAGGTAGATCATGAAGGTATTTGTCAGTGTTATGGTGCCAAAAAACATAGAAGGGTACCATTCCCCTCAAGTGAGAGTCAATATTCAATTGGTCCATTTTGATCTATCTGGTATGTTTCCCATAACATCATTAGGAGGATACTTGTACTATGCATCAAATGAATTCAATGAATATTGTAGAGAAGTTGGCATTAATAGGGAGACCACAATTGCATATACTCCTAAGGAAAATGTAGTTTCCAAAAGGAAGAACCAAACAATCATTGAAGCTACTCGTTCCATGCTTCATGACCAAGGCTTATCGAAGCTCTTATGGGGAGAAGCTACCAAAAATGTCATGTATGTTAAAAATAAATTCTCGTGTCAAGCATTGGAATTCAAGACACTTGAAGAAGTTTTCACCTATAAGAAACCTGATTTTTCTCATTTTATAATTTTTGGTTGTTCTGTGTATTTCATGTGCCAAAACAGAAAAGCAACCAGTTAGATGCATCTGGGAATAAAGGAATGTTTGTGAGCTACATTGAAACACCATAGGTATATAGAATCTATGTTCTTGGTCAAAGAGAAGTTGAAATAAGTCATGATGCCACCTTCGATTAAGATTCTACCCCTGGTAAAGTTAGAGATTTTCCTATCCCAGGGAAGGACAATGATGATAATGTAGGAAAGAAGGATGAATCTCTGACAGATGAAAAAAAAACATGTATGGGTTGAAGAAATCCACTAGGGCTTGGTATGAGAGGATTGATATATATCTTATGAAGTTGGGATTTACAAGGAGCGAAGCTGACCCGAACCTATACTTCAACATTGAAAAGGACATGACTCTCATTCTAGTACTTTATGTGATTGATATCATTCTGACATGTGAAGACCCTCTCATTTATCAATGTAAGAGGGAGTTGGATTATGAATCTAATATGAAGGACCTAGAGTTGATGTACTACTTCATAGGCTTGGAGGTCTAAACAAAACTAGGTGAGATTTTCCTTTCTCAAGGAAAATAAATTGTGAATATACTTGAGAGATGTGGGATGGTGGATTGAAATTTTTTTTCTACTCCAATGGAACTGAACTTCAAAAATATATTTGGAAGTGATGTTCAACCCGATTTGGAAAATCCTTCCATGCATTGACAAATTGTGGGGCCCCTGGTGTTATTGGTAGACTCCCATTCGGAAATATGCTTCGATGTGAATAAATTGAGTCAATTTGTGGTCGAACCTCATCACATACATTGGATTTCTACCAAGAATCTCTTGAGATATCTTTGACGCACAACCAACTATGGTTTGATATACACTGCTATGAATTAAAGGCTACATGGATATGATGATGTTGATTGGGGTGGTAGTATGGTGGATCGTAAGAGAAAATTTGGATGTTGCTTCTCATTGGGGTCTACTTTGATATCTTGGATGAGCAAGAAGGATAAATCGGTTGCTTTAAGCACTGTCAAGGCCAAATATATTGTTGCTAGTATGGCCTATTGTGAAGCAGTTTGGTTTAGGAAGCTCTTTAGTGAGTTATTTGAGCATGTGTTGTATACCACTATGATCTAATGCGGGAACCAAAGTGGGATTCGCCTTTCAAATAATCTTGTGTTCCACGATCGCTCCAAACATATTAATATCAGGTACCACTTTATCCGAGATATGGTACATCGGGGAGAAATAAGGCTCCATCACATCAGGATTTATGAGCAGGTCACAGACATTCTCATGAATCCCTTAGATAAGGTCAATTATTATCCTTCCGAGAGAGACTTGGATTCATGGAAAGACCCTCATATGAGGGTCTTGCCTGAGTTGACACCGGGCTCTAGGAGCTCCTGGGGGCTTGGGGTATTTCTTTGAGATATGAGCGACCATATGGTGAGTGGTACACCTTCCCCTAGTGGTGCACTATGTATAGAATGAGTGGTTGAGTTTCCCTTATGATACCCCATGATGGTTGACATGTGTGTATGGTGAATGGTTCACCTTCCCCTACTTTTTATGACATATGCATAGGATGAGTGGTTCATCCTCTCCTATGGCACATGAGCACTATGAGTGGTTCACCTTCTCCTACAGATACCCCAATGTGATATGCATTCAATAATATGTCTATGGAGATGTCAGTGGGACGTGGTTCACCATTTCCCCACATGTAGGATTCATGTTCCCTATGATTAATGGTTGACATGTCGGTGGGATGTGGCTCATCCTTTCCCCATGAGTAGGATCCGTCCTACGGTTGATTGGTTGCCATGAATGTAGGACATGGTTCATCCTTCACCTACTCTTGGTGGTTTACATGGGTGTAAGATGTAGTTTATCCTTTCCCTACATATGGTTGTGAGAAGGATGTGATATATTCTTTCGTTGTTGGTGTTTCTACGTCATCATACCCATGTAGTTGGAGACACATGGGAAGTACTTCTCATCTGGACAATAATTTGGGAAAAGTGGTTAGGGACCATAACACTACCGATGGAAACATCATGTACTTCCTTAATCCCTATGACTAGGATGCATGGTATTCAAAAACTTGATCTAGGATCAATTGAAGTTCTACCTTTCGACTGAATTTTGTCAGTGAAGAGTGGGAAGGTCTTTGGACTCACTCTGGATCAATTATTCCTCATTATTCTTTAATCGTTCAGTAGGTTAGAGAAAAAAAAATATGATAGATATGGTACATGATAGGATTACATGATGATCAGTGAAAACAATTCGATTTGCAGGTGGAATCCTCCCTAGTTGAGAGGGAGTGTTAAATTTTGTAACTAGGCATAAATTCCACCTTTGGAAAACTCATTTTATGGAGATGATGATTGCATTGGATTCCTCTTTTCGATAGGTCTAGGATTGATCTAAATATCATGTCATTCCAACAAGCAGAATTGTAATTTTGAATTTGTTCTCTCACATGTGCAAATTGTACAGGTCAGACTTAGCTTAATGTAGGCTCATGAAGCCCAATAGACGTGTCACTTCACCCACAATGAATTGTATAAATAGGAGTGACCTCTCATCTCATTTTGACATCATTAACTCACACATTCTTTTATCTCTCTTTATCAGATTGGTTTCTACAACTTGGGAAACCTCTCTCTCTCTCTCTCTCTCTCTCTCTCTCTCTCTCTCTCTCTCTCACGTGCATCTAGGAGGACACATTTTCTAGGCTTATTCATAAAACTAAAATTCATAAATTTTGTCTAGTGTTGACCAGTATTAACCAAGGGTGTTTTGACCAAGTTTGGATGTGGTTTTGAGGGTAGAATTCCAATTTATCTAGGATGCATTGAATGGAGAAAAAACAAAATATTTCTAGGCAAGTTGACCGACATTGACTTCAGGGTTGACTAATGTTTGACTGCAAAAAAATACATTAGGTTTTCTCTCTCTTTTGACTGAGTTTGACGAAACTATTTTGTGTTGCATTTGACCTCGAGATCAGACCGAGTTTTACCAAGGAAGACCAAGCTGCTTCAAGGAAGGATTTTTGTTGTTTTGAATAGTGTTGAATTTCTGGTTAGGGTTAAAGTTTGACTACAGTTGACTGTATAATTTGACTGGGTTGATTTGAATGTGTGTTGGGAAATTGAATTTGGTTTTTTTACTCTCTCTCTCTGCGAAACTATTGAATAATAATAAGAATAATCGATCAAATGGTTTTCCCCACAATGGGGTTTTCACCTAGCTTTTGCCAAATCTAGTGTTCTCTTTTCTTGGCTTGTCTTCTGCATTTTGTATTATGTTCTATCTACTTTTACTCTCATTGTGATTAAGTTAATGTGATTGATACTAGATATAATTTGAAATTGTCGTAGCGATGTTAAAGGAACACTAAATTATATTGTGCTAAGAATACAAGATACCATTGTTAACTGAATTTAACATGGTATCAAATCCCAGGTGAAGACGAAGCCCAAGCAAGAGAGAGAAAATCAATCTATAATGTCCCTCTATTATGTAATATTGTTTTTTATTGGTAGTTACCTATGTTGGTAAGAATGAAAGAAAAGACATGAAGATACTTTGGAAATTTTTTTGTAAATAAGTATTCCTTTATTAGTAAAATGAACGTAACTTAAGCACTTGAAGGAGACACTCGAGAATGATATTTTTTTCCAAAAAGAGGAAAAATTCAGAAAATCTTGTTATTACTGAGATTGGATAAATCCTTTATGATAATGATTCTATCAAAATTATAGATAAGACTAAGGGTTGGGAGAAAAAAAATCCCTTAGAAGGGCTTTACTGAGGAAAGATGCTAAGTTGGTTGCACTTAAAGCACTATGGGAGAGAAAGGTGGGTTGTTAAGGCAAAAGCCTATGCATGTGGGCAATAAATCCCATAAAAGTGGAATGCTGAAAAAAGGAAACAATTATCATAAATGAAGGGTATAAACTAACCATTAAGGGCATCATTGGTGTTGTTGAATCTCCGATGAAACATTCTAAGCTCGGGGGGAACTGAAAAATAGCTCGAGGTTAGGTGGTCAGTGTCTTTCTCCAGCGCAAATTTAGTTGGTAACACAAAGATAAATATATGGTTAGATATAGGAATGATTATAATATTAAATTTTACATATATGTATGTGGTAGTGTGTGACCGATTGGGGTTGCAAGTAAGTTTTAACCAACAGTTTCAAGTTTGATAGAAATAGACTAAATTTCTAGTTGTCAGTTATTTGATTGATAAGTTGTCTTGAGTATAGTATAGTTACTTATTGTGATCACAATAAATTATATCTTAGTAGATCATATCATAGAAGGCGAAAATTTTATCATGCATATCTCATGAGTACATAAGTATCAACTTAATTAGATTTTATCTAGATAGTTTTTCATGACAATTTAAGAATAATAAGTGTAGTAGATAGAAATTGATGTGAATTTTGTAGGTTTTAACCCTGTACAGAAATTATCTACCAACGGATCTTAAAAACAGAAAATAAACAATAGTGACAGCATAAAACATAAAACATATATACATAGATATTTTCCCCTGTATCCCAAATCAAGACGACCAACTTGATTTTTCATTATATTACTTTCAGTGTTACAACACATATATATACATGCCGAAGCATACATAAACCCAAATCCATTAACCCTAGATTAGAACATAACCATAGTTCCCTTGACCAGATCTACAAAATACCAGGGGCTGAAAAGCATCGTCCCCCAAAACCATGTGCAAAACAATGCACAAAACCATGGGTGGGTACCGCCCATGAGTGGGTCTGCCCACCGAAAAAAAAATTCCCGGGGCGCTACCCTGGACCCCAACGAGGGGGGTCATGCATGGGACGAATCGTGGAAAGAATATAACACATACCCAAAATTCTCCCAATTGTTGTTTTTTTTCCACATGGGGCCACAGGAGAGCTTAATAATCAGTATAGCTCTACAACACCCATTGTTTCTCTACACTAAGAGAAATTTTGAGTGCTTACAGACTTTGTCAATGCATCAAAAAAATTCTTCAAAGTGTGCACCTTTACTAGCAACACCCTTTTATCCTCAACCATATCTCTCACAAAGTGATATTGAACATCAATGTGCTTTGTCTTTGAATGGTAAGCAGGGTTCTTAGCCATGAAAATTTCACTTTGGCTATCATATTCTATCCTTATAGCTCACTGCACCAACTCCATACTTGAACACAATATCTGCAACCAAAATATTTCCTTGCTTGCATGAGTGGCTACCATGTATTCTGCCTCTGTAGTTGAAAGAGCCACTACAGACTGTATTTTACTCATCCAACTGACTACACCTCCAAATAGGCTAAACACATACCCACTTGTACATCTTATTTGGTCCAGATCTCCAGCCTAGTCTGCATCAACAAAACCACGAATGTGCAGAACTCTTTCCAATCCTGGTCTTTCCTGGTAGCACAAGTGATAATCACTAGTGCCATGCAAAAATCTAAAAATCTCCTTCACTGTTGTCAAATTATCCTTCCTTGGGTTTGACATAAACCTGCTCAATACTCCCACTGCATGTGTAATTCCTGGTCTAGTACAGACATTTTCATACATCAGGCTATCCACTGCACTTACATATGGAACACATGGCATATCCTCCTCTTATTCTTGTGTCTTGGGACACTGTTCAATAAACAGCTTTACACCTACATGAATAGGAACATTCATCGGTTTACTATCCTGCATATTGAACCTCTGCAATATAGTCTCAACATACTTCCTCTAGTTTAACCAGAGCTTCCTCTTTGCTCAGTCTCTCTTAATTTTTAAGCCCAATATATAGTTTGCAGCACCAAGATCCTTCATGTCGAATTTGGAGAAGATTTGGGTCTTCAAATCTTGGATAATTTCTTTGTCATCTCCAATCAACAACATATCATCCACATACAAGACCAAATAAATTACACGGTCACCAATTAATTTAAAATAAACACAGTGATCCTCCTTGCTTCTGGTGAAGCCAAGTCCCTATATATAGGTATCAAATTTCTGAAACAACATCCTTGGTGACTGTTTTAACCCATACAAAGACTTCTTTAACCTGCATACCAGTTCATTCTTCCCCTTCACCATAAAGCCTTCAGGCTGTTTCATGTAGATCTCCTCTTCCAGATCCCCGTGAATAAATGTTGTCTTCAAATCCATCTGTTCTACCTCAAAATCAAATGCAGCAGCAATATATAAAATTAATCTAATAGAAGTAACTTTGACAACAAGAGAAAAAATATTACGAAAATCAATTCCTGGCATCTGCGAATGACCTTTTGCTACCAATCAAGCTTTGTATTTCTCCACCTTGCCTTATACATTCATATTCTTCTTAAACACCCATTTTTTCCCGATGAGATTGTTTCTAGCCAGCATCTCCACCAGATCCCATGCCTCATTTTTGTGCAAGGATGCCATTTCATCAACCGTGGCCTCGTTCCAGAGTTTTCCATCCTTTGAATCAACTGCCTCCCTGATAGTTCTGGGATCATCATCAGTTATATTTAAAGCAAAATTTGAACAAAAAGTAGATGGACTATACCTTTTTGGGTGCCTTCTTTCCTGAAATGATCTTCTCGTAGCCAGAGTTTATGGCTCTTCCTCTTCTGAATATTCATCTGTTGTAGAGTCTAATTCATCTTCCTTTAGCTCAACTCTATCTTGTTAGGTTCCTTTGGTAGGACTTCATGTTTAACAACATCTTTCACCTCTCTAAACACCACATCTCGGTTGTACAAAACCTTCCTTGTTTTTGGGTTCCAAAGCTTGTAACCCTTTAAACCATCCTTATACCCAATAAATATGCACCTTTCAAATTTATTATCCAACTTGTTCCTTTTCTCCTTTGGAACATGTACATATGCATCACATACAAATACCCTCAAATGTGAAAGAGAGGGTTTCTTACCAGTCCATACCTCATGTGGAGTCTTATCCTCCAATGCTGATGAAGGTGATCTATTAACCAAGTAACATGCAATCTCCACTGCCTCTGCCCAGAATTCTTGTCCTATCCCGGTACCACTGAGCATGCTTCTTTCCTTTTCCATCAACATTTTGTTCATTCTTTCTGCAACTCCATTTTTCTGAGGTGTGTATGGAGTAGTATTCTATCGTGCTATACCACACTTCTTACAGAACTCTTCAAATTCCTTCTTGCAGAACTCCCCACCATTATCTTTCCTCAACACCTTTATTTTCTTCTCTGTCTGGTTTTCCACCAGAGCCTTAAATTATTTAAATTTGTCAAAGAATTTATATTTATTCCTGAGGAAATATATCCATGCATTCCTTGAGAAGTCATCTATGAATGAAACATAGTATACAGACTTACCTAGTGATGGAATCGACACAGGTCCAAACACATCACTGTGCACAAGCTATAATATCTTGTTCGCCCTCTAAGCACCATAAGGAAAACTCACCCGATTCTGCTTCCCATACACACAATGTTCACAAAAATTGAAATCTAGAGAGAAAATAGACATACCTTCTACCATACCATTTCCATGCAATATCTAAAGGTCATTCTCTCTAATATGTCCAAGCCTTTGATGCCATAGCATGGTATTTTCTCCAGAGACCGCTTTCTTTCTGCTCCACTTTCAAGAACCACAGAACTATGGCACCAATCAATAACAATGCTACCCTAAAGCTTGTACAGAGTTCCAATCCAAACTCCCTGCATTAATACTAGTGCTCCCCGAACCATCGTACATGTATCTTTCTCGAACACTATTTTTACACCCGCATCATCCATCTTTCTTATAGAAATCAGATTTTTGGCCAATGCAGGAATATGCAGAACACTAGGAAGTGTTCTACTCCTTCCACCTTATAGCGTCAGCTTGAATTTTCCATGTTTGACGTTTATTTCCTTCCTATAATACCCTAAGAATACATCACCGCCATCATATTTCTCATACTCGCAGAACCATTCCCTATGGGGAGTGAAGTGAAAGCATGCACCTGAGTCAATCAACCATGACTGAAGATCTACACGTTTATTTGAAGAAGAAGCCAAATACACATCCCCACCTTCATCCGAGGTGGTCTTATCCTCTACAGAAGGAGCATCATCAGATCCCTTTCCTTTCTCAGGAACTTTAGATATGCAGTCCTTTTTGTAGTGCCCTTCCTTTCTGCTTTTCCAGCACACCTCTACAAACTTTCCACGAGATTTCAATCTCCCTCTAGATTTGGATCTCCCACTCAAAACCTTATTCTTGTTTCTGTTCTGGGACCTTCCTCGTATAGATAAGGCATCTCCATTTTGACCCCCCATATTTCTCCATCTCATTTCCTCCGACAACAAGGCTAAGACAATGTCATCAAAATTCAAGGTAGTTGTATTGCTACCTATTGTAATAACCAGACTGTCCCACGAATCTCATATAGAACACAACAAACTGATGCACTTATCTTTATTTGAGATTTTAATATCAATAGATGACAACTAGCTTACCATGGTATTGAAGGCATTCAGATGCTCTGTCACTAATTCTCCATCCTTCATCCTCAATTTATATAGCTTTTTCCATAGGAAAAATTTATTCACCAGAGACTTAGAATAGTACAAAGTCCCAAGTTTTTCCCACAAATTCTTCATTGTAGCTTTCCCAGATACATTCAACAATACTGAATCGGAGACACACAACCGTATTGTTTTCTTCTCCTTCCGATCCAACTTCTTCCAATCTTCATCTGACATTGTCGTTGGTTTAGTACCTGGATCTACCATGATCCATTGATCTTTATACACCAGCAGGTCCTCCATATTGAGCTTCCACAACTCAAAACTATGACCATTAAATTTCTCAATATCTATCTTTCCATTGCTTGCCATCTTTTTTCACAGCAAGAATTTATCCCATAGATCTCCCACTGAACAGGGTCTACCGCAGGCTCAAGAAAAAAACCCCTCAGCAGCAAAGGTGTCCCCTTGAAGCCGAAACAACTTTGATACCAAATGTAGGTTTTAACCTTGTACATAAATTATCTACCAACAAATCTTAAAAATAGAAAATAAACAATCGTGAGAGCATAAAACATAAAACAGATATACACAGAGATTTTCCCCCGAATGCCAAATCAGGACAACCAGCTTGATTTTTCATTACATTCCTTTCAGTGTTACAACACATATATATACATGTCGAAGCATACATAAACCCTAACCCATTAACCCTAGATTAGAACATAATCGTAGTTCCCTTGATCAGATCTACAAAATACAAGGGGCAAAAAACCATCATCCCCCAAAACCACGTGTAAACCCATGCACAAAACCGTGGGTGGGTTTTCCCATGAGTGGGTCTGCCTACCGAAAAAAAAATTCCCGGGGGGTTGCCCCCCCTGCTACGCCCGACGCATGGGACTAATCATGGAAATAATATAACACATTCAGAATGAAGAAAGGAAGGCATGTATGTGCTTATTACTATGATATCAAGATCTAATTTCGTTCATAGAATTTATGCAAATTTTAAAGTGTTAATAGCAAGAGTGGCACTTGTGTATTTATGCTAAAATGGGCTTACTGAATAGGCAAGTAAAATCACACTAGTGATTGCAATTAAAATCATTATTGGAAATTTTACAAGAAAAATAGTACCCATAACATAAAACTAGAATCATGTGAAGTATGAGGTAATCATATGGTTAAATACAAAAAAAGGAGCCAATGCTGCATATAGTAATATAATGCAGGAGTTACAATGATAATGTGCATATATAAATAGTGTTTTATACATCTCTTAGAAAAACTAGAACAAATTATTCGTATTGTATGAAAAACGAAACAAGATCGCATCTCAAAACACTGAGATTTAGGTATATAAACAATGTGGGTACTGAATTACTACAGCATATAAATATCCTAGAGAGACTGGAGTTGGTGACTCGCATTGCATGTAAGAACAAAAATATAATTAATCAAATATCCTAGAAGCTAACACAAATGCTACAGGTATCATGATAGTCTTTTGATTTAAAGAAAATAAGTTCAACCCTAGCATGTGGTAAAAATTCACACTATATAACCATAATTTGAAAAAAAAGGAATCATAATTCACCCATTTTTCTACTTGGAATTGGAATAGGAACCATCAATCATAAATCCATTCATTTCATTCATCCGAAATTGCGAGGAGATTAAAATCCATTAATGAAGTTTGAATTTTTATGCAGGATTGGAAATCTAAACTTATAACTCTAGATTCTTACTGATGCAAATCATAGCTACGAAGTATTATAGACTAGAATGAAAACTTGTGAAAAATTACCGAGAATAGCATAATAATTTATATTGTGCTCTTTCACAATCCATTAACTTTCAATGTACAATAATTTCATAGTTTCTAGATATATGTAAACAAGAATTACATGTACAAAAAATGACCTCACGCTGGAGGAAGGCCAGATATGTCGACAACTTAAATCAAAATAATACAATCAAAACTACGAGTCTAGCCTCACATAGAAAATTGAATCCAAAATTGGAAGCCAACCCGAGAAGTGAACTTCAACACTCTTCCTCTTACACGAAAAGTTAGAAGAAGTGGATACAAACAATAATTTTACCTGTACAATGATGAAATATATATGTGTGTGTGTATGAGGAAAAAACTCCCCTAGGTCAATGGTCCCAAGTAGCAGGTAAAATAAATCCTACCCCAGTGAATACCTTACATGTAGAAAATCCAACAGTGTGGAGGTAATAACAAACGAGAGGGTCTGATGTAAGAAAACGGGATACAACGCATCTGGTGCTTCTATTAAAGAAAGCATAGGAGTAAGAGAATAACCCTTTATATGCATCTAACTACTCACTTAAAAAACAAAGTAACTGGAGTGAGGCATGTAAACTAGTTTGTGTAACAAGACCCAGTAAGAGAACTGGAAAACACATTAAAGGTAATAGGGAGAGGTGACATATGAAACCATTACAGTAATAAATGGAATCAAACCAATTATTCCGGGACAACCATGAATTAACTAGGGTAAATTTCCATGTAGGACTCAAATGAGAGGTATTAAACCTGGTAAAGGCATTACCTAAGTTTCCATGTCTATGCATTAACCATTCAAAAGTAGTTAAAAGAAGAACCACAAAAAAATATATCTAAATACCTTTAGTGTAATGGACCACTCACTCTGTACACCCACCGAAATTCAAGGAATGCATATACCTAGATAGGAGGAAGGTCGAATTTATGAGGAAAGATGATGACCACAACAACTATGTACTAGCAAATCAGTGGAAAATCTATAAGATAAATACACCTACTGGTTCTCTCACTGGAAGCAAAGAGAATCAATGTAACTACACCTACTGGTTCTCTCACTGGAAGCAAAGAGAATCAATGTAACTATTAGGGGAATTTTTAGGTCTAAAATGCCTCCTAAGGAGATTATAAAATAATAGTGGAAATAATAAAATAATATTAAAATAGATCATCAAATTTTAAAGGGAAAAAGGAAAAAAAACTACTTTTTCAACTCGTATTTTCAACTTATCTCCCCATGGGCTTACTCAAATTTCAAGCGGGAACACTCATTGGATGCATAATTTGTTTCCTAATCCAACGAGTATCCATGTTGCATACTTTTGATAAACCCTGCTACACGAAAAATCAGAAATACATGAAAAACTTGATTGCAATCACACTTTTTCATGTATTTCTCATTTTTCATGTAGCAGGGTCTATCGAAAGTTTTCAAAATGGGTACTCCTTGGATGAGGAATTAAATTTTCCATCCAACGAGTACTCCCTCTCAAAATTTGAGTAAAACCATAGGGAGATAAGTTGAAAATACAAGGTTAAAAAGTAGTTTTATTATTTTATTATTTTTTAATCTACGTACTTTTTTACCCCAAAAATGGTGAATCATCTGCCATGGTTGATATCATCATTTTGAATCCTATTGGTTCTTATAAGTTTTATTTTTGTTGTACATTTTTCTTAGGAGGCCCATTTTAGACCTCAAAAGTTCTCTAATGAAGAAATAAATTTAAACTATGAATTGGTATGGTTTCATAAGATAATATTCATGTCATAAAGTAAAAAATAACATATGATATAGTAGCATTGACTAATACATTGTAACATTGTAAGAAAGAACATTTCAGAACTAACGTTTCAAAATAAAAGGCATAGTTAAAAGCCTAATTATCGCCTACTAGTGAGGTAAACACAATATTTATACTTGGAGGGGAGCTCCATGCCAAGGTATAGGTGTAGAAACTCTGTGCTATCACCACCATGATCGATGTGAACTAGACAACTCGAAGATGAGTCAAGAAAATGGCGGAAAAGGTAGAAAGAAGTAGATTAAATGACAAATAGAGTTAGGATTTGGGGTCGCAAGATCTCAACCATTAATTTACACTTTTGCATAATTTTTGTGTATTAAGGAGCTCCTGAAAAGCCATGTGAATGCCTCATGGCTTAGGGGTAGGTTTCAAGCACGAAGTTGCTTGCCAAGTTCAAGGTGACCAAGTCAACAACAGGCGTACCATTGAGTTGTGCGAAAAATTAATTTCTAGCATAACAAAAATAAAATCACAAGCTAGAATCATGTTTAATTTCCAGGTAATGAATGGAATATGAGTGATATATCATCCAAGCCATCATATGAAAAGATTAAATCATGATCGAACATAATGTGGGTGTAACATTTTCAGGGTGTTATTGTTATACGAATAAATCCCTCTCACAGACAAGAGTGATCCCCCTAGAATCATAAAGGAGAACTAAATACAAACATATGTAAGAATATCTCTTTCTCTACACTAACTCCATTCAAATTATTAAACTATAGGAGGAGGAGGATTCTCTAAACTTTTAAACTAAATGCGTGATGAATATCCAAAAATCTGTCATGATGTATCTCCTCAATGCTTTGAAGAAATCTGCGAAAAAACAAATACAAAGGATCAAAGGGATATGATGTATAATAATCTAAAACCAGCTTATCCCGATGATCAAGGTGATTAGGAATTGAATTTTTTTTAATGAATACATCAAGCGTAAACCATTTACAATTCCAATAAATCAACACAATGAGAAAAAATATTTGAATGTATTATTCATGGATAAAAGAGAATCCTTACAACCAAGCCTTGATGTCATGAAGGCTCCTCCCAAATGCCTCTAATAATCCTCCTTGGAAGGTAAGATTCCCAATCCAAAATTTCCAGTATAAGACTACCATAATTGAACCCCCCTAACCCTAAAGTCTCAGATCAATTTATAGGAAAAATGGAGGACGTTTTAGATCCTCAAAACATGGACAAGATCCATAAATAGTGGGAATAGGGTTCCATGATCCAAGGTAATTAACTCCATGTTTATAGGGGTTTGGTTCAAACTGATATGACTCAGAGGCTTCTAGTTGGGATATATGCACCCAACTATGCTTCTAGAACTTACTTTTTATTTTTACTTTACATTGAGTTAGTTGGGAAATTTTTAATGGAAAAAAGAGCAAATAACTATGTAGGAATTTATGGCAGTAATAGCGCATGCACAAAAAATCGCTAGGAAAAGTCCGCAAGTCATCTTTAAGAGGTTAAAGAGCCATTTAACCCAAAATTCATCACTTGGTCAAGGAATATGAATGTTTGACTTGAAAAGGAGTGTATTGGAACATAAGTATGGATGGTGATAGATCCAATTTATGTTGGCAATATGATGCAGAGTGTTGTCCTTGATGGCAACCCACTTGATGAAGATAATGGCAACCTACTTGAAAAATTTGTTCTTGACTTGATGAACTTGTTAAATGATGTAAATCTGATGTATCTACAATAAGTACAGAAGGTAATGATGGAAGGAATGTCAGTATGTACCAGAACATGATGAAAAGAGTATGTCTCAAGGCATACGCGGATTTGTCTAGACAAAGTAGCGTATGCACGCGGGAAATAACGTGCCAAGTTGCGTATGGGAAAAAGCACTCTAAATTTGTAAAACCAGGGGTAACTACCATGGTATTGACCCATTGTATTGAATGATGGTTCGCCTATGTGATCCCGTCCAGGAATACCATTGGAAGTTATGTGGTTTTGACTCATGGTATTGATGAAGGGTAACCCTATATAAGGAGAAGAAAATCATTGTGCAAAGGGTGTGCATGTGTCTGGGCTTTGATGAATACTTCTCTCTGAAGTATATCTGTATGGTTGAACCCTGTTCCTAATTGATAGATCTGAATCTATAATGCACCTATGAACATGATGAAGGCTCAAGATCTCTAGATCTAGAAATGGTGAATGTCAAGGATGATCTGAAAAGAAGTGAAGAAGATCTGGTGAAATCCTGTTGAAGAGATTGAAGAAATCTGGGTAAGTTTATAGATCTGGTCTGTACTGCAAAGTTTATCTTTTATATATCTATATGCAGGTTCGTTTCATGAAAAGCGCGTGTATATGCGGGTCTGTGGAAAGAAAAGCGCGTATGCGCAATTACGGTTTTTCCCTGGAAAATGCACTGAAGTATACGCGGGTTCATCTTCTGGAAAGCGCGTATATACGCGGGTCTGATTAAATAAAAGTGCGTATGATTTCTGATCTAATGGTTGCTGAAGGTTGAATGTGTTTCTGCATATCTATTCTGAAGTCTGGGTTATATCTGATATTCTGGTTACAGTGGTCTCACTGTTCTATTTGAAGCAATGAGCAAGGTATGATTGTTGATAAGTGAAGGGTTGTGTTGAAGCTGTTTGATCCAGTTTGAAAATTGATGAAACGTGGTCTGCAGTGGTGCCGAGGGTCGAAGCCTTCAGTCAGGGGGTTGTAGCTCCCTTCCAGGAGAGGCTGGTAAACGAGTTCAGGGGGTCGTAGCTCCCTTCCAGGAGAGGCTGGTAAACGAGAGCAGGGGGTTGTAACTCCCTTCCAAGATAGGCTGGTAAACGAGAGAAGGTTGTAGCCTTCTGCAGGTGGGTGCCCGCGTGCTGGTCTGAGTCTGCACCAGTACATGATTGTAAGAATTTTTCTTAATAATAAATTTTGAAGGCTGAAACGATGGCAGCGGTGGTTTTCTCCCGAATTGGGTTTCCACCTAAAAATCCTGGTGTTCATGTGTGTTGCATATGTGTGATGGTTATTCTATTCTGTCTGCACCTGTTTACTATTTCTGAAATATCTGATGAATGAATAATGCAATGATCTGAGTTAAGATTCAAACACATAATTAGATCTCTGGACATACACGAGTTCTGTAAAGGATATCTGTGTATATATGCTAGTTTCCTTCAGTAAAGTAGCGTATGGGTTTTTAGAAAGGAAAAAGTAAAATTTTGATTGTCTGCACTAAACACTGATTCACCCCCCCTCTCAGTATTTTTCCCAAAAATTGGAATCAGAGTAGGTCCTTCTGAAAAATCTTAGCCGCTAGAAGGAAGATCAAGCAAGATGAGCTATCAAGAAGGAACAACATCTATCAAGCCTCCGCTCTTCAATGGAAGCAATTTAATCTTCTGGAAAATGAGGATGAGATCCTTTCTTCAATCTATGGGAGCAGATGTATGGGCCATTGTTGAACAAGGATATCAATATCCAGCTGCTACACCAACAGATCCAACTGAAAGGAAGAATTATGAATCAAATGCAAAAGCGGTCAATGCTATAACAGGAAGTCTAACAGAATCAGAATTTGTCAAAGTCATGCAGCTGAATACAGCAAAAGAAATATGGCACAAAATCATTCTGAGTTATGAAGGTGATGCAAAGGTAAAAAGTGCAAAACTCCAAACTCTCAGAATTGAATATGAAAATTTAAAGATGCATAGTGATGAGAGTATTTCCAGTTTATTTTTACGTCTTGATGATGTTGTAAATCGTATGAAAAATCTGGGAGAAACAATAACCGAAACTACTTTGGTTGAGAAAATTTTGAGATCGCTAACGGAAAAATTTGAGTCAAAAGTCTCTGCTCTTGAAAAAAAACAGGATCTTCAAAATCTTACTATGGTGCAACTTCATGGCATACTGAATGCATATGAAATGAGAAGAGGAGGACCATCTGAAGTCAAAGAATCTATTTTTAGAGCTTCTGCAAAAGGGAAAGAAGTAAAAGAAGCAGAAGGATCAGGATATATTTCGGAAGAAGATGAGGAAAATTTTGTAAAGAAACTTCAACTTGGTACAGGACGGTTTAGAGGTAAGCTTCCTTTCAAATGTTTTAATTGTGGAAGAGTTGGTCATTATGCTGCTAAGTGTCCTCACAAAGAAACACCTGCAAAAGGAAAAGAAGTAGCTAGAAATAAGAACCGGTCTAGCACTAGAAGAAGTTACTATACTCATGATGACAGTGATGGGGTATCTGATAGTGAGGAAGAATGTGAACAAGATCTTAGACTTCTCATGGATTTTTAATCTAAAGAAGAAAATGATACTTTTGTGGATGCTCTAGAGGACAATGATTTTCTTGAAGAGAACAATCAACTCAAAATACGCTTAGAACAAAGCAGAATTATCTTAGAAGAATATAAAATTCTCTTAGAAGAAAGGAAAATAACCATCGAGACTCTGGAAAAGTAGGTTGAAGAGGCAAAGAAACACAATGAGAAATTAGAATGTGAAGTGGTAAGTGTAAGAAAATAATTTGAGAAAGCAAAGACTCTAAATTTCAGATTTGCTAAAGGATCTGAAACCTTAGATGAGATTATCAAGGTACAACGTTCTCCTCTTATAAAGACAGGTCTTGGATATATTGGAGAATTCTCAAGCTTCAGCACCAAATTATCTAAAAGCAGCTACAGCTGGTTTACAAAATTCTGCCACTCAGCAAGGGAATAAAGAATCTTTACAGGTAAAGCATGATCATCTTAATGCAAGGAACACTAACAGGAATATCTTTCAAAGAAGCCCCAATCAATAGGTAAATTCAAGTAGAAGATTTCGTGATCGCAGAAATTTCTTCTTCAATGGACAATGTTTCTCATGTCACAATTTTGGCCATAAAGCTGCTCAATGTGTTGCATATAAAACCATCATGACAAGAGAAGCAAGAAAGAAAAGGGTTGATATTGAAACAAAGAAGAATACATATAACAACTTTTCTCCTCTTCTAAATGAAGTTGAATGTGCTTATTGCAATAACTATGGGCATGAATAATCTGAATGCAGGAGCAAAGTTCAGCCAAAAGAGCATCTTCCTTCAAAATCCAAAATATGGAAAAAGAAGGAATCACAGGTTGAAAATTGTGGGATAGCGTTATTTGCGGAAGGTGAGGAAAATCAATGGTACATTGATAGTGGATGCTCGAGACACATGACAGGTGATAAACACAAACTTCGTGCATATAGTGCTCTAGAAAAGGAAAAGAAAGTTACTTTTGGAAATGATACTCCTGCTGTAATTAAAGGAAAAGGGTCCGTGTTTCTAAAAGAAAAGGTGAAGGCTAATGATGTCATGTATGTGGATGGATTAAGGCATAATCTGTTAAGTGTAAGTCAAATGTGTGATCAAGGAACTGAAGTTGTCTTTAGTTCAAAAGAATGTGTGGTTCGTGATCTTGATACAGGTAAGACAATTATAAAAGGAAAAAGAACTCCAAGCAACCTGTATGTATTGAAGAATTGCAAGGAACAATGTTACTTGAGTAAATCTTCAGAAAACTGGCTATGGCATAGAAGGTTGGGGCATCTAAGCTTCTCTCAAATCAACAAATCAAGCAAACTTAATGCTGTTCATGGTCTTCCCAATATTTCTCTACCTGAAAGTATCATATGCAAATCCTGTCAATTCGGTAAGCAAACCAGAGTGCAATTCAATGCCAAGGAAGGATCGTCAAGTAAGCCTCTTGAACTCATTCATACCGACATATGTGGACCTACGAGGAAAAAGTCACCACGTGGTGAAGAATACTATATCTTATTCATTGATGATTTTTCTAGAATGTGTTGGATTGGGTTGATCAAACACAAAGATGAAGCATTTGAAAAATTTCAGATTTTCAAAGCGCTGGTTGAAAATGAATTAGATCTAAAAATCAAGTGTCTTAGATCTAATTGAGGAGGAGAATATACATCGAATGAATTTTTTGAATTTTGTGAACAACATGGCATAAAAAGACAGTTTTCTGTAGCAGGCACTCCACAACAAAATGGCGTAGCAGAAAGAATGAATAGAACAATTCAACAAATGGCTAGAGCTATGCTTGATGATTCCGGAACACTTGATATTTTTTGGGGAGAAGTAACTCACACAGCAGCAAATATTATTAACAAGGCACATGTTCGGGTAAATAGTGACAAAACTCCATATGAACTCTGTTATGGTAATTCTCCCTCTGTGAAACATTTTAGAGTTTTTGGAAGTAAATGCTTTATCAAAAATAATGATGAAAAGCTTGGCAAGTTTGAACCTAGATCACATGAAGGAATACTTCTTGGTTACTCATCTACAAGCAGGGCATACAAATGTTACAATAAAAGGCTTCAAAAGATTGTTGAATGTATTGATGTTGTTATTGATGAGTCTCATGCAGTCCCTAAAGAAGAAAGACAAACAATAGAAGAAGATGATGGTGACATTTGTCCTTCTACATCAAATAGAAATGATATAGACAGTGGATCCAATGAAGAAACTGAAGATGATTTGTCTCGAAAGGCTCCATCCAGATATGTCCAAAAGAATCATCCTGAATCTCAAATTTTGGGAGACAAGGAATCAGGTGTACAAACAAGGAGGACTCTTGTGGGATCTTCTAGCTATCTGGCATTTCTATCCACGATTGAACCACACAATGTCAATCAAGCTAGCAAAGATGAATGTTGGATTCAAGCCATGAATGAAGAACTTGATCAAATTGAAAAGAACTCACACTTGGGAATTGGTACCAATACCACATGATAAAAATGTCATTGGAACCAAATGGATATTCAAGAACAAGCTAAATGAGAATGGGGACGTTATAAGAAACAAAGCTAGACTGGTTTGCAAAGGGTATACTCAACAAGAAGGTATATACTTTGAAGAAACTTTTGCTCCTGTAGCTAGACTTGAAGCCATAAGAATGTTTCTTGCTTTTTCAAGTTTTCAACAAATCAAAGTTTATCAAATGGATGTTAAATCTGCATTTCTCAATGGTGATCTAGAAGAAGAAGTTTATATAGAACAACCAGAAGGATTCATTTCGGGAAATGATGAAAATCTTGTTTGTAGACTTAAAAAGGCTCTATATGGTCTCAAACAAGCTCCAAGGGCATGGTATTATCGTCTTGACAAATATCTTCATCAACAAGGATTTTCAAAGGGGTCTGCTGATAGCAACTTATACACAAAAATTGAAAATGATAAAATATTGATTGTGGTTGTATATGTTGATGATATCATTTTTGGAAGTAATGAAGAATCTATGAGTCAGAAATTTGCTTCTGTCATGCAGCAAGAATTTGAAATGTCTTTACTTGGGGAACTAACATTCTTTCTTGGCTTACAAGTGCATCAAACTACAAAAGGTATATTCTTATCTCAAGCAAAATACCTTAAGAAAATTCTGAAGAAGTATGGGATGGAAGAGTGCAAACCTGTAAGTACACCAATGGTAACCGGATGTAATCTCAATTCTCATGATGATTCTCCCACGGTGAATCAACCAGAATACAGATCTATGATAGGAAGTCTTCTATATCTCACTGGGACTAGACCAGATATTATGCATGCAGTTGGGATTGTTGGATGATTCCAAGCCAATCCAAAAGAGTCTCATCTTTAGGCTGTCAAAAGAATATTCAAATATCTACAAGGAACTCAAGACTTTGGACTATGGTATCCAAAGAATGCTGATCTTACTCTTCATGCTTATACTGATGCCGATTGGGCTGGAAATGTTGATGATCGGAAAAGCACAAGTGGTGGTGCATTCTATATGGGGCCCCGGTTGGTATCTTGGTTCAGCAAGAAGCAAAGCTCTATTGCCTTATCTATAGCAGAAGCAGAATATGTGGCTGCCGCATCATGTTGCACTCAACTTCTTTGGATGATGCAAACCTTACAAGACATTCAAATCAAATTTTCACCTCCTATCTCCATTATGTGTGATAATACAAGTGCCATCAGTATCTCAAAGAATCCTGTTATGCATTCCAAGACCAAGCACATTCCCATCAAGTATCACTTCTTGCGTGAACAAGTGCTTGAACAAAAGGTGAAGTTGGAGTATGTTCCCTCCAAAGAACAAGTTGCTGATATATTTACCAAACCTCTGCCCAGGGAAGCATTCGAATATCTCAGACAGAAGCTGGGAATAGTCTCTGCCTCTCAGAAGATCAGATCAGCTTAATTTCAGAAGATTAAATTGGATACGCGGGTTTCCTGAAAGACAGTCGCGTATATACGCGAGTTCTTACACAAAAAACCACGTATGGGTGGTTGCTGACAAAGTTTCTGGGTCAGCATTCTTCAGCATAAGCTATGGTGTTGTTTGGTATCTTTGATGCTGTATGGCTTCTCTGGTGATGTTTCAACTCTTATATTTCTATTTCATTCTCTGATATTGGGTGAAGATGCCTTGATGATTGGCTGTTGAAAGTGTTCAGGTTACTCAAGCTAAGGAGGAGTTTTGGTCATATGGAAAGGATGCACAGTTTCAGGGGGAGCATTGGCCTAGCTGAGAATAATGCATTGATGGCATTATGATGGTTCTGAAACTTGATCTCTCTCTTGAGGTATTTTTGGTTTTGGTTGTGAAAATTCATACTTATACTTTGATGAAAAGGTCATGTTGAGACCCATGATGTAATTTGTAATATTCAGTCTTGTTCAAATTTGTAAACCCACTTGGTTGGGTAGTTGAGTCAATTTGTGTAAACCCACTTGGTTGGGTATTTGAGTCTCATATGTAAATCCACTTGGTTGGATCTTTGATGTAAGTATGAGTCTTGGTGATAGGAAGGTCATAGAATCATGTACTTCATTGAAAAATATGTTTGAATATTCAGCATGAACTCAGGGGGAGCATGGTAACTTCAGTGCACATCAGATCTGCAGAGCTCTTATGTCTACATGAGGGGAAAAACCTTGTGTTGGTTTTGATCCGCCCTTTGCCCTTGATGTCAAAGGGGGAGAGTGACATGGTGTTTGAATATCATGAATAATGGTTGTGCTTAATGTATCTATCTGTTATGGTGATCAAACACCATCGTGGTTTCCATCAAGTCCAAAGGGGGAGATTGTTGGCAATATGATGCAGAGTGTTGTCCTTGATGGCAACCCACTTGATGAAGATGATGGCAACCTACTTGATGAAGTTGTCCTTGATGGAATGTGTCTTGATGAACTTGTTAAAAGATGTAAATCTAATGTATCTACAATGAGTACAGAAGGTAATGATGGAAGGAATGTCAGTATGTGCCAGAACATGATGAAAAGAGTATGTCTCAAGGCATACGCAGATTTGTCTAGACGAAGTAGCGTATGCACGGGGGAAATAACGTGCCAAGTCGCATATGGGAAAAAGCGCTCTAAATTTGTAAAACCAGGGGTAACTACCATGGTATTGACCCATTGTATTGAATGATGGTTCGCCTATGTGATCCCGTCCAGGAATACCATTGGAAGTTATGTGGTTTTGAATCATGGTATTGATGAAGGGTAACCCTATATAAGGAGAAGAAAATCATTGTGCAAAGAGTGTGCATGTGTCTTGGCTTTGATGAATACTTCACTCTGAAGTATATCGGTATGGTTGAACCCTGTTCTTAATTGATAGATCTGAATCTATGATGCACCTATGAACATGATGAAGGCTCAAGATCTCTAGATCTAGAAATGGTGAATGTCAAGGATGATCTGAAAAAAAGTGAAGAAGACCTGGCGCAATCCTGTTGAAGAGATTGAAGAAATCTGGGTAAGTTCATAGATCTGGTCTGTACTGCAAATTTTATCTTTTATAGATCTATACGCAGGTTCATTTCATGAAAAGCGTGTGTATACACGGGTCTGTGGAAGGAAAAGCGTGTATGCGTTGTTAGGGTTTTTCCCTGGAAAAGGCACTGAAGTATACGTAGGTTCATCTTCTGGAAAGCGCGTATATACGCGGGTCTGATTAAATAAAAGCACGTATGATTTCTGATCTAATGGTTGCTGAAGGTTGAATGTGTTTCTGCATATCTATTCTGAAGTCTGGGTTATATCTGATATTCTGGTTACAGTGGTCTCACTGTTCTGTTTGAAGCAATGAGCAAGGTATGATTGTTGATAAGTGAAGGGTTGTGTTGAAGTTGTTTGATCCAGTTTGAAAATTGATGAAACATGGTCTGCAGTGGTGCTGAGGGTCGAAGCCTTCAGTCAGGGGGTTGTAGCTCCCTTCCAGGAAAGGCTGGTAAACGAGTTCAGGGGATCGTAGCTCCCTTCCATGAGAGGCTGGTAAACGAGAGAAGGTTGTAGCCTTCTGCAGGTGGGTGGCTGCGTGCTGGTTTGAGTCTGCACCAGTACATGATTGTAAGAATTTTTCTTAATAATAAATTTTGAAGGCTGAAACAACGACAGTGGTGGTTTTCTCCCGAATTGGGTTTCCACCTAAAAATCCTGGTGTTCATGTGTGTTGCATATGTGTGATGATTATTCTGTTCTGTCTGCACCTGTTTACAGTTTCTGAAATATCTAATGAATGAATAATGCAATGATCTGAGTTAAGATTCAAACACATAATTAGATCTTTGGACATACGCGAGTTACGCCAAGGATATCATATATCACGGCTAGTTATTTAAACGAGGAAAGTAGCGTATGGGTTTTGAAAGGAAAAAGTAAATTTTTGATTGTCACACTTCTAAATATTGATTCACCCCCCCCGCCCCCTCTCGGTATTTTTCCCAACGGTTTAACTTCATGATCCAATTTAACTAACAAGTGTCATGGTGAAAAAGTGACATGTAATAGATTCTCCCCTAAAGTGTGAAGTCTTGAAAGTCATAAAAATATTGAAGCGATTTATCATACCAAATATTGGATCAGAGACATGAGCTAGAAACCTACAACGAAAAGTAATGGATTACAATGCAAATATGTATAATCATCACTGAGGTAGGCATCCCCATACTTAGGAAAACTAACTCTAAGTACTAGTACATAAATAACCTAGAATTATATCAATAGTAGACATAGTATGGATGCATCCATATGTTATAAATTGGTATACACAATCATGAATACATGGCTCCTCCCATATTGGATGGATGAAACTAGATCTAGGGTCTTGATCTCCATCTCTTGATAAGTATGAATCTAGCCATGCAGTTGAATGTGTTGAAGTTGAACATGGTAGAAACCGCTTGATTATTGGTCAATGACTAAAATTGTTAACAAGTGTGAGAGAAACCACCACTAATTAAAATGTCTCTTAAGGTACTACAATACAACCTATGAAGCGTGATTAGGTGATCTATAGTCGAACACCCATAGTGTCGCTTGATCAAAAGTCATTTATGAAAACATGTCGTCCAAGGCAAGAAACCTGCCATTAGGACATGTGGGCTTCATCGTAATCATAAGGTTTTTGGATCAACTTCCTAGATAATGAGCTGAAGTCAAGAGGAACCAACCTATTGTAGGAGGGCCTACAACACAAAACTTTTATGTCAAGTTGAAGAAATATTTTCTGCAAGGATTGACTCGTGGATAACCAATGCGAATGGAGGCTAATATTTGCAAAGGAATATGAATTGAGGTTGAACTTATCTTGAACACATAATGACAAGACAATTGACTTGGCATAATTTTACTCAATGATAATACCCAAAACCAATTAAAGACTTTAAATGATGTTTAATTAATTGTAATACAAATGGATTAATCAAACCAAACAAAAGTGTGATGAATTACCATGTTCAAGAGTGACTACTTTTAAAATGAATACAAAGATGAATACATTTTCCTAATTCCTCCCCACCATTACTGGCAAGTACCTCTTTATTTTTTTCAGGATTCAGGAGGATAAAATTTTCTTGTCATATAAGCTCATCCTTTAGATGAGTCCTTAGAAGTAATTTTAAAAAACTATAGGAAGGAATGGTTCAGTGTTTTTTATGTTTAAAGAGTTTGAAAAAACACGTAAATAAAACTCAATAATTTATTTCAACGTAGATTTTTAACGAGCCCCGAGAAAGTGAAACTCAATGTTTTTCAGTTTTAGTGAGTTAAGAGAAAAACATAAGAAAAATTCATAGTGTTATTTTTTGTAAGTTTAGTCCCTCAAGCCCAGAAAATGATAAAATAATGTAGGAGAGAACTCTATTTACCATGCTTAGTCGACGTATATTTTTTTCATGAATAGTCTAGTTTGGTCTAGAAAAGGGGTAAAATTATACCAAATAGATGATTGTTCATTTATTTTAACGAGTTAGAATAGTCAAGTGCTTGACAACCTTTTCATGTTTAGGGAATCCGAAAAAGGCTTAAAAAATAAATCCATTTTTTTTTTCGTGTTTTTTAAGAGCCTGAAAAAGTGATAAAATTTTACTCATAATCAAAATGATTAATTTTTTACTGCAACCTGTACTCTATACATAAAAACTCAGTAAATCATGATAAATCCTCTTCATTTTGGTAAAAATACGAAAAATTTGACTTCTAATAGGTTAAAGGCTTAAAATAATATTACTTTATTCACCAAAAACTTATAAAATTTGGAAAAGGTAAGTTTTTTCACCATTTTAATTTTAAAACATTTAGAGAGCAGTAAACAGGTTTTTACCACAAAACTTCTGGAGCTGATATTGGGCAAACCAGTGAACCAATTGACAAACTATATTTTCCAGGTAATAGATCTCTTCCATATCTTGCATTTCAACTATTTAATTTTCATTTTTTAAGCTTTAGAATAATTTTTTGGGGAGGTTTATGTTTTTACAAATCTCCTATGAGGGTGCACGATTTTTCCACATCGAGGTTGCGCACCCTAATTATTTTTTTACAACAAAATGATGATGGCTACGTGGTTTTTTAGCCGAAAAACCATGCAAAAAGGTGTTGTGTGTAAGGAAAAGTTGCACACGCGCTGTGGGATTTCTAAAATATAAAAATATGACCACAAAAAATCATAAAAATTTCTCACTCGAGGTTGTAATATTCCTAATTTGTCATTTTAAGGGTTTTTGAACCAATCATGCTAGAGTGTAGATAGTGAGAGCATGAAACACATTGTGCGGAAGCCATGGATAGCCCAATGATTTTGTAGGCTCTAAAAACATGTTGCCTCTATAAATTTTCATCCATTCCAGAGACAAAAGCTCAAGTGGAGGTAATGACTTGGCTAGTGATGGCCTGGGATATCCAGGAATAATGGTTAGTTATTGGTGATCGCCGAATTGTTATTGAATCAGAGGATATTTACTTTCTCACTGGATTGTCCCATAGAGGACGTGATATTTTGTTATTTGGTGCGAGGTAGTGTGGGGAATCTATTGTATCCTACCTGAGGTGATATTGTGCTCCCCATTCAGAGCTCAAATATGGTTGGATAGATATCAAAACTATCCAGCAGCTTGATTTGAATATTATTGCTTTCAAAGTTACAAAAATGTGTGGTAGTGAAGCTCCTCACATGGCTACAAGGGCCTAGATGCAGACTGTGATCGAGTGTATAGAGGGCACTATCCTTAACTGGTGTGAGGGAGTGGTTGTCAACATGAAGGGACAAATATCTAGAGCTAAGGAGGGTAAGATGAATAATTTTAGCTAGGGTGCCATCCTTATATCATTTTCTCTTGAGAGGATTCCACTCCTCATACCACAACAAAATCTAGTGGATCTGACAGGGCGTAGATATCCTCACATGTTTCAGTGGGTTTTGTTGATGGCATGCCATGGTGGCGATGGAGGTCTAGTAGTGAGATATAAACCTTATTTTTTTGTGTGGCTGAGACGCCAAATTTTCATGGTTGAGGACTTCCCATATTCAAGGATGGATTATAGGGGTGAGCCAGACATGACACTCCCAGCTGGGATGCAGTGGGATGTCACAGGTAAAAATGTCTTGTTTTGATTTTTTGGTCTTTTTTTAGATTTTTTATTAGTTTTTAATCATTCGAAGCTAATTATCAAAACTTTAATGCAGAATTAGGCCCAGTCTGACCAACATGACTACGATGGTTTGACCAGAAAGGGGACCAACCCATAGCATCTATGCCACCACAAGATGACGCATCTGAATCCTTGACCGAGTTGGATCACAACTTGGAGAGGCTTACCATAGATATTACAGAGACTGGGACAAATGACTTGCTTCTTTAGTACCAGTGGCATGTGATTGGGGTTTTAGGTCCATTGAGGCAATTTCTACGCTGTGTGGCATGTGGTATAGTCTGCTACAATGAGCATCATCATGGATAATTGATATTCATTCTAGGACTACATTTTTTTTTTATCAACATATTCAAATAATAAAGGCTTCATAAGCCTATGTCCTTGGATGATGTATATTTTTTTATACACTTTGACAGACTATTATTAACCTAATGATGATTACTACTTTATTTTCTGAGCATATTGTTCAATATGGATGAAATATTGTTTTGGTTTACTTCAATGTCGCAAATGTCTTTTTAAAGCTTGATTAGCCAATGCATTAGCTAAAGTATTTGAATTTCTTGAAATGTGTTGATATTCGATGTAATCAAATTTTATTTCCAAGAGACGAACCCTTAAAAATATTCTTAAAGCTGTTGTACTTCTAACTGTATAGACATCGTTTAAATGTAATACAATGAGCTGTGAATCTAACCTAACAATCAAACATCGAATGCCAAATGAAATAGCATTAGATAATAGCTCAATGACTGCACTATATTCTTTTATGTTATTTGTTGTTTGACAAATGCATATCCTATGTATAGAAACTAGCTCATTAGTGGGTGAATAGATGACCCAAGCCACGGAAGATAAATTTTGAGTAATACGACAAGTGCCATAAACAAAGCCAATGTAAGCTTGAGGGTATGCCAACATCTCCATATCAATATTAATCAAGATAGGAAGGAAAAGTAGTAGAGACTCGTAATAAAAATAATTAATATATGACACACACTCATAAAAATTATAATTAATGTACAATAAATATCTCCACGGGGTAAATCATGCATAATATCTCTTCAGATAGAGACCATTTCTAGGCTCTCTTAAAGAGACACAGTTATAATCAACTAACTCATAGGCTCATTTTGAAAGTACATGTTTAATAATGTAAGGGCCATGCCACATAGGCTCAAAATTACCAGCTCCTAGCTTATCATGTGCTTGGTGGTAGACTAAGACTAGGTCACCTTATAAATAGACACAATGATTAACACTTTGATCATATTGAGCCTTAACACGATTTTTATGAGCCTCGCTAGGTAGTGAAAAATTGCGACCAGTTTCATCTAACTATGCTAAGGATAAAAGGCATTCTTTCTCTATAGAGGTAGTTGGTAATAATTCAATGGCTAGTTTTAGTGACGAAATTTCACATTAAATAGGTAAAATTAATTCCAAATCGTAAAAGAGTTGGAAAGGAGTAAAACCAGTAGATATTTTTGCAGAGGTACGGTATGCCCACAAGGCTTAAAAAATCATGGTATCCCAATTAGTTCTATGAATTTTGATAATCTGCTTTACCATAATGGTCAAAAATTTGTTTACATCTTCAACTTGGCCATTGGCCCATGGATAATAAGGTGTAGAATTATCATGGTGTAAGCTGAGCTGAGAAGAAAGTTCAATCATCATAGATTTTCAAAAATGGCTACAATTTTCCATAACAATGGCTTCGAATATGTCAAACCTAGCAATCACATGATTGAATATGAAAATAGTTGCAGCTTCATTATCGTTCATGAATGTAGGCATCGCCTCGGGCTATTTTGTAAAATAATCTACTATGAAACTAATATACCCATGCCCCATGGTTGAGTGTCAAGGGTTACATGTAACTAAATCGATGCCCCATTTTTCAAATTGACTGAAAAATATTATTGGGTGAAGAGGAACAGGATGTGCACACATATTTCGATAAAAAAATTTCCAATTGTGACATTTTCTAACCACAATAATGCAAACTTTGAATATTGATGACCAGAAATAGCCAGTGCACAATATTTTTTTGGTAGTGAAAAACCAAGGCATATCACCACCACATGCTCCAGAATGGTATTCATTTAATGCCTTCTCAGCTTCTTTGTGTGCTAAAAAACATCGAAAAATAGAATCAACACCACGAATATTAAGGGTATTGCCTACAGTATTATATTATTGGGATTGGTATCAGATTCTATGACAATTAGATCGTGACAATTCGAGATGCAAATTTTGAGTTTGAAGATATATACAGATATCTCCATACCAAGGATCCAGAGTACTGACGAGAAACATGGATTCATTGGGAAGATGATCTTCTACCACAGTTTCAGATTTAGTATAAAGAAAATCACATAATAATTCAACAAATACCAATGACTTCTTAGATTTAGATTTTTCTAATTCCAAATCAAACTCTTACAGGATAACAATCCATTTAGAGTATTCTCCCCCTAGCATTTGTTTAGTGAAAATAAACATCATAGGTTTGTAGTCCGAGATAACAATAGTTTTGTGTAAAAGTATGTAGTGACGAAAGCGTTGGACAACTTGAACAAATGCCAGGTCCAGTTTCTCCACATGTGTGTATTTAATCTTAGTAGGTGTAAGATTCCTACTAAAATAATAAATCACATTTTTAGATGTAGATTAATCTTCTTGAACTAATACCATTCTTATGGTGTAAATGGATGCAGTTAAATAAAAAACATAATCTCGATGATAATCAAGCATATGAAGTAACGGTGCATGGGTCAATGTATGTTTCAAAGCATAAAAAGTTTATCAGAAAGATTTTCCCGAATGAATGGAATTCCTTTTTCATAAGTCGAGTGAAACCTTTAGTTAGCTCAGCATAGCTATAGATAAATCAATGTAAAAAAAATTGTTTCCCTTGCAAAATTTAGAGTTGGAAAAGAGTGGATGGAGGAGGTAAATTGATAATAGCCTCGACCTTAAGGGGATTGAAATAAATACTTTCCTTAGAAATTATAAGTCCCAACAATCGTCCTAATTGTACAAAAAAAAGACACTTGTGTGGATTCAAACGAATATTCTGATGCCTACATCAGAGGAAAATGTCTCATAAATGTGTAGGATGATCTTGGCGTCTCTTAGAATGGGCGGGTAAGTCAGCCAGGTCAGGTTTCACAATATGTTTGATATCTTGAAATGTGTACGACATGGCCCTTTCAAAATTAGCGCCATCGTTCTTTAATCCAAAAGGTAATTTGTGATAGGAAAAAGTTCCCCATGGAAAAATTAAATCAGTTTTGGATTGATCGGTAGGGATTAACTGATTATATCCAGAAAATCCATCCATAAATTAAAATATTTAATTTCTGGCACAATCATCAACAATTTTTTCAATGTAAGGGGTAGGATAATTGTCTTTGGGACAAGCCTTATTGGTATCCCTATAATTGACACATATTCGAATAGTTCCTTGATTTTTTCTAACTGGAACAATATTGGATACCTAATATGTTAAGGGAATAGGATAAATAAAACCTAATTTGAGTAAGTTTTCAACTTCATCCTTAATAGCAACAACTTTTCATGGATGAATCAGACGTAATGTTTGTCTAATAGGTTTAACATCTGAGTATGTCTTGATTTTTTGGACTACAATGCTAGGATCAATTAGAGGCATTTCTTCATAGGAACATGAAAAAATGTCATAGAATTCCTGAAATTGGGCCTTATACATGTTTATTTCCTCAATTGAACAAGAATCACTTATATGAATGTTTTCAGTAATTCTAGGTTTCACTGAAATTTCGATTGGTATCATCAAATAGATGATTCCTAAATTTGATTTTGAATCCGAATGAAGGATTGACATAGGATTTTGAGGATCGCTGACATATTCAGTCGAAAATATGGATGAAAATTCATTCTCGAGTTTTTCAAGGTTAGGTAGAAAATATGAACGATGATGAGAATATTCCCATGGTAATTCGTCCAATGACATGATCTCCCTAATACTTTCATCAGTAAAAAATGTTTGATTGAAAGGATCACGGAAACATATCGATGTTAAACCTAATAAAGGAGAATACTCATCATTGACTGCATTCACATGATCAATATCCATTGATGATGGGACAGAAAGAGATTTAAATTCCACATAAGCCAATTTAAATGGGATTAAAGGCATCGCATTGCCATACTGGTCTAACTCATATTATAAAGGAACAATCCAAGGATCATCTGAGGGAATTACGCTTGATGTAATCATGTTGACACTAGAAATATTACGATGAAAGTTTCGAGGAGGCATGGAAAAGTTCCCATAAGATATGAATATTTGATTAATCCTACTCCAACATTTTCATAAGGAGTAACCATATTTCCAACATAAGGGACACTACCCGTAGAGGCAGGAGTGGAATTATAGTAAGAAAACAGATCAACTTTGACAATTTTCCCTTTATGGGGGAACATTATCATTTGAAAAATTGATGGGACTACATATCTTATAGCATAGGACCAATCCATTCTAGTAAAAAATTATAGTTTAGTTGAGCATAAACAATTTAGACTTCAATTGCAATAGTTTGAACTTATATCTCTATAGGAAAGTCTTGAAGAATTCCAAAATGGTGAAAACCTCTTCCATAAAAGGCTTTTAAAATTGTGGGAGACTGATTTCTTGTTGGCTAACCAAGGGCTTTCCTAGAATCAATAGAATTTATACATGTAGATTCTCCTTTGTCAATTACCGTGCAAAAAACTCGCTTGGTTTTAACATAAATTGGTGTCTGGAAAGACATTTGATGATGGAATCTAGGCACAAAATTTTCTAGATCAAAGAATATTAGATTAGAGTCATGGGGGTCAATAGCTCCTATATCTATTAAAAGTAATTTCCTCTATGTTTGACAATTTTGTAGCATTTTCAGGGTTGGCATTGCTGAAGGTGACATAGCCATATCTTCAACAATGTTGCAATTCTAAGCATCTCTCGCATGTGGGTTGAAAGTTGACTTTCAAAGAACACCTTTGGGAGGCAATTTAATTACCATGTCAAAACTAGGTTTATCAATTTGTAATGGTTCAAAAGGAGGATTAATTGATGTGGAAGGTTGACTAGACAAACCAACATCAGTTCCATTTGTAGTTCCCTTAGATCCATAATCTTCAGATCTTGTAGGAACCATAACTTGATAAGACATCATCATGATATATGTTGATGCATTGGAAGAGTTATGACAGACCATTTTACTGTCCTTAGAAGGAAAATGATCCTTAAGAACAACAGGTGTGGTTGAACCTTTGACGAACTTAGTTACCTTGGTGCAATGGGGGCATTCCTTTATGTAATGATCTTCATCACAAATTAGAAAAGGGTAATGAGGTTTCCTATTCTAATCATATGGTTCAGTTTTTTCGTTTTTATATTTTGAATAATTTTTTTGTTTGGTTTTACCATTCGCTTTATTTTTACCTATGGTTGATTTAGTTTTACTGGTATATTAATCTACAACATTAATTTTAGAAGTAATTTCGGGAGAAAAGTTTCCTTTGGGTGAATTCGGTAAGGTTATAATTTGAATATTGGATTTGGATTGTTTCTTTTTACTCTTGGATGTATTAACCATAGAGGTTACAACATATGTGGCATGAGAGATAGAAGGAGTTGTTTTCATTTGACCAGGGCAAGGTAAATAGGGGAATATTTTCATACAAAGTGCTAGACTACATATAAACAAGGTCTAGATATTGGGCATGAGCGATAACTTGTTCTTCCGTTACAACAATTTTTAGTGTAGAATCTTATTTAAGGTGTATGAAAATATCCTACTTTAGCCATGAGTTTCGAATAGGCCTAACAACATAAATGGTTGCATAACCCTTTAGATCTGCAATAGACAATCTGAATAAATCCTGCAAAAACCTAGATCTATGTAGTAAAAGTAGTTAAACAACAAAAATAAATAACAACTGATGCAAAATTAACTCCAAGTAGCCAACAAAAAAGACAATATTAAATAAATATTTTTTGTATTATGTAACACCTGGTGAAGAAAAAAAGTAAATGTTACGAGTCCCCCTCAATGGGATGGGTTCTTGGTTGTCCTCAATGCTTCTACCTCGTGAAACTCTCTCTCTCAATGGTGTAGAAAACACAAAGCATGTGTTGAACTTAGATTGGAGCTCAAATGGAAAAATAAAAAGATGACAACAATGAGAATGATAAAAGTGAAGAATGAATGGAAAAACCCTCCCATTTATAACAAAATATTGATTTATCCTCGATAATGGAGAATAATAGAATATTATTAACCAAAATATAGATCTAACAACTTGGAATATTGTATTATATTTTGTTGGAGGGAAAATGTATTTAAATTGGTTAAACGCATTTATTTAGAAATACTAAAAAAATAAATGATTTATTTATCATTTCAAGAATGTGGTTAAAGAATTATAAACAAATAATTATTTGTTTAATTATTCCTAGGTGATTTAGTCAAATTAACAAGGAATAATAATTAAATAATGGTTCAATTAATTATTGCTAGAGAAAAATAAGAAAAAACAGTGATTTATATAATTTTTTCTCATAATTGGGTTAAATATGAACAAGAATGTTATCTAAACAATGGTTTAATTAATTATTCCTAGAGGAAAATCAAATAAATAAGGATTTATTTAATTATTCCTCATGGGTTTTCTTGTTTCAACCAAAAATAACTTAATAAAATATGGTTTATTAAATTATTTCTTACAGCGAAAGAAATTTTACTATGGTAAAATTGGTTTTACATGGTGTACTTTGATCTATCTAATTAGAAATGGTTAGATGAATTTTTTTTGGTGATAACAGATTTCCCCCCAACGTACGAGCGTTAGAAGAAAATTGTATGACTGGAGTACATTGTAATAACACAATAAATAGAAACCGAAGGGGAGTCGGAGAGAGAGAGACATGAATGAAGTGAAGCGAGAGAGGATAGTGACTAAGGCTGTGAGACATATGAAGTGATATAAGCCTCCTTTTATGTTTGATTACTTGTTCTCAATGAGGTTGGGGAGGCATACCCATGCCTGCCGAGATGAAAAGGTACAAAGAATAATGGTCAGCCCAATAATGAAAGACTTAGCTAAAAAATATATAATACATGATACATGACATTTTGGCATCAATGGGCTAGAAAATAATACAATTGATCCCATATGTATAATGCACCTAGAAAAATGAAGGCCATGAGTGAATAAATTAACATCTAAGTACATGAGACAGAAATAGTGCGCCTCCATATGACATGGCGAGGGGGGGTGGGTATAACAACCAAAGTAGCCCTACTGAACAGGAAGGGGCTATGAAGACCTCAGTGGACCATCTGAATGAGACATGTATGCTATGGGCACTACACGCGGATATAACTGAATCAATCAAATCTGTGGAACTACATCTGAGGTTGTAGCATAATCTAAGGTCATCTAGGCATGTGGGGGGCTACCTTAAGGGACATCCCCTCATGAGGTGTGAAGCATCTCACACACACCTGAGAATAACTAGTACAATTAACTGGATATTTGGACCATCAAGTATATGAATCTCAATCATTCGATAGGGAACTAAGGTCGAGCATATGAGAAAAACCCAAGTTAAAGGTAAATGATGATCCCCTTTGTTTAATTCGAGGCATCGAACAAGAATGGAACTTGGAACCAAGGTACCATTAGGGGAATTTTGAGGTCTAAAATGGGCCTCCTAAGGAAATTATAAAATAATAGTGGAAAAAATCAAATAAGATTTGATGACATCATCAGGCTAGAGGGAAAAATGGAAAAACTACTTTTTCAACTCATATTTTCAACTTATCTCCCAAATTTTTTACTCAAATTTCTAGCGAGGAGTACTCGTTGGATGCAAAATTTAATTCTCCATCCAAGGAGTACCCATGTTGCATACTTTCGATGGGTCCTACTACACGAAAAATGAAATACAATAAAACAATGTGATTACGATCACATTTTTTTTATGTATTTCTCATTTTTTCGTGTAGTAGGATTCATCGAAAGTATGCAACATGGGTACTCCTTGGATGAGGAATTAAATTTTGCATCCAACAGTATTACCACTTGAAATTTGAGTAGGAACATTGAGTTGAAAATGCGAGTTGAAAAAAGTAGTTTTATTATTTTATTATTTTTTAATATTTTTACCCTTTTATTTAAAAAATGGTGAATCATCCCCCATGGTTGACATCATCGTCTTGAATCCTATTGGTTGTTATAAATTTTATTTTTCTTGTACATTTTTCTTATGATGCCCATTTTAGACCTCAAAATTCCCCTAATGACCGGCCTCTATACCTTTCTTCTAGAATGAATGTATTGATGTTGACAGAAGAAGGTCTGCAATAGGTGAGGCAATGATGAATCCTCAACTAAGGTACAAGGGGTTATATTAAAGTGATTGATGGACTGACACGAGGGATGATGATGGAATAAGGGGATACTAAGTAGAGGACAAAGGAATTCCCTTGTCAGAGCATAAAAAAACATGGTTGACTTGGTAGCGACTAGCTCGACACCAGGGGGAACGAGGGATAGTATGGCTGCAGGCGAAAATGGGAAACATGTGATGAATGTGACACGAATATGGATGGAATGCTATAACAAAATATAAAGGAGCTCAGGACAGACTGCATCAATAAAATGATGACTCAACTCAGATGCTTTAAACAAGAGTGACTCGATGATGCTTCCACACAGGTTAGGCCTAGGGGGGGCATAAAAACATCAAAAAATAATGGTTTCCCATGACGAAAATAAACACATGAGATAAAAAATATAAAGGAAATGTGGTTCCAAAGTACAAGCAGCTCAGATGAAGAAATTTAGTTTTAATGGTGGCAAAGTGAGACTTAATGGAAAAAAGGTTTTCCGAGTGAAGTATCATATCACCAAAAAAAAAATAAGATCCATTATAATACTGGATGAGATATTCTAATGGTGTTGATGGTTCGTCAAATTGAGCGATGTTTCGTGACAGTTGGCGATGGAAAATTTTGCAGTTTTCCTATAAAAGGGTGTTTTCCCTCCAATTTAATTCATTTTCTAAGTGAGCTGTGGTGAATTTGGAGAGGAGAAGAAGGCCCTAAATCTTGCAGTGATTGTAGTGGACAAACCAACCATTGGAATCAAGATCCATCAGTGGGAAGTAGGTGGCCTAACCTTACTCTTCATTTTTAGTCGATTAGTTTTTCAGATTAGATCCTTAGAGCTCAGTAGGAGACTCTTTGCCATGTTCATGATTGGGATGAACTTTTTTTCCACTGAACTATGCTTTGGCTAGTAGGAAATAGTGGGAAATTTGCAAGCTTGTAGTTTCTGGGCGGAACAGTTTGAGTTGGGGATGAAACTTAGATTTTCCTATTGGTCTACTGAGGATTTGAGGGTAGAAAGTGTATGGTGCAGTTGTCTTAACTCTAAAATGACATGACATGATGATTTTTTTCATATATGGCAGAGTTAAAGATCAACTGGCGTGAGAGAGACTTGGACTCTCTTCATTCTGAGATTCAGGGGAATCAAGTAGTGAGAGCAATGCTTGCTTGGTATGGGGTTCTCAAGTTGGTAGAGAACCCACTGATGAGAGAAGGTGAGCCCTTGATATCTAGTATATTGAGCTACTGGGATCCATACTAAGAGCCCTTCATGGTTCAGGGGCACAGGATCGAGCTCACTATCTAGGATATCTATTTTTTGACCAGACTCCTCCAACTAGGGGTGGTGGGGAACACACATATAGTACTACCTCATGGGAGGAACATAGCATAGTTCTTGTAGCCCATTGTAGACTGGGTACTCATTCTAAGGGCATCACCATCCCAATCATTGATTTAGAGATGCTAGAGACACGGGTTGTTGTTGTAGTGGTGCTAGGGATCCCGGGAAACCAGGCGTTTCATCACATCACTGGAGGGAAAATGATGCTAGTGGAGAGTGTTTTGGGCAGGACCTACTGTTGGTGGTCCCAGATGATTTTGTCATCGGTGGAAGGACAACTATCTCTATGAAATTGATAGGTGAACCATGACTGTGCATTTGCGACATGGCTATTCTCTTTCTTCATTAAGAATATCCTAACTATCTGGCCTCATGTGCATATCTGTAATGGTGGCTTGCAAGAGCCTAGGATGCACTGCTAGGGGTAGTTCCTGTATAGAGGAGGGGGAGGGGGAGTTTGGCGTGTGTTCCAACTAGATTTTTTCACGCAATGGGATTAAATTCCTTTATAAATAGATGATTACAGTTGTATGAACTATCAGGGGGGTCCTAACTTGCCACTTCCACCCGGACGAGCATGGGGACCAGATGGTAAGTGAAAGTTTCTATTTTTTGGTGCATTTGAAGTTTTTATAATATGTATTTGGTACTGTTTCTTAACTTTTGGTATGCAGATATAGCACAAATCAAGTCGGTAGGATATGCAGGACCTGCCGCAGTGTGTGGGGTTGTGGAACCGAGTAGATCAACGTCACAACAAAGACCTGACTATGAGGCTCTGTTGGAGGATCTTTGTCATAGATATTATGTGGTGTTGATCGGGGTATCAGAGAACGGGTGCCATGAGCTAGAAGATCGGTACCCTGATTAGTGTATGGGTCTTACCTCATAGTGGCGATGCATTATGTGGCACATGGCGATGTTCGTTCAGGCTATGCATGATCTATAAGCTAGTAAAGCAGAGCCATTGGCTCGAGAGCCTCCAGATAGTGGCTAGAGATGGGGACATAGGGTGCTCCTTTTTGTTTTTTGTAACATGTTGTGGGCATGTCGGATTTATTGAGAGTAGTGTACTCAAAACACTTATTCTTTTATGTAAAGATACATAATATGGATATGCATATTTTATATGACGATTGTGGTTCTCCATTTGTTTTTTATGGTTGTATTGTGTTAAATGCATGTGATAAATTCCAATCTAGAATTTTATTTTCAATGGTATCTACAAAGTTTTCTTGGGCTCTAGGAACATGACTAAATGTAATGGATTCAAATTCATGTGCTAAAATCTTCACTCGTAGATATTTTCTAAATAGGATATGGTTATGCACACGATAAATGCCATTTAATTGTATGACAAGTAGAAAGGAATATAAATGAACATGAATATGAAGGTTGCGATGGTCAAGGGAATTAACTAAAAAACCTATGACTGCATCATATTCGACATGATTATTGGTGGCAGATCCAATGCATACATCGTTGGAGTGAACTAACAAATGCAAGGGGGTAAAAATGGCCCAAGCTATGGAGGTTATATTTCGAGAGAAGCGACTTTCACCATCAGCATGGACGATATATGGTGTGGAGGATGGATCCATCTGAAAGGTGCCAAAAGAAAAAAAATGAGATTATGGTGGACAATGCAATCTCACTAAATGCATCATAGAAATAAATACACTTATTCCAATGGAAGTTGCTATGGGTAAAATCAATTAAGGTATAGTGCATTGCAAGGGTTAGGAAGGAGTTGGCCTTTGAAATCCTTTAGAAGGTATTCCCCCTTGTCCAAGTCCTTATTAATGATTTAAGGTCCTATCCATAATGAGTCAAACTTCCCATAACCAAGGAAATCATGAGCTTGGTCATTAGGTAGAACAAGTTCACCTTCGTGGAAGGTATGACATTAGAAATTTCGGTCATTCAGAGATTTGGTGCATTTCTTTGACACTTCAATGGTTTGAAATGAAACAAAATGCTCTTTGGAAGCATGCTCAAGCATGATAAGTATTTTTTTAAAAGTTTGGGCATTGAGGAGAAGTTCAACGGCTAGTTTTATGAAACCAACTCCAAAAATAGAAGAAAAGAGAGATCAACGCCTTAGAAATAAGCCACTTCAAGGGGGAAAACTCCTTTAAATTAAATAAATGAACAATTCTTCGATGTTACAAATGAAAAAACCTCCTTTCTATATATAGGAGTCCACGGGGTCACAATATAATCCTATCTGACCTAACAAAAATAATTTAAGGGCACAATAATAACAATATGGGGGTTAGAGGGGTACAACAATAACAATAAGGAGGGATACACTAACAATAATAAGGGACTAAAGTATTAATATGGGGACCTAACATGCCCCTATCATTCAAAAAAGTGTTGTCCTCAATGCTTGGGTAGCTCTAGATGCTTCTGTATAAAATTATCATCCTCCCATGTAGAACCTTCAGTGGGTAAGTTCTTCCACTCCATGAGATACTCTGAAATTGATTGATTTCGTAGCTGTCGAGTTATTATTTCCATGACTGCTTCAGGTTCCAATATGATTTTTACGTCCTCATCAAGTTTTGGAAATATTGTTTGAACTGGAATTTTTTCACCTATAACCTTCTTTAAGCATGAAACATGGAAAACTAGATGGACTCGAGAAGAAGTACGAAGCTCTAATTTGTATGCCATAGTACCAATATTTTGCAACACCTTGTAAGGACAATAGTACTTTGGCGATAATTTATTATCCTTCTTAGCTTGCTTGAGGGACATTTGTTTGTATGGTTGTAGTCATAAAAACACCCAGTCTCCTACATCAAAACTTCTCTCGCTGCAATGTTGATCTTCCTGTTGTTTCATTCGATTTTGTGCCAAATTTAGGTTATCCTTTAAGAGTTGGAGAACTTATTGTTTATGCTAGATATGATCTTCCACTACTTTAACCTTAGAATTTCCTCTTAAATATGTTGTGATGGATGGTGGATGATATCCATAAAGTGCCATAAATGGAGTCATTTTTGTTGCAGTATGGAAGGAAGTGTTATAGCACCATTTAGCAAGAGGTAACCACTTGAGCGATGGTGTTTGTTTATCAGATACAAAAAAATGAAGATATCCTTCCAAAACTTTGTTCACTATCTCTATTTTCCCATTGGATTGAGGATGATAAGAGGAGCTATGAGCTAGTTGAGTACCCAAACAGGAAAATAATTCCACCCAAAAATTTCTAGTAAAAATGGGATCTCTGTCGCTTACAATAATATTTGGGTTTCCATGTAGCTTTTGAATTGTTTCCATAAATGCAGTAGCAAATTTACTTGCTTTAAATTCATGAGATAATGCACAAAAGTGTGCATACTTAATAATTCTATCAACTACCACCATGATGACACTCTTTCCTTCGGAGTTAGGTAAACCTGTGATAAAATCCATTGAAATCTCCTCCCAACATTGACTTGGAATGGATAAAGGCTGTAGAAGACCTAGGGTATTAATTATTTAAACTTAATTTTGTTTGCAAAGCAAACATTACACCACAAAATTTTGAATATCATATTTAAGGTCATCCCAAAAAAGTTCTTTCTTTACCCTGTGGTAAGTTTTTAAAAATCCTGAGTGTCCTCCTAAGGGACAAGTGTGCAATTCCAAAAGAATATTTTGTTTTATTTGTGAATTCTTACAAAGATATAAGCGATCTTTGTACCATAAGGAATCATTTTTACAACTAAATGTATCAGATGTACTAGGATCTTGCCGCAACGTTTGAATGAGTGTCCACACTTCTTCTTCCTTCTTCCATTCATCCCTTTCTTCGGTTATCCAATCTGGTTGGATAATAGAAATGACACAAAGCAATTCTTCCACCTCTTCATCAATTCTAGAGAGTGCATCTACAACAACATTTTTCTTCCCTTTTTTTGTATATGATTTCAAAGTCATAACCCAATATCTTTGTTACCCATTTTTGCTTCTCTTCTGAAGATAGTCTTGTTTCCAAAAATTATTTAAGACTGTCATGATCAGGTTTTACCATGAAGTGTATTCCCATTAGGTAAGGTCACCACTTCTTTAGTGAATGTAGTATTTCCAACATTTCCTTCTCATAAATATCTTCCTGTAAATACTTTCCTTTAATTGGAAGACTTTCAAAATCAATTGGTCTTCCTTCTTGCATTAAAACAACACCAATTCCATTTCTTGAGGCATCACATTCCACAATAAAGGTTTTTGTGAAGTCTGGCGTAGCTTTGACCGGTGCTAAGAAAATTTCCTCTTTACGATGTTCAAAGGCCTTAGTTGATTCAAGAGTCCATGAAAATGCATCTTTCTTCAATAATGTTGTTAGAGGTGCTAATATTCTCCCATAATCCTTAACAAACTTGCAATAATACCCTCTCAACCAGTGAAATCCTCGCAATGTCTTTATGATTGTGGGGACTTTCCATTACTTAATGGATTTAATTTTGTTAGGGTCTAACCTAAAACCCTCATTAGATTCCATATGAGTCACATATTCCACCTCTTATACTCCAAAGAAACATTTGGAGGTTTTTGCATATAAATGTTTCTCGTCCAATAGTTTGAGTACCCTATCAACATGTTGAACATGATCCTTCCAAGACTTGTTGTAGATTAGTATATCATCAAAAAATACTAGCACAAATTTTCTAAGTAATGATTTGAAAATGGAATTCATCAACACTTGAAATGTAGAAGGTGCATTGGTAAGGCCAAAAGGCATGACCAAAAATTCAGAATGACCCCCATGAGTTTGAAATGTTGTTTTCAGAATATCTTTAGTCTTCATTCTAATTTGATGATATCTTGAACGAAGATCCAGCATGGAAAAATAAATTTGTCCATGTAATTCATCCAATAATTCATCAATCATGGGCATGGGAAATTTATATTTAATAGTGAGCTTATTTAGCTCCCTATATTTTAGACGCATGCGCCATGATCCATCATTCTTTTGCACCAATACTACTGGAGCAAAGAAATAAATTTGACTAGGTCGAATTATACGAGCCTCTAACATTTCTACAATCATATGTTCAATTTCGCTCTTCTGGACATAAGGATATTTGTAAGGCCTAATGTTTGGAGGAACACTTCCTGGAATCAAATGAATAGCATGATCATGATCACGAATAGGTGGGATTCCTTTGGGAGTTTCAAACACCTTGGAATGATTATCGAATACTTTTTGGAGATATGGTGAAATAGATGATTTTGATTTTGGAACTTCTAGTGAGCATAATTGTGCAATTACACCTCATTGTTATTTCTTCAAAAGCTTTGTCATGATGTTAGAGCTTATTATCTTTCTCAGCTTGCCTGTGATACCCTTTAATTCAACTTCCTTTCCTTCCGAAAAAAAATTCAAGAAAATTTCTTGAAACTTAAAAGCTACCCTCCCCAAATATTGTAACCATTGTACTCCTAGTACAACATCATCGCCTCCCACTGGAATGGAAATCATTGAACTATTCAATACATACTGCCCCATGGTTAACTTTATATTATGGAATTTTCTAGAAAAATTTATATTTCTTCCATTTGCAACCATCACTTGACATTCTGGTGCTGGGTGTAGGAATAAATTCAATTCCCTGGCTACCTTACAATGAATAAAATTATGGGTACAACCCAAATCAATAAACACTATTACCTTTTTCTTCTTGATATGTCCTTCTATCTTGAGAGTTTGAGGAGTGGTAATTCCTGCCAATGCATTACACGATATGTTCAGACTCATTTCTTCTTCTTCTAAGGTTGCTTTCTAGTGTATATCCTCTTCTTTTGAAGTTTCTTGTTCATTTTCTTCCTCCTCTTCACAAATGTAAAATAATTTCTTCTCAACAAACTTATGACCTTTAATGTATTTTCTATCACAACTGTAGCAAATCCCTTTTTCTCTTTTTTCTTCCAATTGTTGTGGTGTCAACCTTGTAGGTTGTGGAGGTCTAGGAGTAGCAACACTTCCATATTAATAGATGTGAGTGGTAGGGTTCTTTGTCGCCATAATTTTACATTCATTTTTTCTTGCCAACCTAAATGCCTTCTCTAATGAATCAGGTTCCCAAAGGTGAACCTCATGTTGGATGTTATCCTTTAAAGTCCCTATGCCTACATCAATCTTGTGTTTCTCTGAAATATTAGTTACCCTTATATTAACTTTTTGGAAGTCCTTAATGTTCTCCACCACTGAACCCTTTTGTTTGAGATTTATCAATTTTCTAAAGAACGTGTTTCTCTTTGTATCCTCATAATGTGTAATCATTTCCTCCGTAAAAATTGACCAAGTGATAATTTATTTATGGGAGCAAAGCCATCAATACCATACAAATGTATTTTGTTCTAAATGTAAAGTTGCAATACGTACCTTTTGTGTGTTTTGCACATTATTGAGATCAAAATATTGCTCCATCTATAGTATCCATGTTACAGGATCCTTGCCATCAAAATTCCTCATATCCATCCTTGGAATATGGTGGTTCTTCCATCCAACATTAGAGTTTATGAAATAATGATTAACATTTATTTTTTTCTCATCATGAGTTTCCTCTACTGTCTTTTCACCATTAGGAATAACTTCTTGTATCAATTTTGTCATATCTTCCTTCAAACCTTCCATATCATCCTTTAGATCATTCTTCATGTTTTCCATGTTGTCTTGCATTTTTTCATTGATCTTAGCTTCCATGTCATCCATCTTAGCTTCTATGCGAGCTTCAATTCCATCCATCTTAGCTTCCATGCCATTATCCAAACCATCCATCTTAGCTTCCATGCATTTCTTCAAACCATACATCTTGGCTTCCATGCCTTTCTTCAAAACTTCCATTTCATTTTTTGTTTCTCTTTGCGAGATAGAAATTTGGTGCACTTGCTCTTGTAATTTTGATATGTCATGTTGCACTTATTCCTCTTCATGAGTCATAGTAGAGCCTTTTGAAGGCTTAATGGGTGTTGAATTCTTTATAGAGGGAATTTTAGAACCAAATACTAATATCTATGCTTCAATATGCCCTTGGAATCAATTCAAACTAATTTTTCAAACAATCCTTGTGCAATTCGAAAAACAAAATACATGCCTTTTGCTTGCTTTTGAGAAGCATGATATTTAAACTGAATTATCTCTGTCATTTAGTATCTTCAATATCTAAAATTCAGTCCTCTAGTAGCCCTCTGAATCTTCTTTCAAATTCCACAGGTATAACGTGATTTGGATTCTTCAAGGCAAATTTATTCCCAATCTCCCACAATGACCTAATTATGGACTAGTTCAGTAGCGTGAACTTGTATAGTGTGCCATGTTTCATTGTTTTCTCCTTCGGCTCTGAAATTGATACATAGGAAACTATAGTCTTCTTACTAGAGTCCACATTTTATAGAATTGCGATCTGATGCTCAGAGAGAGAGTTATGACGATTTTCCCATGGTCACCTATTTGAGATGAAATTCGAGATACTGAAACGACCCTAACTTCCACAAATCATATCTCCAAAACTATAGTGAACCAAGATCTTAAATTTTTACATAAAGTTCCTTAGGATGGGTACTCCTCATGGTAAAATTTTCAGCTTCTGAACCTTTGTAGAAAAAGATTTATAGTGGAAATTCCACGATGCCTTGTTTAGAGCAACGAAACCCTAGAATCCAAAGCTCTGATACCAAATTTTATGAAACTGGCTTCAAAAATAGAAGAAAAGAGAGATCAACACCTTAGAAATAAGCCAATTCAAGGGGGAAGCCTCCTTTACATTACATAAATGAAAAATTCTTGGATGATACAAATGAAAAAACCTCCTTTCTATATATAGGAGTACATGGGGTCACAATATAATCCTAGCCAACCTAACAATAATAATGTAAGGGCACAATAATAATAATATGGGGGTTACAGGGGTACAACAATAAAAAAGGGGGGCTACACTAGCAACAATAAGGGACTACACTATCAATATATGGACCTAACAGCTAGGTGAAGGGAGGGGATTTCACACTTGATAGATAAGACTACCTCCTTGCAAAAAACAAGGTGGAAAGGAGTAAACTCGGTGGCGGTTTTTACAGAAGTTATATAGGCCCACAAAGCAGGGAAGAGCATAAAGTGCCAATTGGTTTTTTGCTTGTTCATCGTCTATTGAAGCATAGTTTTAAGAATTTTTTGGACCGCTTCAACTTTTCTATTACCTTGGGGATAATAAGACGATGAATTTTGGTGCTCAAAGCCTAACAGAGAGGATAGCTCATGCCATATCTAATATTCGAATATCATCCATTGTCAGAGACCAATTATTTCAGAACCCCAAATCAAGCGATAACATGGTTAAAGAAAAAGAGAGTTGTGGTAGCCGTAATTTTGTTGAACATTGGCATGGCCTCAACCCATTTGGTGAAATAGTCGATGACCATGATAATATACTTGTGGTTAATAGCTGTCAAACCAGGAGATAACTCCTCAAAATCAGAATGTGTATTAGCTGAAGAATGCATATGGATTTATACATGGAGGTGAGGCTATTGGGATTCATCTCCCAATGACTCTTGGCCTTCCTTATTTCCTAATATTAAATAATATACAATATTAAATGTGCACACCCATCCCATAGGATTAGGTGTCAACATTCCCCCCTTTAATCCGAAGGGATGTTGGTGAGTCCAAGCATCGATCTGAACTTTTCAAACTTTTCTCTTCCAAGTGCTTCAGGACATGATTCCACAGTTTGATTCAATATCGGAATCCCCCCTTCTAGATGTGGAATCACATTATCAAATTCTTGGAAAGACTTTGCATGTGTGAATTTATCCAGGCGATCAAGTTGCCGCTCAACAACCTTGTCACTCTTGGAAGATTCAAGAAATATGACAAGCTGTCTATACTTAGTTGCATCCTCAAATTCCTTCCCTTCAATAGATGTGAGCTTCAAGTTTTGTTCCATTGGAGTGGTTAAGGGATTACAGTCATCCATGCCAAATTTGTTCAAGAGATCTCCAATGTACTTCTTTTGAGAAAGAAATATGAATTTAAGATGTTGAATTACTTCAATACCCAAATAGTAATGAACATGACCCAAATCAGTCATTTCAAAACCTTTCTTCAACTCTTTCTTCATGGATGCAATATGGCTCTCATTGTTTCCTGTTATCAAAAGATCATCTACATATACCACAAGATATACAACTGTTTTTCCAACTTTCTTAACAAACAAAGTTGCATCATCAAGATCAAAATGTTTGAAATCAAGTTTCAGAAGATGCTCGGTCAATTTTTCATACCAGGCTCGTGGTGCTTGCTTGAGGCCATACAAGGATTTTACAAGTTTGCAAACTTTGTGTTCTTGACCCTTTATCACAAATCCTTCTGGCTGGGACATATAAACTTTCTTCTTTAGATCTCCATTCAAGAAGGTTGTTTTTACATCCATCTGATGGAATTTCCATCCATTCTGAGCTGCTAAGGCAAAGAGAGTCCGGATGGTGGTCCATTTTGCTGTGGGATCAAAAGTTTCTTCATAATCAACTCCTTCTTTTTGTGCGAATACTTTTGCCACAAGCCTGGCCTTGTGCTTGTCAAGTGAGCCGTCTGGTTTGTACTTGTTCTTGTAGACCCACTTACAGCCAATCGGTTTCGTTCCCAAAGGCGGATCAACCAGCTTCCAAGTGCCATTCTTTATCAAGGCATCATAATCCTTCTACATTGCTTCTTTCCATTCATCATGAGAAGCGGCTTCTTTGAAGGAATTTGGTTCATGATCTGTAGACAAACTCAATTCACAGTTATAAGCAATATCCATATCAACAGGGGAATTAGAATTATCTACATCACCTTCGATTTGTTGAGTGGAACTTCTTGCTCCTGTTTTTCCAACCTCATCAGGATGAACATTCTCCAGTGTCTTTGTCAGCCATTTGGGAGGACCTTTCTGAGATGGCCCAGGCTGGTCATTTGACTGAGTTGGGATTGATTCAAGATTCAATCTCCCAGTTCTGTCAATCACATCATCCAATGTGTCATCCGTGGTTGTTTCTTCATGTGGGGGAGAGAGTGCTTCAGGACATGATTCCACAGTTTGATTCAATATCGGAATCCCCCCTTCAAGATGTGGAATCACATTATCAAATTCTTGGAAAGACTTTGCATGTCTGAATCTATCCAGGCGATCAAGTTGCCGCTCAACAACCTTGTCACTCTTGGAAGATTCAAGAAATATGACATCTCTTGCTATCACAAACTTCTTATTTGCTTCATCATAGAGACGATATCCTTTGGAGGTATTGGAGTACCCCAAGAAGATACATTTTATGCTTCTAGCACCAAGTTTGTTCCTTTGACCCTTGGGTATCAAGGCATAACAGGTGGACCCAAAGACCCTGAAATGCTTTACCAAAGGAATGTGGCCATGCCACATTTCAAAAGGAGTTTTGTTTCTAATTGAACTTGAAGGACACCTATTCTTTATGTAAACAACACATAGAACTGCATCAGCCCAAAACATCAATTTTACATTCTTGAAAAATAACATGGAGCGGACCATATTTAAAATAGTTCTGTTCATTCTTTCATCTACACCGTTCTGTTGTGGATTATATGGCACAGTGGTTTGATGTTTGATTCCATGTTGACGAAGATAATTTTCAAATTCGTTTGAAGTGTATTCTTTTCCATTATCAGTACGTAGAGAGGCAATATGTGTTTGTGCATCATTTTCAATCCATACATGAAAATTCTTGAAAGTTTGAAAAGCATCAGACTTATTCTTCAGTAAGTAAATCCAACACATTCTGGTGTAGTCATCAATAAATGTCATCATGTATTTGTTTCCATTTGAAGAAGCAATAGGCATAGGGCCACATAAATCTGAATGAACAAGTTCAAGTTTTCTATGTGCTCTGGAGTGTGAATCATGAAATGGTTGTTTGCTATGCTTTCCTAGAATACAAGCATCACATTCCTTAGGTTTTCTAGGAATTGTAGGCAGTCCATCAACACCATTTTTCTTCAACAAACGAAGGTTGTCATAGTTTAAGTGTCCAAATCTAACATGCCATAAAAGACTTGATGGAAATGTACCTTCATCATGATGTGAACTGAATGCAAAGTTTTGAGCATGAGCAGATGAACCTTTCAGCTTCAAGAGTCTCCCTTCTTCTATTCCCTCCATGACAAGTGAGTGATATGATGCTGATCTGACCTCTGCCTTGCCATCAAACAAGTGAACTGAGTGTCCTTGCTGCCGGATTTCGATCAGGGACAGCAAGTTTCTCTTCAACTCCAGGAGGTATAGAACCTCATGTAGGATATGATCAGGAAGACCAGGCAGTTTAAGCCTGACTGTGCCAAGCCCTGATGGCTTGAGTTTGGATTTATCTTCGAAATATACTGCTCCATCAACTTTGTCAGTGAATTCTTCAAAAAAATCTTTTCTAAATGTCATGTGACATGTTGCTCCTGAATCTAGCAACCAATCATCTCTCCATGAAGTAAATGAAAAATCAAATAGGTTTCAGTTACTCCATTGTTACAATGTGCTAGAACAGAATGAGCTGATTCAGCTGGTTTACCTTTGTCTTTGTCATTAGTTTTACCTTTGTCTTGATTTGTTTGCTGCTGAGCTTTAGATTGTCTGCCCCCTTTTTCTCTGAAGTTTCTTCTTTGTATTCTACCTTCTCTTCCTCTGGATGGACCTGAAGCATGTCTCTTTTCTCTCTGTGCCAAGTAGGCGGCCTCTTTAGAAGATGAAGGGACTGTCATCTTCTTTTGAAGGAGAAAAGAAAAAGAAACTTTGCTAGAGAATATCTTTTGAAGGAGAGAAAAAAAAAATATTCTTTGCTGGAAAATATACTGAAAAAACTCTTTGCTGGAAACAAAATTCTGCACAAAAACTCTTGCTAAAGACTGAATTTAAATAGACAAAGCACTCTTTGCTAAGAGACTGAATTCTGCACAAAAAAATATATATGTATATATATATATTTTTTTTTTGGATAAAAAAAAATTGTATGGGAGGCGATATGGAAGGGCGGTAATGAATATAATGAGAGGAAGTATGTGGGCGGTATTGACTATAGAATAAAGGGCGGTATGATGGGAGGGCGGTATAACAAAGTGGAATATGTGATAGCGCTGGAAGAGGGTGGTATTAAATATGTAATGGAGGGGCGGTGTTACATATATGCGCTGTCACATATATACGCAATTCAACAACAATAACGCCTAAAGAATGACGCGTTGTGTTAAAACGCAGGTAAAGGGCGGTATTACAAATTTGAAAGGGCAGTATTACACTGGAATGAATGTTATAAACGATGGAGTGGGCAGTATTAAACTGGAATAATCAAGGCATACTCAGTGTATATGAGCAGCGTATATGACAGCGTTTAAAAATGGAGCAGACAACGTATATGACAGCATTTAAAATGGAGCAGACAGCGTTATATATAAAGGCGGTGTTATGCAGGTATATATTATAGGCAGAGCGTATTGGAATAGAGAGCTCTGTAGAGTTGCAGGCATTGGGTTTGGTTGGACGGATGAAGGGAAATAGAGGCGGGGCGTATGTATGTGTAGCGGAGGGGAAGTTGATGTGGGATACGGGTATGGAGAGAGTGGTAGGATGGATGCAGGGTAGGGGAGAGGGCGCGGAGTTGTGGGATGGGAGTGTGCGGAGAGGAGAGAGGGTCATGTGCGCCGAGAGATGAGGGCAGGGCGCTGTATGTTGAGAGGTGAGGGATGAATGTGGAATGTAGGGAGAGAGCTGAGGGAATGGAGTGAGTCGATGGAGAAAGGAGGAGGCCAAAAGGCCGTTATAAAAAATTTTGAAATGGAATCTTTGCAGAATTGCAGAGGAACCTGCAATTTGTAGTGTTTCAGGAACTGCAGGATTGTAGATACTTCAGGAGCTGCAGAAGCTGGAGATGCAAATGTCAGGGCTATACAGAGAAAAAAAATGCAGAATAACAGTCTAGCAATTAAGGAGCAGCAAAAACTATTAATAAAAATTGACTGAGCAAAGGAGAGGGAGTTACACCACAGGCATAAATGCCAATAGTGGAGCTGGCTCTGATACCATGTCAAACCGGGAGGTAACTCCTCAAAATCATAATGTGTATTAGCTGAAGAATGCATATGGATTTATACATGGAGGTGAGGCTATTGGGATTCATATCCCAATGACTCTTGGCCTTCCTTATTTCCTAATATTAAATAATATACAATATTAAATGTGCACACCCATCCCATAGGATTAGGTGTCAACAATAGCAGATGGAGGTTTACACTCCATAAATTAAATGTCCCAATTGTAGAAGGGACCAAATGATATGGCAAGATGGAGGGGAGCTTGTGGAGCCCTCACCTTTGGGGAAAGTCGTTGACAATTGGGATAATGCTTGACTGCCTCTATGCAATCGTCAAAGAGGGAAGGCCAAAATTACCAAGCGTGCATGATTTTCTGCGTAGTGGCCATACAAGAGAGGTGGCCACCACAAGCATCGCTATGGCAGGCATTAAGGACTTTCTCATTTTCAGCGCGTGTGAGACAACGATGGCAAATAGTGCCAAGTCCGTAATGATAAAGGTTATCACCAATGAGAAGGTAGCAGGGGCTTGGTTTCATATACATCATCGAGAATCATGATCGAGATGGGGGCCGAATTTATGGGTTCGTAGATATGTAAGGATGTAGCCATACTAAGGATCATATGAAGTAATGGAAAAAAAATGTTCATCAAGTAAATAATCATTAACCAATGGATCATGTGTATCTATAGGAAATTCAAAAATGAGTTTAGTAAGGGCTAAACCTTTCGTACTCTTGGGTGTGACAAATTTAAGATTGAATTCCTAGAGGATAACGATCCAATGGGCGTATATCCCATTAATGATCTTTCAACTTAAGAGGAAATCCATTGGGTTGGAATTGGTCACGACCTTGGTGGAATTTGTAAGGATATAATGAGAAAGTTTTTGGACTGAGAACACGATGGCCAATGAAAATTTCTATTCATGTGAATATGACACAAGGGGTTCCCACAAGGTTCTTACTGATATAGAAGATAACATTCTCTTTTCCGGTAGCATCTTCCTAGATGAGGACTACAACGACCGAATGGAAGGAAGTGGAGATATACAGGATGAATTCCCTATAAAATTTAGCTGGGCTAATCAAGGGAGCAGAAGTGAGAGCATGTTTCAGGGCATCAACATGCCAGATAGTTATTTTTTTATATGTAGTATACCTAGGGGGGATAATATAGGATACAGAGGGAGGTACCCAAGGGAATAATATGATGTAATAATATAAGAATGATAAATAAATGGGCCATAGTTAATAAATAAATTGGTTAACCCACATTATGTAACGGACCACATGTAGCTAGGGAATAAAGTGATAAGCCCATTGTATTGGATGTATGGTATTGAAGGACCCATTGTAACTACCCATGGTATTGCATGAATGAAACCTATATAGAGGCTAGAGACTCTCCATTGAGAGATGTCAAGGATTATTGTATGGGAAAGCATATGGCTTGTGGAGTGATCTCCTTCCTTAAGGAGTGAATGTATGGCGTTGCTCTGATACCACTTGTAATAGACCTGACAATAAAATGTATAAAAAATGGAAAATATGCCCAAGAAATAACATCATTGAAGATAAAACTTCAGATCTTCATTAATATCAAAACCCTTAACGTAAGGAAACACCATAAATTCACTCCTTAAGGAAGGACATCACTCCACAAGCCATATGCTTGCCCATACAATAATCCTTGACATCTCTCAATGGAGAGTCTCTAGCCTCTATATAGGTTTCATACATGCAATACCATGGGTAGTTACAATAGGTCTCTCAATACCATACATCCAATACAATGGGATTATCACTTTATTCCCTAGCTACATGTGGTCACTTACATAATGTGGGTTAACCACTTTGTTTATTAACTAAGGCCCATTTATTTATCATTCTTATATTATTACATCATACTATTACCTTAGGTACCTCCCTCTGTACCCTATATTATCCCCCCTAGGTATACTACATTGTATCAAAATAATCCATCCATAAAGGATAGAAGCTCATGCCCCACTCACTCATCAATGATTTGGTAAATAAATGGTGTGGGGAAGTTGTCTTTGGGACAAGATTTGTTCAAGTTGAGAAATTCAGTGCAGACACGAATTGTTCCTTGTTTCTTGATAACAGGAACCGGGTTGGAAAACCACATGGTATATTCAATGGGATAGATAAAACTAGCCTGCTTGAGCTTATTGATTTCGGCTTTGATAGCCTCATGTCTCAAAGGATTTTTGGGTCTCAAACTTTTATGAACAGGAATGACATCGGTCCTTGTATCTATATGGTGTTCAACAATGGTGGGATCAAGTTCGGGAATCTCATAATAAGACCAGGCGAAAGCATCATGAAACTCCTTGAATAGCTTCATGTAAGCCTAAATTTCTTCTGGTGTGTAGTGTGCCCACAAGGTAATTTTTTCTTCGACCCCCAGTTTATCATAAATTTTTATTTTAATGATGGGAGAGATATTTTCCATGTTTCCTTCTTCAAAATAATCTAGTGCAAGGATGGGATTTCTAAACCAATCTACTTCATCATGAATGGAGTCTTTAGACTCCACAACATACTGATCATGGGTCTGCTATGGAAGGAAGTACGCACAATGGTGCATATCATCCCAAGTAAAATAAGGGGTGGTCATGGCTTCCATAATCTATTCATTGGAATGGAATATGGGAGGACTAGTGGAAGGGATACCACTTGATGTAGCGGAGATACCTGGCACATCTTCATGAGAATTATAGTTCACATTTACATCGCTACTATGGGTAGACAAAGGGCTAGTATATGAAATATCTATGGATGTTGAGACGAGGGTGTTCGACGAGGGAGGTTGGACAGAAAAATAATGGGAAGCCCCAAAGGGGTATTCCTTCGTGGATCTCATGGATGATGACAGATAGAGAATAGTGACCGAAGAGTCCGTAATCTTGACATCTAGGGGAGGTGTCACAATGGGTGCATAAATTTCGTCCAGTTCTAGTCAAGCAAAACTCACAAGTAGAGGAGTATATGATCCACTATGAGCGGCCTCTATTTCATGAATTTCTTAAAGAGAGTCACAAAATTCATCGAGACAGGGATAATGATGGGAATAGTGTTTGTATATATCACACAAATAACGAGGGTGATTTGTTTGTAATGATTCGAGGTTCTTGGTTGAATCAGGTAAGGTATTGTGGACCTCCAGGATATTAGATTCAAGAAATGTTTCATTGACCATAGGCTTGAGACGAGGAATTTCAGGACATTTATTGGTGGCATGCCCAACAACATCACATAAAGTGCATGGAGGTGTAGGCTTCAAAGGCTTAGGTCGAGCTGGAGTTGTTTGGTGAGCCTTATCCTTAGGTTCCTTATTTTTGTATTTTCCCCCCTCACCGGATGCTTTCACAATAGGAGTGGGTTACCGTTGAGGTTTTATGGCACTGAAGCAAAGGGAGAGGTCATCGTGACCGGTTGAATGGGGTCAAAGTGGTATATGGTTTAAGTTGACCAAGAAGAGTGTATTGTGGGCGATCAGTGTACCAAATCGGGATCCCTAGGGTCAAATTTGGTAAACACAATGTAGCTATAACAAGTACCGAAAATACCGTAGATGGGGTAGCTAAAAATAGTATCTAACCTAAAGGGTAATGGCCTGGTTGGACGACTCTAAAATACTTAAGTCTTGGGGGAATTGTTCCTAGTTGAAAAGGATTGGGAGAGACACTAGTAGAAGGAGAATTTGATTTAGGAGACGGTCCTGATGGATGTATTGAGTGAACAACAATAGGTGGTGAAGGTGCTGATTGTTGGCTATTCGTACCGGGTCACTTTTGAATAGCTCGAGAAACTTGCAAATGAAAACACTCGATGAGTTTGGCTCAGTGATAAGAGGTGGCAGACCAGGCAATGAACCAAGTAAGGTGGAATATTTATAGACTCTTTGTGAGTCATTGTTCAGAGGGGAGACTGACTTCGTATCGACCACTGAAGATATGATGGACTTAGGAGAGGTCTAAGACTTCGGTTCATAATATTTCAACATATCGATTGTGATGATATTTCCATTGTGCGGGAAGCACATCTTACTGTGAACTACAGATGTGAAAAATAACATCACATATGTGTAGCTACGACCCAAGAGGATGTTAAAATTCAAGGGGGAATCTGTGACTTTAATTTCAATGAAAATAGTCTTTCCTGCAAGTGTGAAAGGAAAATTGTGGAAAAAAAAGGGGTTGGGAAGAGTGACCATCCCAAGCACGTAAAGTGATGGTGGATGGGGACAGATTGGTGGACCTGAGTTTCTTTCTAACATATGTAGACATCACACAGGTGGATGCACCCTCATCTATGATACATCACTCGACATGAGGGTGAAGGGGGATGTTTTGACTTGTCAACATCAGAGATGATCAAATGATCATCTGAAGGATCCACAATTCCCAAAGAATATATTAGAGCTTTTCATTGTGATGGGAAAATTTGGAGGACTTCCAGCATTGACATGGCTACAAGAGACTATGCCAAGTCATCTACTATGCTATAGGTGTGGGAAAATTTTGCATAATGAGAATTTTGGCGTAATGACCCTTTGGGATCTTAGGAATGACCTATGCCTTAGGTTGACGAATCTATAAGGGAAATTTTTTTGTCAGAGTGGACTATGTGCATACTTTGGTTTGGGACTTGATTACAGGTGTAGTAGGTTTCTTTTCATATTGGCATGATAGGGTCTAAAGGTTGACATCAATGGTATTGACCTCGTCAGAATTCATCATGAGAATCGGGTAATCATGGGTACACTACTGCTAAGGTTGAGGACCAGTTTGACCTTGAGGTGGTTGTGCAACAACATGTCCCTGCTGAGGGAAAGGATTAGTGAGCAAAGCCATTTGAGCTAGCATAGTGTTTGGAGGAAGCGATGTGGTGGGTTGTTTTCTTCTCGACACTGCTTGGGCTTCCCACAACTGGTGCATCTGGGGTAAAAGGGGAAAATCATGAGTATAATTCCCATTTACACCACAACATGAATAATGCTTGTTCATATGAAGGATCTTGTTTTTCTTGGGTTGATCTCCATGTTGCTGGTTTGTGGTGTTAGGCTGGTTCCCTTGGGGTGCGTTTGGTTGATTAACTTGATGACCCCGGTTACCCTGCGCTTGTTGGTTCTGGTTGTCTTTCCCCTTATTATTTTTCTTAGAATTAGGGGGATTATTCATGCTTTTTTGAACATACACTTGATCTTGGGGAGGCAGTGGCTGTTGTGGCAGAGGTTGAGAAGGCACGGGATGCAAGGGTGTTGATGCCAGAGGGGCTGGAGCGTTGGGTTGTGCATAAGGATAGAATAGATATGGGGCAACATTTGGGTAAATATGTTGAGCAACAACTATCCTTGTCATCGATTTATGTGGTTGGGAAAACACATAAGGCATACTGTGACAAGGATACAAGTTTCCTGGAGGGGGATAGGTGTTGGACGAATTGGTCCCCCCCTTGGGCTAGCCATAACTCATGTGAGGAGGATCATATGGATGTGAAATATCTCCAACATTACCTTCGGTGGCATGATGTGCCCTCGGTGCATTAGCACCACCAGGTCTAGAAAGATCTGGTAAAATGAGACAAAGATAAGCAGTCTAGGTGTAGATCAAGTCATATTCTAATGCAACCTAGAGAAATTCTTCCTCGGACTGAGAAAAATGAGAGCAACATATTTACCTATAGGGGCTAAGATAATTCTAAGAAATGAATCCATATATAAATGGTCATTGAATGTAGGAGCTCTACAAAATCTCCTTCTTCTATGCCACTCCTGGACATGGTCAGAAAGGCGGGTGGCAGAAGATTGACGGAATGCGGTAAACAACTCAGTATCGGTATCATAATGGAGGGGTAGCTGGAAATACGAAAAAAACACTTTAGCAAGAGTCTCAAAAGTAGTATCAGATGCGGCGGGCTGGTCCACATACCACTTTGCAGCTTCTCTAGTGAGCGTGTGTTGGAACTAACAAAGGAGAATGGAGTCATCAATGATGGAATTAGATGAACACGACATATGAAAGGAGTAGAAATGATTAGGGGGGTCATCTCCAGTGTTTCCTCCAAACTTAGGAATATCAGAAGGAAACCTAGTTTGCATAGCTCTCCAATCTGCATGGTGGAGTATGGAATCATTGATTAACTGGATAAAATCGGGAAGTCTTAAGCCCACCATAAAAGGTAGCAAAGGAGTAGTCGGGATGGTTCCTGTAGCACTTCCACTAGAAGTGACTCCAGGATTAGGTCCAAAGCCACCTGCTCATTGGCCTCCTGCACCTACATTTGTGCTTGACATGGTGGTTATATGAGGTTGAGAAGAATAGGAATCAGAGGAAGAACTTTATGAAGCAGAAGAACTAGAGTCATAATGTGGACTTAGGGGAGGACTAACTTAGACCCTACTGGGTCGAGTAAGATGTCCTAACGAAAAATTAGGGTGAAGACCTTGAACTCTCTGTGAAAAACACCTTCGGGGCACAATGATGGAGAGTCATAAATGACACAAAAATTTTGAAGAGTGATAAACAAAGGATCTGTGATGTAGATTAATTAATTATGATATTTATGTCTTGGCTTAGTAGTGTAAACCAAGCGCTCTTCATTTTAGGTGTGAGTGTGTGCAAGCTGTGTTTTTATTTTAACTAAGCCCATACGATTATCTAAATAAAAATACAAATGTTTAAAAACTATAAATGAAACTGAAATGACAGTAAAATAAACAGCTAATCATGCCTAGATACCAACACAAATGAGGCTTTAAAATAACGAGATGAAATGAGGGTAAAATTGACTCAAAACACACTAAAATGTCCAAGAGATATAATTTCTATGAGATTGGGATCTAATGACTTAATGCTGCTAGAAATGACACAAAAGAAAACAAGAAACCAGAGGGGAAAATTTTTGTGAAAGATAAGGTTAAAGGTGAAAAACCTAGGGTAAATAATGGTACCATAAGGGAAAAGGTAAAACAAAACTCAAGAGGGAGTTTTGGTTGTAACAATAAACTATCTTAAGGATCTGTAAATATAATGGATCAAACCTTGAAAGAATGACTGAAAATGTTGCAAATATTAGAGTACCTATTCAGCTCAACCCCTTCTAAAAAGGTGGGAGTGAACTGAAACCCTAGCGGGCTTGGTTCTACTTTAAGGAGAAAAATTGAGCATATCTAGGCCTAAGATAGACTGAAACCAGGCTTTCCCAAAGACTTCTAGGTTGAGCAGGAAAATCCCCTCTGCGGACAGGGGAGATCCCTCTAGCCATGGGGTGGGTCTAGAAAAAAGGGAACACATTGAATTCCTAAATTCCTAGATTGTAAATTAAAGATGGATTGAAACAGATATCAAATTCCTAGCTTGTAAATTAAAGATGGATTGAAACAGATATCCTAACTCGGTCCAATGCTTTTGTCATGGTGCGTAGCAATGGTCCTTTGATCTTTGTCTTCATGCCTTGCGCTCTATTGGTGACGATGTGCATGCACCTGAACAAAGATCAAGGAAACGTTGATAACATACAAACATATATATTCATCTACAACTATTCAACTACTCAAGGACAGTTAAACACTTTGAATATAAATGGAAACAAAGTTGGAACCATAAACCATTAATGTATTATTGATATATGAAAAATCAGTTTACAACCTATGCCTTCAGGTTGTAGATCTCCTTTGACAGGTTCAGTCGAGCACATCTCAAACATTAGTTTGTCGTTCGGCTCAATGAGGCAATGGGCTTAAACTCACTCTCAACAATGGATTCTTCTATGTTTTCTTCAACGCACTAGCTATAACTAATGACTGTTCAACTAGCTGAATCAATGTGAGGAAGAATAATTTATAGGAGAGGAGGAGGAGGTTTGGGATCCACATAAGGTGGAGGAGAGGCATATCCCTTTAGGGAGTTGCACATTTCTAGGAACTAATAGGCAAAAGGGAGACACTCGACTTGATCCAGTCAAACAAACAACCATGACACTACTCACGAAGTTGTTAAACCATAGAATCTTCGTTTTTTATTTAAAAAAAATTCCAAAAGAAGCTCGGTGTGGGTTCCCTTCTGAGACAGAGCGTTGATGGGCGTGAGGCTCAGTGTTAATTTTTTCATGGGTGCGAGGACATCACTTCCTTCCAGCTCCGACCCAAAATCATAGGTTTATGAGGGTCTTCTTGAGGAATGATCAACAGAGATTATGTTCCTGACATGTCAAGGGATGCAATGACACTTATGGCAACATATGACAGTAAACAGGGGTCATTGAAATGGCCTTCCAATGTTTAGTATGGGGATTGCAGGGACGGTGAAAAAATACTGTGTAACAATTTCCCCCTAAAGCATGAATTCTGAGAGAGAGGGAGGGGTGAAATGCTTTAAGAGAACACGCCCAAACCAAAACCTCGTCATCGAAAGAACTGCAAGATCAAATACAACTGATATCTCTTATACACAAATATGTGTTATGGGCACTATTGTGGATGATTTTGTCACCCTCCTAGAGACAGCCTAGAGTTGCCATAAACCAGTGCCTAGGACATCTTAATATAGCAAGGAGTCCTTTATAGTTTGGGTTGTCAGTCCAAGGGACTCACTTACTATCTCTTGTTTTAAACAAGGAAATTGAAATAGGATGAATTGGTCCCAATTCTCTTTCAGTGACTGATACACGGATAGGAATAAAGTAAAGACATCAGGTAAAACTTCAGTATGATAGTATCAGATAGCTAAGAGACCGCTTTATTGTAATGAGGGCCGATTCAAGTAATATATTACAGAAATCAGATATCAAGGCGTGCGTGCAGGAAGGAAACATGAGAAGATATTATTGACAAAAGGGCGCACCAATTTACGAATCCTTAAGCCATTAATATAGCAGGAGTTATGGAAGGAGTGAACATGGAACATCATATCACTTCTAGGCCTATTTAAAGCGCTTGACCAATTCCAGGAAGGGCACCATTTAAGATGAATCCTTACTGCAAATTAGTGAGCCACTCACATTCTAGAACATGATACAAGAAGAAAGTTTGCATGAAAAGGATGATATATTAACACATGAGAGAAATTACATACTGTAATATACCAAAGTCCAGAATCCTCAATACAATCATAACCCCTCCTCACTGAGACCCAACGGGCTTTGAAACCTCACACAGAAACGCCACAAGATGCATACAATAGTCTTCTCGCTGCACAGCTCGCTTACAGAAATCTGGAACCCTAACAATGTCTTCTTTTTTGATATTTATAGAGAGAAGAGAAAATTCTGGAGGGAGAGGTAGGTATCCACACTTATTACTCTAAATTGAAAAAGAAAGGCGGGGAACCATCACGCCTTCTTCATGAATGACTAGCTATAAATGAATATACCTAACAACCTGTATACAGAAATTAATGCTGGGAGATAAAAATCTCCTTATGTACAAAACGAAAATAATAAAATATATACATCGGGATGCTTTTAGCTGAAGAAAAATCTGATGCTGTGAGGGGCCTGAGCTGGCCTGCAACTCTGGTACTGTACTCTTGGCCTTTGAGCTCAGAATTTGAATCCTGAATCTTAAATGCGGGGCGAAATTCTCTGGAGGGTTCTGTGACTCTCTGTCTGTGTTTTCTTTAATAACAGTCATTTCATGTACTGGCATCAGCTCTTTTTATTTAATTTCCCCCCCCGGAGATCATCTTCTGGTATGTTCTTGATCCTCTGAAATGGAGGAGACAGATTGATATGCCCCCTTATGCTTGATTTGAAAACCTGCAAAAACCCTGAAAATGTTAGAAAAACCCAACTAGGGTGAAGGCGGGGGTGATGGAAGTGGGAATGGATGAGACGACGCAAACACAGGTCTAAAACGGGAACATACAGGGAGGCGGGAGCAGACAATGGAGGTTTTTGTGAACGGGCGCAATAAGACACAGTATGGTCGTGAAGGAAGAATATCGGTGGATTATGACTCAAACATATAAAACGCACGCATATATATACATATCGGCGCGAGGATATAATATGAGTGCAAGGGGGGGAGAGACATATAGGCGGGCGGAGGACACACAAGAGACGACGTGGCGAGTGAATTGATGGACAGGGGGCGTGAAACAATGACACGGTGGCAGACTGTGGTACGCGGCGGGACGCAGCGATGAATGATCAACTCCAGGACACACCAACCGTCGGATGGAGGTAGGCAGATCGGACGGAGCGGGTGGATCCCGCTGACCGGACATCGGCCGAAGATTAACGCGCGGGGAGAGAGCGGTTTCCCGCTCGTACAAAAAACGCGTGGCATTTCTTGTGTGGGATCGCTGGCCTCGCGGTAAATACCGCCAGCCGACAAGAGCGGTGCGGGGGAAGACCGCTGGTTTTACTGTGCGCCGGGGCCAAAGGCAGGGCCCACACTCCTGACGATCTACGCCGTTGATTGAACATGGATCGGACGGCTGTGACGGCGCCCGGGATATAAGTGGTAAGCCCCTGCTTCTCCCAGCCCGTGGTCCTGTGGCTCGGGTCATATGAAAACTAAGGCGGGAGGGGCTAAGCTCTAAGGGGCTTCGGCCCGATATATAAAATGTACATTTTAAACGTTACAAAGCAGAATTTCGGGCGGAAGTGATAGAATGAAACGGGGCCCAGGGGTTTTATTCATTAAAACACTAGAAATGGATTTTGAAGAAGGTGGTGGCTGAATTTTAAATAGGGAAAGGAGATGTGCACAACACTGGCTCCATTTGGGGACGGCATGCTCGTTCTCGGGCATGTCGAGAACACGTAGACCATTCAAAACTTGCATTCCGCTGTTCAATTTCTGCTACGCTTTCTTTTCAGGTAACTATCAGCATCCCTCTTTTTTCCCTTATAGAAGTTAGGAACCAAAAACAACTTATGTACAGTATATACAGTGGAGTGTTTCCAAATTAGGTCAGAATTGAAAATACGGCTTGAGGAATTGGCCGTTCACGGGGGCATCCAACAATTCACCCTGCAGATTTTCTAAATAGAAAGTGTTGTTACCTCCCAGCTTGACTATTTTGAACGGCCCGAACCATAATGGATCGAATTTAGCATGCTTGCCCTTTTCTGCTCTGCGAACATCCCATCTGAGGACCAGGTCTCCAATTTGGAAATTTCTGTCTTTCGCGTGCTGATCAAAGATCTTCTTCATTTTTTCCTGGTATTCTATCAGCCTCTGGTCTACCTGGTTTCTCGTCTCCTCCAACTCTACCAACTGATAAATTCTCCTAATCATCTCGTCTGGTTCCTCTTGGTTTTCCTGCATGAAACGTGCTACTGGCAGTGCCAATTGCACAGGAAACACTGCGGCCCGCCCATACACCAGCTCATATGGAGACTTGCCTGTTGCTCTTTTGCTGGTTATCCTATTTGCCCATAGAGCAAACTTCAACTGAGAGTCCCAGTTCTTCTGATTTTCCGCTATTGTTTTCTTGAGGGCCCTTACAAGGGTTTTATTGGATGATTCTGCTAAACCGTTCCCCTGGGGGTAATACGCCGTGGAGTGAGTTAATACAATATTATATCTTTGGCAGAAATTTACAAATCTGGCAGACTTAAAAGCTTGAGCATTATCAGTTACAATTCTTGCAGGACAGCCAAACCTAGATATGATATTGTCTTCTAAAAAATTCATGATTACAGCATCTGTAGCCCTTCTTGTAGGTATGGCCTCCACCCATTTAGTAAAATAATCTGTAGCTGTCAGTATCCATTTATGTTGGCCGCTTGATGGGGGGTGTATTTCTCCTATAAAGTCTAATCCCCATTTCTGGAAGGGTTCATTTACATGCACGGGAATCAAGGGCCAAGATGCTAACTTCTGTCTTTCTGCAAACCTTTGACATTTGTCACATGTTCTGACCCAAGTAAAGGTATCTGAATATAATTTTGGCCAGTAGAAACCAGCCTTCAAGATTTTATTGGTAGTAGCTCTCCAGCTGTAGTGTCCTCCACATATTCCTTCATGGAATTCTGTCATTATATTCTGCACTTCATTTTCTGTGAGACATAGCAGTAATATACCCAAAGGGTCTCTCCAATAGAGCTGTCCATTGGCAATGACATACTTCTGGGATCTCATCCTTACAGCTCTGTAGTTTGCCTTGTTACATCCTGGAGGACAACTAAGTGTCAACAGGTATTCAACTATTTGCTTGTACCATGAACTAGTCAGATACTTCACTTGTACTCTTTGCGTGGCCATTTCTAGTCCATGTTGCTCCTCTTCTTTTTCTGATTCTTCATTTGCCATCATGGATAAATTAATGCCCAGAGCTTGATGATTAGATTCAGATAACATTTTAGCTAGTCCCTATCCTTTGATCAATTTAGTAGGCTTTATGTCTAAATCATACTCTTGGATTTTTGCAATCCATCTTCCCCTTCTGCCCTCACTGTCTCCTTGAACCAGAATGTCTTTTACAGCTGCTGTGGGAACATAAGCAGTAATATGAGATTGCAAAATATAAACTCTGAAAGCTTTAAGGGACTTTACCAGGGCATATGCCTGCTTCTCCAGTATATTATACTTTAGTTCAGCATCATACAACACCTGACTGAAGAATGCTATGGGTTGTTCATATCCTTCTTCATTTTTCTGCAATAACACTCCAGCAATCGTGTGTGGTGAAGCGAAGGAAAATACCATGAATGGCTTGCTGTAATCTGGTCCTGCTAACACAGGAGCTTCGGCAAATGCTTGTTTAATTCTTGTAAATGCATCTCTAGACTCCTGGGACCACTTAACTTCATTGTCTTTTTTCAACATATTGGTAATGTGCCTAACTATCTCTGCATAGTTAGGAATGAATCTCCTTAAAAAGTTTATTCGACCCAAGAACACCTGTACTTCTTTCTTATTTCTTGGCAGAGAAATGCTATTTATTACTTCGACTCTCTTAGGATCAATTTTTACACCATCCTTAGTCACAATATGTCCTAAGAGTTTCCCTTCGTCTAAAGCAAATAGAGATTTTTGAGGATTAAGAGAAAGGTCGTACCTTCTGCATTTTTCAAAAGTTCTTCTTAGATGCCCAATATGCTCATCATCATTCTTTGAGAACACCGTGATATCATCGAGATATACTACCAGAAACTTGTCCTGTTCTCCAACAAAGGCTATGTCCATTGCCCTTTGAAAAGTAGCACCTGCATTGATCAACCCAAATGGCATCCTTGCATACATAAAGGTTCCCCATGGCGTGGTGAACGCAGTCTTCTTCTGATCTTCTGGGAAAACAGCTACCTGATTGTAGCCTGAAAATCCATCCATCATTGACATTCTGGATGCTCCCACCACCTTCTGCAGGATGTGGTCCATTTTAGGTAGTGGGTAATTATCTTTGAGAGATGCTCTATTCAAATTTCTGAAGTCTACACATAGCCTGATTTCTCCATTCTTTTTTCTAACAGGAACAAGATTCGCTATCCATTCTGAGTACCTCAAGGGTACGATTATTTTGGCCTTCAACAATTTTTTAATTTCTTTCTCAATTGAGGGAAGAAGCAGAGGATTAATCTGTCTGAGCTTCTGTTTGTATGGCTTCGTATCTTCCCTAAGTGGGATCTTGTGCTGTATGATATTTACATCAAAAGTTTTTAGGTCCTCATAGGACCAAGCAAAAACATCTTTATAAGACTGAAATAACTTCAAATACTTTTCTTTATATTCTTCTGAGATTCTTTTAGATAATCTAACAATTTTGGGATCAGTAGCGGTACCCAAATTTAAATCTCTCATTTGATCTTCTTCTACTGCTTTGTCTGGCTGCATGGGGACATCATTCTTGTTGAATAGTCTTTCTAGAGGTACTAGTCCTCTAGGGATGACATTTCCTTTTAACTGCAATACTCTGTTTCCTGCTATATTCTCTTCCCATTTACCTTCAGCAATATTTTCAGCTTCTTCCTCCTCCTCATCATCAATTTCCATACCTGTGAATTCTCCCACTGTCTCCATGAATCTCTTCATCTGTTCATCATCTTCAAAGACCTGCCAATGCTTAATATTGTCTGGGATAGATGGTCTGTAACGTACCTCTACTTCATATCTTAACAATGGGTTCTGAGGAGGTCGGAACGTACCAGCAGCCACAGCAAGAGAGTCTGCTATTCTGTTATGCTCCCGGGGCATGAACTGTATATTAAATGCTAAGAAGAAATTTTCTATCATGTCCCATACTTCGTTTCTATATGCTCTGAGCCGAGGATGCTTAGTTTGGCATTCGTTCTTAATCTGTCTCACTACTAGCTCAGAGTCTCCAAACACTTTCAGACATCGAATGCCCATGTTTCTAGCTGTCTGTAGGCCCAATAGCAAAGCTTCGTACTCAGCTACATTGTTTGTAGCTTCATACTCTAATTTGAAAGACAGCGGCACCCATTTTCCTGTGGGGGAGATTAGCAATACCCCAGCCCCGTTACCTTCTCTGGAATTTGCTCCATCGAAATGCAAAGTCCATACTTTTGATTTCTGGCCTTTCTTGGATTGCTCGGCTTGGAATTGACCAGAGGGGGACTCATGTGCATAGTCTTGACTCTCTTCTAACACAAAACATGAGAAGTCACCCTCTTTATTATAAACTGGAGAATTGTCTGAGCAATCAGCAGTGGTCACCATTTTAACAAATCTAGTCTCCCTAGACAGCCTCCTCTCCTGACCACCAAAGACTGGGACAGTGGCATATGTCAAGTCTAGTTTAATTGATCCCCCAATCTTAGTACCCCAGGACCTTGACAACAGCATGCCAAAGCGAGCTGGGATATCAGCGACCACAATATCCATGACCACACTTTTTGCTGGGATTTGAGCTAGATTGACCACTAGATCTTTAATCATTCCCAAGCAATTGACCCTTTTCGAATCAAATGAATATAGATCTTTATATGGTCTTGTAATTTGCAGCCCTAGTTGCTCCATGACGGACAGAGGCATAAGATTGTGGGAGGCTCCAGAATCTAGCATACAATTATGAAGCAGCAGGTCATGAATGACTAGGGACACATAAAAGGGAGGAGTTGAAGGGTCTATCTCCTCAACGTGTGGGCCAAAGACTACCATAGGTCTTTCTTCTTGAAGATTTAGACTATCAGGTACAATTTGTGGTTCAGAAATAGGCATGAAAGAGGTGACCTGAGACTGATATACAGGCTGTTTCAACAATTCAGTCAGAGGAACATGAATCTTAATCTTTTCGAGCTCTTTTTGCAGATTAAAAGCAGATGTGGACTTTTCTATTATTACTTCTTTTGACTCCTTATTCTCAACTGAGGACTTGACTTCTTGGGACACTGGCTCAGCATTAGAAGGACTGCCTACTTTTGAAGAGGAAGGAATTTGATCATTTGACTGCAAGGGGGTATTTAGGAAATTCTTACCTTTTTCAACATTCTTTTTGGTCGCTGACTCCTTCTGAGCGGATGCTTCTTTCTGAGGTATTTCTTCCTCTTGCTCCTGAGTTCTGGTCCTCTTCCTTGAGGATCTGAGGTCATATCTAACATTGAACTGGGCTTCCATGAAATCAGCAAACTGCTTGCAGTAATGGTCAATCTCAGCTTCTTCATCTTATGCTTGCACTGGGCACTCCATATCATCATTATTTGAAAAGGCCAGATTCGAATCTTCTAATCCATAAGCTGCATTTCCAGTGGAGTCATCTGCTGGTCCTTCCAGGTACAAGGGGTGAGGTACCTGATCTTGCTGTTCCCTTGTCTCTCTTGGTAGTATTTGCAATGGAGGCTTTCTATACTGAGGATTATATCCTCTGTTTGGAGCATTGTAATAGTTTTTAGGAGCTGCATTTTTGGCTTCCAGCTCCATCTTGACCATCTTCTTTATCATCTTACTTATTTCATCCATTTTATCTGAATCCTTTTCTTGATTAGAGGTAGAAACCTCTTCTTTGCCTTTTCTTCTGACATCTGGTTCAATTTTCCCTTTTAACTTTCCTGTGGAGGCAAAGTTCGCTTCTAGCTCCAGAGCATCTGCTTGTGCATCATCTAAATTGGCAGGCTTTCTTTCTCTTAAGGAGAATCCAAAGTCAAAATCAAAGGCTGCTATGAAAACTATCTTGGCAGCAGCTTCATTTGGATTCATTTATGGGGGCAAGCTCAGATATAACTTGTTGAATCTTTTGATGAATTCTGATACCCCTTCATTCTGTTTCTTCTTGATGGTATTTAGCTCAGTAAGGCACATTCCAAAATCCTTCTTTTCTCCCCACTTCCTGAGGAAAACGTTTTCCATCTGATCCCAGGTTGTTACAAAACGATTACCCAATGTTTTAAACCATTTTCTAGCTTCACCTTCTAAAGACTGCACAAATAATCTCAAAACCACATCCAGGTGTTCAACATTCAAATTTTCTGCAAAAGAGCAGAAGGTCTCGAGATGTTTCTGAGCATCCACGTCATTTTCACCATTGAACCTTGGCAGAATCTTCAGATAATCCTGTGGCATATCGTTCAACACTTGGGGTAAGGCCAGAGGAGCGTATTTTTTCAGGAGAAAAGCAGGAACATTGGCCATTGGAGGCGGTGGGGGTTGCACAACAATCTGAGAAACAAAAGAAGGGAGAGGGGTAGGGGGAAGCGGAGTGTGAATGACAATGGGAATATATTGAACTGAGGTCTGAGGTGTGGATGGGAATAGTTCTCGGTTGACGGGAGCTACTTCAGTGACCTCTTTAATTTCCTCAGCCTCGAAAACAGGATAAGGTTCTTCCCCAAATAAAGTATCTCCCCTACGTGGGGTTTCTAGATAAACTTCGGGATTTTCTGTTCTAACTTCTTGAGAAGAAGAGGGCGGATAATCTTCAACAGAACACTCAGGATTTTCAGCACGGGCTGACTTCCTCTCCTTCCAGACCTTTTTATGAATAATTTTCTCTGGGTCAGACACGTAGGGTGTTTTCGGTTGGGCTGTATCTGACCTCAAATGCGGCCTACGAGGAGCCAGGACTACTAATAAGATTTATCAAATAAGGACCAGTGGAGTCGCCAAGGTGAGAAATTTGCAACTCTTCACCTCTCTGTGCTCACCTGATTAGAGAGTGAAATAAAATGTCGAAAACCCAGGGAAGCTGATATTCTTGAATTCGGTCCCCGGCAACGGCGCCAGAAAGATGTTGTGGATGATTTTGTCACCCTCCTAGAGACATTCTAGAGTTGCCATAGACCAGTGCCTAGGACATCTTAATATAGAAAGGAGTCCTTTATGATTTGGGTTGTCAGTCCAAGGGACTCACTTACTATCTCTTGTTCTAAACAAGGAAAATGAAATAGATTGAATCGGTCCAAATTCTCTTTCAGAGGCTGATACACAGATAGGAATAAAGTAAAGACATCATGTAAAACTTCAGCATGGTAGTATCAGACAGTTAAGAGACCGCTTTACTTTAAATAGGGCCGATTCAAATAATATATTACAGAAATCAGATATCAAGGAGTGCGGGCAGGAAGGAAACATGAGAAGATATTACTGACAAAAGGGCGCATCAATTTACGAATCCTCAAGCCATTAATATAGCAGAAATTATGAAAAGAGTGAACATGGAACAGCATATCACTTCTAGGCCTATTTAAAGTGCTTGACCAATTCCAGAAAGGGCACCATTTAAGATGAATCCTTACTGCAAATTAGTGAGCCACTCGCATTCTAGAACATGATACAAGAAGAAAGTTTGCATGAAAAGGATGATATATTAACACATGAGAGAAATTACATACTGTAATATACCAAAGTCCAGAATCCTCAATACAATCATAACCCCTCCTCACTGAGACCCAACGGGCTCTGAAACCTCACACAGAAACGCCACAAGATGCATACAATAGTCTTCCCGCTGCACAGCTCGCTTACAGAAATCTGGAACCCTAACAATGTCTTCTTTTTTGATATTTATAGAGAGAAGAGAAACTTCTGGAGGGAGAGGTAGGTATCCACACTTATTACTAAAAATTGAAAAATAAAGGCGGGGAAACATCACGCCTTCTTCATGAATGACTAGTTATAAATGAATATACCTAACAACCTGTATACAGAAATTAATGCTGGGAGATAAAAATCTCCTTATGTACAAAACGAAAATAATAAAATATATACATCGGGATGCTTTTAGCTGAAGAAAAATCTGATGCCGTGAGGGGCCTGAGCTGGCCTGCAACTCTGGTACTGTACTCTTGGCCTTTGAGCTCAGAATTTGAATCCTGAATCTTAAATGCGGGGCGAAATTCTCTAGAGGGTTATGTGACTCTCTGTCTGTGTTTTCTTTAATAACAGTCATTTCATGTACCGTCTTCAGCTCTTTTTATTTAATTTCGCCCACAGGAGATCATCTTCTGGTATGTTTTTGATCCTCTGAAATGGAGGCGACAGATTGATATGCCCCCTTATGCTTGATTTGAAAATGGAAGTGGGAATGGATGAGACGACGCAAACACAGGTCTAAAACGGGAACATACAGGGAGGCGGGAGCAGACAATGGAGGTTTTTGTGAACGGGCGCAATAAGACACATTATGGTCGTGAAGGAAGAATATCGGTGGATTATGAATCAAACATATAAAACACATGCATATATATATACATATCAGCGCGAGGATATAATATGAGCGCACGGGGGGAGAGGCATATAGGCGAGCGGGAAACAAGCAAGAGACGACGTGGCGGGTACGTTGATGGGCGGAGACATGAAACAGTGACACGATGGCAGACTGTGGGACGTGGCGGGACACAGCAATGGACGGACGGCTTATTGTATCTCCGCCGTCGGATAGAGATCTAGAGATCCGACGGTCTGCGTGAACCCCGCTGACCGGACATCGACCGAAGATTAACGCGCGGGGAGAGAGCGGTTTCCCGCTCGTACAAAGGACGCGTGGCATTTCTTGTGTGGGATCGCTAGTCCCGCGGTAAATACCGCCAGCCGACAAGAGCGGTGCGGGGAAAGACCACTGGTTTTACTATGCGCCGGGACCAAAGGCAGGGCCCACACTCCTGACGATCTGCGTCGTTGATTGAACAGGGATCGGACGGCTGTGACGGCGCCCGGGATATAAGTGATAAGCCCTCTTTTCTCTTAGTCCGTGGTCCTGTAGCCCGGGTCACATGAACGTCAAAGCGGGAGGAGCTAAGGTTTAAGGGGCTTCGGCCCGATAAATAAAATATGCATTTTAAACGTTATAGAGCAGATTTTCTGGCAGGGATGACAGAATTAAACGGGGCCCAGGGGTTTTATTCATTAAAACACTAGAAATGGATTTTGAAGAAGGTGGTGGCCGAATTTTAAATAGGGAAAGGAGATGTGCACAACAGGCACATCCATCCATAACAGAGAACATGTAATAAGATCCTAGGTATGGATGCAGCCATCCAGTGAAAAAGGATCATCAAATAGACTCAAGTATGGTCGCAGCCATCAATCAAAAGAGTCATGTATATAGTCATGATAAACCAAATCATCCCACATCTTGGATTTTATCAGACAAAACCCAGGGTCTTGCTCTCCATCTGGACCTGAACAAGTACAAATTCAAGCATGTGAATGAATGATTCAAAGTTGAACATGTAAGAAAGTCACTTGATTACCAGCCAATGATGAAATTTGTTAACAGGTGCAAGAGAGACCATCAATAATGACAATGGTTCTCAAGGTACTCCTAGTACAATCCACAAAATGTGAACAATGAGCTGGAGTCAAACACCTGCGAAATCACTCGATCGAAGGCCAATGAAGACAACATGTCATCGAATGCAAAGAACTTTCCATTGAGGCATGCAAGCTCTAAGGTACCAGTAGGGAGTCTCTAGATTAGCTTCCTGGATAATGAGTTGAAGTCGACAAGTAGTGACCGGTCGAAGGAGGGCCATAATGTTTCCCACATCATCGACACAAGACAGAGGAATAAGATGATAGTGAATCAATACTAAACAGAAGATCAGGGGTTAAAAACTTCAGAAGGAACTTCTCTTGAAAATATTGGTGACACGACTCTCGAATTTGGCATTATTTGACATCAAGGTATCTAAGCTCATGGTGAAGAGGCAAAGAGCAGATGGGAGATAAAAAAGAATAACCCAAACCCATGGAGGGAAAATGACGAATATGGGATGTCCCAAGCCCGACACAAACTGCAGGCAAGTGCCATGTTCAAGAGTGACATACTTCCGACATGACTAAGAACTGGTTCCATTTTCCCCCACCATTTCTGGTGAGTACCCCAATTATTTTTGGAAACAAGCTTGAAGGGGATAGCATATTCTTGTTGTGTAAGTTTTTCCTTTGAAAAAAACCATCCTAGTACATTTTACGAGCCCTAGGAAGGAAGAACTCGGTACCGTCATGATGACGGCATCTAATGTCATTTAATTTTAACGATTCTGACAAAGGTAAAACTTGGTGTCTTTTCATTTTTAGAGAGTTTGAAAAGAAGAGGAAAATAAAACTCCGGTAGGTCCCTATTCATAGGTAGTCTCACAGTTTTGAAAAGGTAGAAAATAATATCTGAGAGAACCTCTTATCCATGTTCGACCAAGATATTCCTTTTTCGTAAATAATCTATCCCAGCCCAAAAAGGGGTAAAATTATATTGGGAAAATGACATTTCATGGAATTTAGTGAGTTCAAAATGACAAGATTCTCGGAAATCTTTTCAATTTTTGAGACTTGGAAAAGAGCTGAAAGTTGACTCCTCTTGGACAGGGAAAATTTTAAGAACCCCCTAAATTTATATGTATAATAAATGGGTGAATCCCTATGATACATAGGAAAAATGGAAGGTCATTTTATTAATAATATAATATGTATATATAATTTTTTTGGTGAATCTCTCATGAGATTATATTATCTTGTAAAATCATGGCAAATCACTGGTACAAATGGCGAATCACTAGTACAAAATGGCGAATCATTGTCTAGTGGAGTTCGAGGTGTTGGTTCCAATGAAGATATGGTAGTTGAACCAAGAGTTGAAGGAAGCGAACCACCAAGACCAAGCATGGCACATGGTGACTCGTGAGGGAAGTAGTTCTCGTGCAGTTTGGAAAATGCGTTCTAGTTCTACTAAGCGTAGTGTTGCTGCTCATGCTACTACTAGCATTGATATTGAGGTTGGAGAGGAGTTTTAGGAAGCATGGAAGGTAGAAGTGGTGAAGAATTAAAAATATAACCCCATGATGGGCTCCATTTTGCCCTTTGGTAGTTGGGCCTACAAGATCTTTTGTCCATTGAACCAACAATTAACCGTTCAACCAACAATCAACTTGACTGATTTGATTAGGTACGAGTCAACTTAGACTAATCTTCAAAACTATGATTTTCACTATCCCATATTTATCACACTAATGCTACACAACATTGAGAATTTGCACCCAACTCTCATGCATGCACACAAAATTTTCATTAACATCTATAACCCTAACCAAGTGAGAATTGATCAACAATTTGCACCAAAGTTTGTTATAGTGTTGAAATTTCATAAGAAATTTAGATCCATGGTACCTTAAATAAATTTTGAGATAACATCCACAAATTCGACCACAATAAATAAAAATTGTGATAAATTTTAAACCTACAAAAATTAGGTTTCTTGTTCCTAGGAACGATCATAAGAAGTAGTTGACATATAGGTCGAGTTTTGAGCATTGACACATTGATAATGCAATGTCTTAGGTCAAAACTCACACATTGAAAAGTCATCAATGAAGAGAAGAAAATATCATTATGAATTACACATACTCCAAACTTCCTAGAAAATTCTACTTAGTTGTCTGCAACTCAGCTATACATAATCTTATAGTAAATCCAAATTCCACAAATCCTTCTTCACATAGCTAATAAATGGCCATTGGAAGAGCAATCAATAGATTATTTCATATTGAACTTCATAGCCATAGCACTCCTATGTATTGTATGATGTATTGTATCATGTTGACTGCTATAACTTGTACTTTATCTCTCTGCTGAATTTGAAGAATAATAAGAAGATTTGATCAAAGGGTTTTTCTCACATTGGAGTTTTTCCCTGGCATCTGCCAAAATATTGTGTCCTCTTGTCTTGACTTGTATTTTAGTTATTTTCTTATGTTCTATCAACATTTACTGTCAATGTTAATGTGATTGCTAAATAGGAAATTGAATTGGGCTAAAAGATTGAAGTAAATTACTCCAAGCATAGAAAATACCATTGTTAACTAAAAATTAACACATTTTTTTATTAATATGTTTTGACATTAATTACAATTTGTTTTAGATCCAAAAATATAGGATCCAATCAACCCAAAATAGGAACATAAATTATCATGACAATAGTTATCTCATGATCCTCCAGATGATCTCAAGCTCCATGTGGAAATAAAGCCATTTATTGGATACACATCACCGTTCAATCTAACAAACTAAATTCTCTAGAAATTACCAAGGTAAAATCAGAAAATTAAATTATGCCCCTACATTAAGACATGACCATCTAAAAATTAAATGACCATCTAACAAGTGAAGCAGAAGTTTTTTTTACAAATGCGAGTTCTCTTAGTGCTTTCGATATGGCATCCTCCAGAGTCCACAACTACTTGATATGGCCAGTTATCATATATGAACAAGGTCTTTATGATTATATCAACTAATAGTGATGCACACTAAATATTGAATTCTCCTACACATTCATAGTAATTAATTCATTGCAAAAAATAATAATAAAAATATAATTCAACAAGAAATGAGGAATTACAATATGAAAAAATTATCCAAATGATCAAACAATGATGTTAGTGTGAAAAAATTAATCCAAATGGAAAAATATTATCCACATCAATGCCAACTTTAACATATAATAGGTTAAATCTAAGATGGAACAAGAAAAAATATTAGAACAAAGAAAGGGTATCTAATTCCATGTGTGAAGGTTCGTTGCTACCCTAAAAGGCTAGAAATATGGGTTTTTTGGGACTCAAAGTGATTTCCAAGTCTCATCAAGGATATCTGGTAGGTCATCAAGCCTTTAGAAAAAGTGGGAATGAAAGGAGACTTAGAACAGAAAATGGAATAAAGTTGTGAAGTGGCCAACCAAGATTGGTTGGAAGGTGGCATGGGTCATAAAAACCAAGAAGCACCTACCAAGTCATATAGTTTTCAAATTCAAGTAAAGAATATGAGGAAACTAAACAAAAAGATATGTTTTGCATTTCCATTTTCTAATCAAGCAACTAATTTTCCTTTCAGTGAAATTAAAAGAATATCTAATTGTTCTTATTGTACAAACTGTCATCATAAATTTATTCTACTTAAATAACATGTGTTAGATATATTCACAAAAAATTATTAGTAGCACAACTATGTTAGTATTTTTAAAATAATTTTATAGCTTCCTCAAGAATATTTTTACAAAAAAGTATTCCATGAACTCACCTTCCAGCCTTCTCACTGGGATGCTTCACAATGTCTTAATAGTCGTAGTCTAACAACAACATCAGAGATTATGTGAACCAAAAAGAAATGAACACCTACATTTGGCCAAGTCTTGTTTCTGTGTGAATCAGTATATGTTTCAACATTAATTAAGGCTTGAGGATACAAGACATCAAGTGAAAACAACCTCAAATATCACACATTGACCTTCACCAATAACTGCAAGCATGTATATTTTTGTTTTATGAAAGGGGGCTTGTGCTAACTATAGTTGATGTTGACTAGTGCCATTCATTACAAGCTGCTAATAAGGTGGATTTGGAGCTAAAATTATGATGAAATATTTTTATTAATTACGAAAGTATGGAGTAATATTATAACATTGAGATAAAATATTGTTTATAGGTTTCAAGTGTGGATGGAAGTGAATGAAAAATTTAGGAAGTTTTATTTTGAAACTTTCATATACCTATGGTGGTAGAATACTCATGCCACAATTGGCAGAATTTTAGAAATTTGAACATCTGTAGAACTTCATATGTAGTATATATATTAAACAAGATGGCCACAAACATATGCATCATGGTCATGTAAACCCAAACCCAGAGCACATCAAGCAAGTACTGGTATATTTCATACTTTGTACCTAGTAGTACAAGAATACTACAAGTACAGGAATACAACACCAGATATTGGTGTGTATTGTGACCATCCGGGTATGATAAGGCCCTCCTTAAAAGGAAATTTAGTGTGGATTTCCCATAAAAAGTGTTTTTTCTTTTAGAAATAATGCATGAAAATAAAAGGAGAAGGTGGGTTGAAGATCTAAAACTCTAGCCTATCATTTTCTAGGTGCAAGGAAAAAGTGTATAAATCATGCTTGGAGGCTCTTCATCTAATGTGTGGTGTATGATATGTTAATAACCCTTGGTTGTGCCATGATGGATATTCACACTCAAGATAGCTTTCTTATGGGAATTTCTAGACCTTGTCTTGATGCTTATGTGGTACACTTCCTTAGATCATTGGAGATGTTGACTGCACAAATATTTTCATGGAATGTTTTGACACCTAAAATGAGCCTTGGGTGCATGTTTCATAGAAAAATAAATTTTACCTCTTGAAATCATCTCACTTTTGGTTTTTTTTTCCCAACAAAAAGGGGTATCTGTATCACCTGCCTATGATCTACAAATAAATCACTGAGAATTAACTATGCCAAAAAGTAAAATAAACAAGGAAAATAGTAATAATATTTGGGAAGGATCCAACAATAGGTTTTTTCCATTGGCTCTTGAAGTCAAAAAAGAGATAGATAATTCCAGTGAGGCATCTATGTTAGATGAATCTCACTACGTAACACTATTTTGAATCCTACAACATATGCCTGGACACGACCCTACTCTTATTGTTTAAACCTAATCAGAGGAAATTTCTTACCTTACCAATCTTTGTGGTCAAGGACCACTAGGAAAAATCATAATAATCTTAGTGAAAGCAGGGGACAAAGGCCCACACCATGTCACAAAATTAACTTGACTAGGCTGAAAAATAAAGATGTAAGCATTCACCAACAGTGTAAAATACATGAGGAAGATGACCAAGTGCCCAAGATTTACTCATTCCAAATTTCCAGGAATTTACAAGTCTTTTAGATTTTGAATCTGCAATGGCAGAGATCAAAACTCCTAGAATTCAGCCTCGTTGAAATGATTTTTTCTTATATTAAAAAGCTATTCCTCCTTGAAACCTGCACATTAAGTCCCAAAATTCCTGTGCATGCCGCCAAGAATATAATTAGGGAGGTGTACCCTCCAGTTCAGTATGCATGCATTTGAGAATGCATACCATCCATATTAGTGATATTCCTCTCTCCTTGTGTGCACCAATTTGTTAATCCATCAAATTTAAAAATGTACCCTGTTGCAACAGTCCAAAACCATCCATTGAAATGAATATCACAAGTGAAAAATCATGCCATATGACATGTAGCAAGCATATTTTAGAGTTTTTCAGTAGATATTTTGTAGATATTTTGAATCAATTTCATCCCACCTTGTTAGCATTAGCACATAGAAGTGTTGGAAGCCAATGAATTTCTCTTGTATTGGTCAGCAAGAAAATGACATCATGGATGTCAATGAAACATTTAAGCTACATACAGTCCTTCATAATATTTTATAGTTCGTCTATTGTCACAAAATGTCCAAGCATTAGAATGGTCATAGAAACACCCTCTTCTTCCTGCTTAGTAAGGTTTCAACCAAAACAATTTAGCAAAATATAGTCACATGCCTCTCAAAATAATTAACAAATAAATCAAGCCACTAAAGGATATAGAAACTACCACACCAAGAAAAATGTGCTTCAAATTCTATGTTGTTACATTACCTTTTAGTTGACATCCATTCAGAAAATCATCATGAGTATATAAACAATAGCACAGAGGATTCAACATAGCCACATGATCATGGCCAATTAATGTGATATGTCTAACACCCTCAAGCCTGCATATTGAAAAAAAAACACATTAACTTAAAAGACAAGTACTGAGTGGAAGATGCATTCTCATGTAAGTCAATGGAACCTACCATAATATTACAAGCAACCTAACACCCAAGTGTACCAGCTACAAGAAGAAGGATAAGGATACCCTTCGAAGTTCCTATACTATATAAAGTCAGAAGATCCAATAGCATTTCATCAAGTCCATTCTTTTGAAGATTGATACCTCCCTATGATTTTTTTTTTTTTTTTGGGAATTTACAATTGAGGATGGATCATGGTCACTTACAATTTTGGGGAGTCCAACTCAATGAAAAGAAAATATTTGGTTTGTGATGTGTTATTATACAGTTATTTCCTTTAACATTGAGGGTTCTATTATGTTATAGTATCCGTACTACTGTCGTTGATATTATTATATACCGAAAACAAGTGACAGTGATAATTGTGCATTTAACAAAACACCAGATCACTGTCTATCCAAATTCAAAACCCATAAATTTTAATGGTGCATTTTTAACCCATAAATTTATTAACTGAACAAATTCCAAATATTCTCAAATTCTACTATTCAAATTCTTTAACAATGATAATGCTCCATATTGTATCTTTTCCCAAATATTTCCAAGATCTATAATCCAATTACATTCATAATTGTATTACTCCATACCTTATCTACCTAGGTCAAAACATGACCTGAAAAAACATGCTATCAACAATAAGGCCCCTCATACTTGGATATTACAACTGTTATCCCTCCACCAAATTGGTCATGAGTACATTCCATTTGAATTAAATACTTCCATGGAAGGATTCACAATCTCGACATGTCTAGTATCTACACGCTCATGCATCTGCAATATTGATCTGAAAATATGAATTTATTAAGAATTTTCTTTCTATATATATGACTTCTCAAGATGATCTTTTCATTTGTAGCTTTTATTTCTAACTTCTTGATGCATAGTTAATCGAAGTAAAACGACAATTCCCATGTCTGATAATGGTGGGAATGTTAAGGGAAGCCATGAACTAGCTGGGTTCAGGAAGGCGTAGAGAGCCGAGGGACCTGCAAGTGTTCTAGCCATTGGGACTGCTAATCCTCCAAGGATATTTTTTCAGAGCTCATATCCGGATTTTTATTTTTATATTACCAACTCCAGCCATAAGACTGAAATCAAAGAAAATTTCAAGCGCATGTGTAAGATCCATTACATGAACTTTGAGTTTGTTCCCATTTTCATCATTGTTGTCTGTTATTCAAAATAATTTTAGAAGTTCCTCAGACTTAATGTTGTTGTTTGATTTTCCTAGTAAATAATTCCATACATCTTATCCTTTCATTTTTCAATGAACTCCTTGGTATCCAAGACAAAGAGTAAGAATACTTCTTTGATACTTTTCCTATGATCAGTTGCCTACCTATTGTTGTGAGCTTTAAAGCATTCCATACATCATATTCTTTCATTTTTTAGTGAAATCCTTGGTATGCCATCCAAAGTGTAAGCATACCTCTTTGATTGTTTTCCTGTGATTAACTGCCTAAAAATTTAATTAACATAGAAAACATCTTTCTCCCAAAAAAAACCTTCCTCAATAGGTTTTCCGCAGTATTATGTGGGTATTGTCAGTTCTGTCAACACTATAGAACCAGAATCGATATTGTCAGTTCTGTGAACATACTAGATTGTACAAAATTATCAATGAATTAATTTTCTTAAGTTTTAAATAATACATGCTACATACTTGAGAGCAATAAGATATCTAGACACTTCTAATTTCATCAGTTACCTTCACATCTGATGAAAAGTGAAACCTACTATAGGATAGGTTAACTTTCATTTTATCATATGAACCTGCAACCTTCAAAATCTGTATCAAAGCTGCAAATTCATAAGTCCAATCCTTTGATCCTGGGACTTGTGGGTTATGGGCCCACGTGTATATATATATATCGAAAGCTAATTCCGATATTAAACCATAAAATAGGGCCAGCATGTCACAAAATAACAACCAAAAAATCAACTTAATCCTTAAACCTTTATTAATCTAACACTCTATTCTTGCACAGATTGTGTCAAAAGCCTTGAAACAAACAACGAATCTGAGTTTCATAAGATTAATAAAGGTTTAAGGATTAAGTTGATTTTTTGGTTGTTATTTTGTGACATGCTGGCCCTATTTTATGGTTTAATATCGGAAATAAAATAAAACAGAGATTTTCATAATCGTTGACCAACAAATGATGGCCCACCTTTATGGCTTAAACCCTAGAACTCAAAACATTCCACTTTAATTTACAAAAAATCGGAAGCAAATAAAACCAATCCACAATATTCCTTAAACCTTGAGTTTCTGAAAGCGGTCCCACATTGGCGCGCTTAAAACCGTAACTCAAAAAGGATTCAACCAAAATTCATAACACATCAGATCCATTAACGTTTAAACCTCTGAGCACTTTTATTCGTGATAACCGTCGATCGAAAATCAAACGGTTATCATTCTTCATAAACACATAAGCATTATGCGAAGTGATCCTACGACCATCGCACTCCACATTTGTTTGACAACCGATCTGACGGATATCATGTAACAAAGATGCACGCTTTTTAATTCTCCAAACTCAAGCGATTTTTTTTTTTTTTGTGACAGCACGCCTGACTCGGGAGGTGTATCGTGTTCGTTTATCAAATTACCACCAACAACCCAAAATATGTGCGATAATATTTTTCCGGTTTCCTAAAACCGCTTCTCTATTCCAACACATAGTTTCGCTGTGCCTTCATCTTCATGGTTCCAACGCACTATTGTGTGGTTCCAAATCACAGTTCCAACCAAATATGTGAATTGAACACAATACTTATTGCACAAAAATGAAAGCTCTTTCTATAATCTGATACCGACATTGGATTGCCATCGATCCTTACAGTGATCAATGGTCGATCATGTTGAAAATGGCAACAAGAAACAGTGAAGGAGGCCTCCTGAGACATCTTTCCTGATCCTAGTTGGAAAGTGATCACCTAAACTAGGTGGGGACCACACATGTGATTTTTGTCGAAAAATCTATTTTTAGACTATGTCTATTTTTAGACATACGGAGCATGATTCGGGGATTCCAGTTGGATATTCTTGAAGTATGCGACATGTTGGTAAAAATAGATGAGACTCATATTTTTAGGTCACAGGCTATTTTTAGACTGCCTCTCCTAAAAATATGGAAGTCAAATATTATTTACCCTTAATAATATTTAGACTATAAACAACAGTTTACTCTCTTGGAGCACTTCAGTTTGACCCCCGAAGGTGGGGCATGCAGCTGACATAAGGAAATTCGAATTTCCTATGAGTTAAGTGAGCTATTGCATGTTAGACTTCAGTTAGACTCATGTGGCAGAGTTTTGGTGGAGTTGATTGAGGAGTTAATGGAGGTAGTGTTCTGGTTAACTAGTTGAACTAGTTGTATTTAGTTTAACTGGCTAATACACTAGAGATGAGTTGTGTGAATTAAATATTATTTAATTCACTAATTATTAACTCATTATTCAACTAAAGAACACATCAGTTTAACTCAGTGCATGGACAGTTCAGTGGAGACCAGTGAAAGAGGTAGATGAAAAGGTGAGTAAAGCTATCAGTTGGAGGATCAGTTTTGCATGGGATTTGCATTACACTTGGAGGAAATTACCAATGAAAATTGCGCAGTGAAGCCAAGGAGATTCGAACCTTGGATCTCTATTTAGACCAGCCTTGATTGCGCAATAGAGGCAGAGAAGTAGTGGGTGTGTTTTGAACCTGTGACTTGTTCAAAACCAAGCTAGTTTTGTGTAGCTTTGGGAGATAGTACTGAGTACTTGTGAGGAGTTTGTACTATGTATTTGCTGCATGTTCTCTCCATTTATAATATACTATAGCTGCGAGGTTTTCAGCTATAAGCTTTCCCCATACATACTGTGTTAATGTGTGTGATGATTTGATGTGCTATCGCTTCTATTCTTTCCGCATGTGACAATTAATTGTAGAAGAGATTATGTGTTATGCATGCAATTCGAAATTGATGTGTGATCAGGTTAATCTCCATTGAATAAGTGATTTATTCAGCTAAGTTCTACATGGTATCGGAGCAATATTAATTGTCGAGATCTATTACGGTGATTGCAAACTTATTTCCTCGGACAGAGCCTGCATACGGGCCAGATAGCCTCCGGATTCATCTTTCTTTGGAAAGTGAAAGGTCTGGTAAAAGCCCATGCAGTCAATATCTGATTTGGAAATAATTTGTTCTCAAGTGTAGATCGGAAGCGATTGAGTTATCAGCTGGTGGTGAAATTCGAGTTTGCAGATTTGTGTTCTTGGTGCCGCAGTGAAAATGTCTTTCATCGGGTTGCGACTAGAATATGCCTTGGAAGGCAGTTCGAATTATGTTGCATGGAAGGACCGCATGGAGGCTGTATTAGATGATCATGGGCTGTTGGAATTTGTGGAGAAAGAGATTCCAAAGCCTACTTCTAATGATGCTGCTATTGTGGAAGCATGGCAAAAGAAACAAGCAAAATGTCGAAGGATCCTGTTGGAGGGTGTAAAGGATCACATTGTATCCAGTTTACACGGGAAGGCCTCTCCATATTTGATGTGGAAAGCCTTGAAGGATCTGTACCAAAGCAAGAGCGATCAGAGGAAGCTGGCGCTCAAAGATAGACTCAGGAACATCAAGTGTGAGAAGGGGGAAAGTATGCCGAAGTACCTCACGAGGTTCACCCAATGTCGGGATGAGCTGGGAAGTGTTGGTGTGACGGTGGTGGATGAGGATCTAGTGAGTTTGGCACTTCTTGGTTTGCCGAAGAGTTGGCATGCATATCAAGATAGTGTCAATGGTCGGGAAAAGTTGCCGGGATGGGAAAGACTGTGGTCTGATCTCGTGCAAGAGGAGATCCGGCGAAATACCAGAGATGGTTCTTCGTCAAAGGGAGCTGATGAAGAAGACTGCGCTTTGGCTGCCAAAGCAAGGAAGGGGAAGGGCAAGGAGAAGGCTTCTCAATCCGGTGCAGATGGTAAAGAGTGTGACATGTCCAAAGTGAAGTGTTTTCATTGTCACGATCATGGACATTACGCCACGAATTGCCCAAAGAAGAAGAAGAACAAGCAGGCTGCTGGATCTGCAGCTGGTGAGGCTCTTGCCTCGCAATTTGAGCTGGACTTCTCATTGATCACATGCATGTTGTCTAGTGCATTGGGATCGGGGTGGTATATTGATAGTGGCGCTTCCTTTCACATGACGGGAGATGCAAATCTTTTCGGTGACTTGGTGGAGAAAGGTCTCCAGATGCATGTTGAGTTGGGCGACGGTGGACGATACAATGCGGTAGCATTGAGACCAGAGAATTTACCATAACCTTTCAGAGGGAGTCAGGTAAACTCATTATTTTACAAGATGTATTGCATGTTCCAGGTTTAAAGAAGAATTTGATCTCAGTCGCAATGTTAGAGGATAAAAGGTATGAAGTTGTCTTCAGTGAAGGAAAATTTTTCCTTCGGCACAAGGCAACAGGACAAGTCAAGAAGGTTGGGATTCGAGCCAAGAATCTCTACAGACTTGAAGTAGATGGGATGTCTACGGAGCTTCCTACTGTTGGGAAGCGGAAGGAAGACATGCAACTGAAGCTTGAGAGGGAGCAAGTGTTGCATGCAGGCAAGAAAGCCATGCAATTGGAGCTTGAGAGGGAGCGGGTTTTGCATGCAGGTGAAAGTGAACCTCAGGGTGTGGAGCAGCCACAAGAGGATCATGGAGTGGAAGAGACCACTCATGCAGAGAGATTTCGTGCCAGACGGGCAGAGGGAGTGCATGCAGCTATACCACCAGGTGAGAGGTGGGGCGACATGCATGATTGATCCCAAGAGGAGATTTCTGGGGAGAATTCATGAGATGGTGTGGATCTCATGAGTTGAACCTGGCTACGAGGTGCCCACAGTGCAGCAGTAGCAAGATCAGTTGGAGTGATGCAGGCAGATCAAAGTGACAGTGTCGGATACTGGAGCGCGGATTAGAGTTGACAGCAAGTGCCAGGGTGCATGGGTGCGAAAGTTCAACGGCGCAGTAGTTCTGATGACATGTGCGTTGGTACCGACGAGAAGTCGAAGACTTTGATGATAGACAATAGATGCATCAAGGCGATTGAAAGGATTGGAGCCTATTGGTTTGAAGAGTTGCGAAGCGAGATGCATGGAGTTGCATGGCGCTTATGGAGGATTGGTGAATGCATGGGTTGCATAATAAGCATGCAGGGCGATCCTTTCTTGTTGAGAAGGAGTGTTGAAAATGGCAACAAGAAACAGTGAAGGAGGCCTCCTGAAACATCTTTCCTGATCCTAGTTGGAAAGTGATCACCTAAACTAGGTGGGGACCACACATGTGATTTTTGTCGAAAAATCTATTTTTAGACTATGTCTATTTTTAGACATACGGAGCATAATTTGGGAATTCCAGTTGGAGATTCTTGAAGTATGCGACATGTTGGTGAAAATAGATGAGACCCTTATTTTTAGGACCCAGGCTATTTTTAGACTGTATCTCCTAAAAATATGGAAGTCAAATATTATTTACCCTTAATAATATTTAGACTATAAACAACAGTTTACTCTCTTGGAGCACTTCAGTTTGACCCCCGGAGGTGGGGCATGCAGCTGACATAAGGAAATTCGAATTTCCTATGAGTTAAGTGAGCTATTGCATGTTAGACTTCAGTTAGACTCATGTGGCAGAGTTTTGGTGGAGTTGATTGAGAGTTAATGGAGGTGGTGTTGGTTAACTAGTTGAACTAGTTGTATTAAGTTTAAGCTGGCTAATACACTAGAGATGAGTTGTGTGAATTAAATATTATTTAATTCACTAATTATTAACTCATTATTCAACTAAAAGAACACATCGGTTAACTCAGTGCATGGGCTTGATTGATGGAGACCGGTGAGTAGATGAAAGGGTGCTTAGCTATCGATTGGAGGATCATTTTTGCATGGGATTTGCATATCACTTGGAGAAATTACCAATGACAATTGCTTGATTAGAAGCGGTGAGGTCGAACACAGATCTCTGTTTAGACCAGCGGTGCGCAATAGAGCGGAGTAGTGGGTGTGTTTTGAACCTGTGACTTGTTCAAAACGAAGCTAGTTTTTGTGTAGCTTTGGGAGATAGTACTGAGTACTTGTGAGGAGTATTGTGCTATGTATTTGCTACATGTTCTCTCCATCTAATATACAGAATAGATGAGGGGTTTTCAGCTATAAGCTTTCCCCATACATATTGTGTTAATGTGTGTGATGATTTGATGTGTTATCGCTTCTATTCTTTCCGCATGTGACGATTAATCGTAGAAGAGATTATGTGTTATGCATGCAATTCGAAATTGATGTGTGATCAGGTTAATCTCGATTGAATAAGTGATTTATTAGCAAATTTCCTCTGAATCAACAATATAACACAACATTTAACTCAAAATTAAGCTATAAATAACCACAACTTGACACATAAGAAAGAAGTGAAATCATATGTATTTTAATTATATAAAAACCTGAGCATTTCAGCCTTAGTCAACAAATCCATTTACGGATTTACATTGTATTTTTAACTGTCCCATTTTTCACACACACAGACTCGCTTATAAAGAATTTACAAAAGCGTGGATCATTTAAGATCCACAATTTTCTCCCTCAATTCCTCAAACAAACCCTAAGTCTCTCATTTATGCATACATGACAGATAATTTCATTTAATTAGACCTCATCAGTTCCAGCAAATTTAGCTCTGTTTTAACCAATTTTCCCCGTTTTACAATGTCTGTCCACATTTTCCTCTCTACAGCTTCGGATTCTAATTTTAATAAAAAATTTCTTGGATGCCCCTGCATCAATGTCACACAGCGCATCGACGAAGTGCCTAATGAATCTATCTTGTCTGCTCCAGAACAGAGAAACCATTATAATCAACTAGATGAATTTCAATTTCAATATTGACAAAATTCCATATAGAGAAGGATCTTTTGTCTGCTCCAAAAGAGCAAAGAACATTAGATTCAGCTGGATGGATAAGAACATTAGATTCAGCTGGATGAATTTCATTTTTGATATTGGAAAAATTCCATACATAGAAATCATACGAAAAGTGTTAGAAAAAGGCTAAGAATTGTTATCCTACCTGTCAGGAGGCCATGAACGAAAGTTTTCGCCAGGCTGATTAAAGTTATTTTCCTTCGTAATAAGTCTCTGCAACATTAAAGAAAAATGTTGGGTGATTTTAAAACAGTGCTCGCAAGGATTGAGAATCATAGCAAAAACATTCCTCTGGTTTATACAGAAAATTTATGTATGGAGTGTGTAATTTTTTGCGATTAGAAGACCTTATTTTAGCTTTTGCTAAACACTAGCACCAGTGATGGAAAGGCCTGAAAATTTAGCAAAGACATTACTATATGTTAAAGTAGCAATTGATAAAACCCTGATGAAGGTAGCAGCCAGAGAACCCGGAGGTTATTAAAGTCCTCCAAGAAACCAATCCCAATAGAGCAATGAAGTCAAGGATTGAATACCTAATGGGGAGTTGTGTGTCTCAAGTGTATTAATACTGCTTAATGCTACAATCATCAGGGTTTTGAGTTTGATCAAGTGCTAGTAACATCGAAGTCTAATAACAAGGGCGCAAGTTTCAAAAGATGGAAAAAAAAATTGGGCAATTAGCTTGTACCCCAAGATTTCCAAGCTAGAGATAAATGCGGTTGTCAAGGTCAGGTATAAATTCCTAGCTATTTCATGTAAAGACCGAGAGTTCATCAGGGATACACTGTACATCTCAACTTAGAGCTAAAGGCGATGTTGAAGGTCAGGCGTAACTTCCTAGCAAGCTCATGTAAGAGAAAGACAATATCTAGGCTACACTGTACATGAGTATGTACAAAAAATAAGGTATAACTTCCTACCTATCTCAGCGATACTATACAAGAGTGTGTATAAAAAATTAAGATGTAACTTTCTACCTAGCTCCGATAAGACCAGAGCCTTGGCCCTTACTAACTTTCTACCTAGATCAGATAAGACCAGAGCCTAACTAAGGAAGGCACGACCTTATATTTTATACATTACTTGATTGAGTCGAGAATTTTAGAATGGGGCATTGTTCCTGAGTTAATTGACATACCTTTGACCTGGTACAACTGACAATATTTCTCGGAATAGAGAGCGTCTCTAAATGTCGAACTGGGTCAAAACGCGAAGGAAAATAATTCACCTACAACCAGTGGTATGATCATAAAATGGAACTCATTAGACAAATGCAATATCTCAACAACCATTATGTATAAAACTGTGCTTAGTTTCCCATTTGAAAAGGCAAAAAAAGAAAATCAATAGACAAAATGAGATTTCCATTGAATCTTAGCACTCTGGAAAATGTGTACTAGTAGTTGCTTATATAAGGATTTAGTACTAGTAGTTGCCTTAAATAATCCTCTATATGGGGGGTTTAGAATCTAGATGGAAAATTTTATCTTTAGATTAGGGTACAAAAATTTAATCGATATTTAAGTTGCACTAAGGTGTTATGCCAAACCAAACCACATGTGAGAAATACAAAAGAGAGAATATCGGTGATACTAGCAGGGAAGTAATGGCATGTAACATACCTCCTCATCTCTGTGCATGAAATTCATAAAACCATCATGATTTTATGATGGGAACATGATTGTGTTCACGGGAAGCAACAAGTAATTTGGCCCAAAGAACTGTCACCTCTGCATGTCACTAACTCCATAACTTCAAGTGCAGGAACATTTTATCATCGGTCTTGATATAGATCTGACACAATAAGACGGGGGTAAATGTAAGCGCATTAGAACATCTCAATGAAAAAATTGTCACGTGCTACTATTTCAAAACCATCCTCCCAACAGGCTGCACAAGAAAAGGATCCAATTTTCAACCATGGTTCAATGCATAAAGCCTGAAACTGAAGAGCGTATAAAGTTGAATTACTACCAGCACTTGAAAATTTAAAAGTAAGAATAATTTATATTACAGATTATATGACTGATAGTTTTAGTCTTAAGTATTTTATATGTACTTTACCTGCAAAGGAAATAGATTCTCTGGCCATATTTTAGTATCAGCAAGAGGATCAAAATCGAACCTATCTTCATCTGCAGGATCCATAGTTTGAATGCATAGCTTCCATTCAGGATAGTTACCAGAAGCTATGGCATCATATAAATCTTTGGTAGCATGACTGTGATTGGTACCTCCAAAAATTACAGCCTCCTCATCAAGAAAAAACTTGAGTCCACAAATAGGCTTCCAATGAAACTTGCAGTAGGTTTCTTTACCTTCTCTGTTAATAAACTGCAAAGAAGATAAAAGAAAATTCAAGTCATCTAAACAATAATGAAAATTTTTTCAAGCATGGTTCATTTGACAACAAATAATGACACTTGAAGTACTCAAATCTAGGGGTTTAAAAGAAATAGTCAAAGGGTGGGTATGAAATGAAACCAAAGGGAAATTTTATGAAATTTTCAGAGATGGTTTCAAAACCTGGGTAAATCCCCATCACATCCAATCTGACCATCTCCTGAGCATATCACTAGTCCATTTTCATATATGATAAATACGTACTAGGATTACTATCATATTGTAAACATATACATAATAAATCAAACTATCATATGGCACAAAACCTGAAACACGTAATTGAAAATACTGTGCTATGCTAGCATGTTTTGAATGTGACCTTGAGATTGGCTAATTTCCATTTTATGCAGTAGGCAAGCTTAGTGTGTTGAGAAATGAAAAAAAAAATAGTAGTAGGAATTTGTTTAACTTATGAAATTGATTTGAGCTCGTGCAACTTAGAGCTCAAAGACTGGCTGATTACCATTTTATGCAGCAGGAAAGCTCAGTGTGTTGAGGAATGAAAAAAAAAATAGTAGTAGGACTCTATTTAACTTATGAAATTTATTTGAGCTTGTGCAGCTTAGAACTCAAAGATTGGATCATTACCATTTTATGCAGTAGGCAAGCTCAGTGTGTTGAGAAATGAAAAAAAAATAGTAGTAGGACTCTATTTAACTTATGAAATTTATCTGAGCTCGTGCAATTTAGAGCTCAAAAAAAGTTCAGTGTTGAATGCTACTTATTAGGTGTGGCTTGCAATGCCAACATTGATCCAAAATGCCTATCTGCTTACAAGTTTGCTTGTAGTAATCTGGCTTCATGAGTATCATGAATTTCAATGATAGAAAGGATTCCAAAGTGCAACTGGGAGGCTTGCACTAGAACAACTAATAACAAATATTTAACACACTAAAATATTGACCACATACTTAAGAAATATTTGTATCCCATTCATGAGAGAATTTCTTGCATTAACAACTAAACATTGGTGCAGATGAGTCTAAAACTGTATAGAGAACATATTGAGAGATTGTGCTTGACCTTGAAAGTGTGAACTCCAAAACCTTCAATATGTCTAAAGTCAGATGGGATTCCCCAGTCATCAAACATAAATGTGAACATATGATAGCTCTCTGGTACATGGGAAAATAAATCCATGATACGCCATGCCTCCTGAATATGGGTTTTTGGATTGGGCTTCAGAGCATGAATGACATCTGGGAACTGCATAGCCAAAAACAAAAGTTTAAAAAATTAAGAGTCAATAAGTTGTGAAAAGCATATGTTTCAGTTTTACATATACTTCAAAATGAGTGGAATGGATTTCAGTGTATGGTCCCAATAAAAAAACCTTTATACCATCACGAATAAAAAACACTGGGATGTTGTTTCCAACAAGGTCAAAGTTCCCTTCTCTCGTGTAAAAATTCACTGCAAAGCCTATGGGATCCCTTAAAGTCTTCGGGCTCCCGCGTTCATGTATAACAGTAGAGAAGCGGACTATCACAGGGGTCTGAACTCCAGGTGCCCTAAAAAATTCAGCACATGTGAGGTGTGAAATAGCATGTGTGACTTCAAAAAAGCCCTTGGCTACTGCTCCTCTAGCATGTACAACTCACTCAGGGATTCTTTCTCTGTCAAACAGGGAAAGATTTTCTACCAGGTGATAATCCTCCAACAAAATAGGACCTATAGCATAGAAGTAAGCCCCGCTCTGAGAATTAGACCCAGTGTAACGTTTGAAGCTCAAATTTTGAAATGGAATTATTCACTTAATCTATCAATGTTACAGTCATGTAATTTAATAATGATACCATAAAAAAATGTTCTAATAAATAAATCAGTCACATCTTTCACCAACTGTAAGAGAGGAGTTATTATTCCAAACAGGGGCACCCTAGTTGCTGGTCCAAAAAGGAGCATTATGGGAAGTAGAAGGTCGGTGTCTATATGGATCCATTCCACCTAAAGTACCAAATGGTTAAATCTATGCTCTGCTAAATCCTACCTGCAATGACAATTCAAAGTAATCATTAAAGTTTAGTTCTATAAAACAGTGAAGGAGCCATAGATGGGCACCTCGGAGAAGTGGGTCCTACATTTCACCTTCTCAAGTAAGGCACTGATTTAACATTAGAAACACTTCAAAACCCAGGAAGTAAATAGTATTTTACATCCATCCCTTAAAATATCTTTAGGGTTAAGTGATTTCACCCAAATTTGACACTTAGAATGCAGATAATTTTGAAGAATATTAAGAAGATCCTCAAAGAAGATTTTGATCAATTCGACGTCTCGGATTCGGAAAATTTTTTCTAGATTGTGCATCCTCCTCAAAGAATCTTTTGATCAATTCGGCATCTCGGATTGGAACAACTTGTTCTAGATTGTGCATCCAAGGGGACCTGTAATTTTGGATCAAATCGAGGCCAAACTCCAATTGGGTCTGAGAAAATTAGAGTGCACTCACAGTGTGTTGGCTGAGTATGGCCATGTCCAGTGCTTGCGTGCTTTTCATTATGGATAACATGCGCTGAAAGTCTGAGGAGAGGGAGAGGAGTATCATGGGAGAGGCTGGGAGTTGCCCTCGTCAATGTGTGCAGGTGAGCCTGTCATTGGTGATGGAAAATGCGTCCAGATCTCCATTGATCTCCACCTCCATCGATCTAGTACGTTTTCACATAACTTCCAAGCCCCTTCCATTGTCCAATCCCCAACCACCTCTCTGACCCAGTAAATCCGGCGAAATTTTTGTTACACCTCCAACTTCCAAGCCCCAACCAGTGAAAAAATGGGGCGAATCACTCCAACACCTCCCTCCGACCCAGTAAATCCAGGCGAATTCCATTGAAATCTACTCCAAGAAAATAAAATCGGGAGCGAATGCCATTAAAATCTACTCCAAGCAAAGAAAATCGGGAGCGAATTCCATTTTTCAGTTTTATGGGCATTTATTTTGGTGGGCTAATATTTAATAATTAATTATTTTAAAAATAATTATAGGGATAACTTTATAAAACTATAGAAAATGGGTTTTATATAAAAAATTTGCCCTATAAAAATTTAAAACCCCTTAAAATTCACCTTTGGACTAAAATTCGCCCCTCAAATTTTCCCTGCTCTTGGAGGAACGAGTGGAATTTATGGTAGCAACTAGTTCCGGTGATGGTGGAACTACTTAGAACAAGTAAAGGTCAAGAGGTTGGCTAACAAGACCACTCATTGCAGTTGTTCCTCAGGAATGGGTAAAATAATCAAGTGAGGGCATATGATCGGCCAAGCAGATGGTAACAATGGAATGAGAAAACCAAGGCTCATCTGGAAAAAAAGGCTGCTAAAATGGCAGTCACGAGAGGTAAAATAAGAATGGTTTCATTTTTACACAGGCTTGAAATCATGGAAACTCTGCTCGAAGTTGGTTTCATTTTTACAAAAGCTTAAAACTTTTTAGAAAACTATGCTTGAAACTGGTTTCATTTTTACACAAGCTTGAAATGGAAAGAAATTGTGCTTGAAATAATTTTGCATGACCCTAGCATGATGACTCAATTCAAGGTACATGACCCCCAACTTCATGGCATTCACTTGATTTTTTTACTGGTTACTAACAGGTGGATGGAATGAAGCTTCAATTACGAGATCAGGTGCAAGACTTGACTTGGATTCTACGAGATCCAAACAAAGACTCAAATTTGAAAAGGGAACTTGTTTCATTTTCTAACGAGGTTGACATAGTAAAAGAACTATCCTCACAAAATCTTGTTTCATTTTTTAAGGAGCTTGACACAAGAAAATGAACCGTGCTCCGACGATCTTATTTCATTTTTTAATGAGCTTGACACAACAAAACAAACTATGCTCTGACCATCTGATCATGACGAATAAGAAGTCATGGCTTCCAATATTTTCTCATTCGGTGAGAGAAAAACACTCTAGAAATCGCAGTTGAATTCCCCCAGTAGATGCTACGTGATAGTACTATCATTGGATGAGGGCAATAAACAAGTGGCTACATAATTAACCTATGGCAGGGAAGATATCACCAGCAGGTAAGGACTAGGAAGGGACAAAGGTAGGTCAGATGTCACATCAAGAAAAAAGAATGAAAGCTGATCAATGGTCACAATCCTACCTTCATGTGGAAAACAGATCACACGAAAGAGGGAAGAGACAAGCACGCACATGGCATAAGCATAGTCTGTCCCATGAGTAAATTAAAATCCAAGGGGCCTTGGACCACCATCACATCTATATAGATGGTTTTCCCTCCCAAAGTAATAGGTAACTTCAGAAGGATCCCTAATGGTTGACTTGTTCCTTTGTTAGAAGCCAACATATTTTGAGTAACAAGCACAAGCTGTGGAGAACCCAAAGCTTGCCATGTAGTTAAGGATAAAATACTAACCGAGGTGCATTCATTTATAATTGTGTCTGGTACAACCATATTGCAGGCCTGCACAATGATCTCAAAGGGCACGTAAGAAGGAAGACGATATCCCGTAAATTGAATCCAATGAAAGGAAGCGACCAAAATACATGGAGGGAGTGCCATAGGAGAAAAAGGATTATCCATTTGCATTGTGGGAGTGGAAAGACCATCCTTATGAACTTTGGGAATGAAATAAGGAGGATCACTTTTTGGGACTATGGCCACAGGAGTCGAAGGATCACCCTCCTCGACCGTGGGAACAGGAGGATATTCCTCCAATCCTAGAGAATTCGAGGAAACAAAGAGAACTTGAGTGGTATGAGATCCACTCTCTACAGAAAAGACCTGATGGACCATAGGCGGAATTAGGTCGACATTTCCCACAACCAATGACTGATCGGGAATGGACTCGGGAGACTGACTTTTAGAGAGAGGGGAATTGACCAGAGATGAATCTTAATCAATGACTTGATCAACTATTAGAGGAATCGAATAAAGCTTTCGGTAACCAATGGGAATATTGGACTCAGAATCTGAAAGGGTATCCAACACTTTAGAAGTTTCATCCATATGAGGATAGAGGTGAATGGTATGGTTCCCTTCACACAACCTACAGGGAAATTTGATATTACCCTATTTATTACGAGTCTCTGAAGGCTCATCATCAACATTATGCCGAAAGGTTGATGATGAAGGATGAATCGGGCCAATGGACCACACTTCTAACACCTTGGGAAAACCAGGGCAACCACGAATAAGGTAGGCAACCTCAAATAGCTTGCAAGGAAATTGGACTCTGCGAGACGGAGTGGGGGATTTCTCGATATAAGCTCCATGGGTAGCAATAGTTTCTGATTTTCCCCCTAGCTTACTTTCCTTCTTCTTCTTCAACCTCTCCCTCTTCTTCTTAGCCAGTTGGTTACTAGAATCCAGAATTTCACCAGGTGAAGAGGGAGAATTGGGTAAATAAATAGGTGAAGAAGGTGAGGGGTCAACTTTAGGATCAACATGGGATTGACATGGTTCAGATGGAGGATATATTGGTTGAGAAAATTTTTTGGATGTTCGAAACCACAGGGGTCGAAAATAACCAAACCAATAGACCAATAGTTAACCCAGGAAGGGACAGTGTCACCATATAAGGGGAGCCAACATTTCCAAAAGAAGGAAATTAATAGGACTCCCATCAGATGGGGATCCTTCATCTTAATTATGAAAAAGGAATTATTGACATTTATGTGAACTTGCTTATGTTATTTTATGCAATAGATCAAAAATATTTTACTTAACATAAACGACATAAGCCATTAAAAACATATTTAAACATATCAACACGACAAAATTTAATAAGGAATTCACTAGAATTCCTGGCTACGTCTCTTGATCCTTTAGCTTCTAGTGCTAACCTTTCTATTATGTCTTCAAAATTCTTTAAAAAAATGAGCTCAAAAACTAAGACTCCAATAATAAAATAGACCTCACCATCGTGGCCGGCTCAAAATTCCGGTCAGAATGAGTACCCATTTACCTATGTTTGGCCACAGTGACTTCCAAACCCCTTGGAAAGTCAAAAACCACTCTGCCTTTCTGCAAAACCACTTCATTCTGCGCAATACCACCTCAGACTATGCACTGGTCGCTTACTAGTTCAGCACCTTCAAAAAACTTAATTACTGGTCGGAGGATGCACTTAACAAGTCCCAAACTGTAACGCAAATGGTCTTTTCGGCTGTACAAAGACATTGGTTTAAATACATTTTTGGAGGTCGGTGGGTCGAAACCCCCGCCCAACCTTTCCACCTTAACTTCGGCGATGTAGTAATATATATAGTAACATATATATTGGTTAATATATATGCAATGGCATATATTAAAGTATCGATGTTGTTCCATATACTATGGTTCCGTTTGTAATATTACCTAGCATATACATTTGCCACGTTTAAACAAACCTTTACTATATGCGGTGGTTGTATTACATACGTGGCATAAACCTTTGGATCTTATCCATCTGACATATCATATGATATATATATGCTTCGGCAGTCAGGGATTATCATGATAAAGGTTTAAACATATATGCAATAAGGTTTAAAGGCTTCGGCAGTCATGGGGTTGACCCCGACTGTCCAGACCTTTTTTGGAATAGAACCCATATACACAATAAATAAAATATCATCCACCACAATAAATAAGAATAATGACAGCTCATTCGGTAAACGGAATCCGGTGAAGATGTTGCCACTCAAGGAGATCAGTGGTTCGATTCTCCCTTACCCCAAAACTTTATGAAAATTAGTTGTCATTGGGCAAAATCCGATTTGCCACGTGTCAGCTCCGGATTGGCTCGTATCAACCAATCATATCTCGACACGTCACTAAGCTCGATGACATCAGCCTAGACAAATGGAAAAATCTTGGGATGACACATGTCCTGCTAACATCACCTTGTTGACTTCGAGCGTTGACTGTTTGACTTTCACTTTTTCCATTTTGCCCTAGTTTGCCCTGAAACTTTGACTTGCCATAACTTCCTCTTACGAAGTTGGTTTCACGCGTTGTTCACACCGTTGGAAAGCTGTCGACGAGCACTTCAACTTGATTCCCTTTTCAACTTCATTTGAAGAATCTGATCTGGAGGCAAAACTGAATCCATTTTGGATCACTCCTCCCCACTAGAAAGCTTTTGGACCCCCAAAAGTTGGTTTTAGTTGTCGAGTAAGTGAGGATATGTTTCCTTCACTTTTCCAATTTATATCCATTGTCATTTACTTGGATTTGTACCTTTAAGTCCAAATCAAAGATACTCAACTTCTCCCCGGCACAAAGTCCTTATCCTCCTGTCGAGAATTGTGTCCCCCTACAACTCGTTGAGATGCTTTGCTGAAAAATCTTCGATGGAAGTTACCTGAATTTTCTCTTATGGATCTTCAATCAATGAAGGTTCATACAATTGCAAATTTTCCACATTTACGGTGGAATAGATCTACATATAAGCTGGTAGATCAAGGCGGAAACCATTCTCACCAATTTTTTCAAGAATTTTGAAAGGACCATATCTAATTGGTTTCAAATTTTTACCTTCCCCTTGAAGTCTTTCTTTTCTAATGTACAACCAGACTTGATCACCAACTTGAAAACTATGCTCAACTCGATGCTTGTCATGCCTCGCTTTATACTTTTCTTGGCTCTTTTCCAGTGGTTCCCGTACTTCCTGGTGAATTTCCTGGATCTGTTCAATGAACTTGGTTCCTTTGTCCACATCCCTGTGTCCATCAACTGGTATGTATTTACCAAAGACAAAATCCAAGGGAGACTTTGGTTCAAAACCAAAACAAGTCTCAAATAGAGATCTCTGAGTAGAAGAATGTTTTTCATGGTTGTAAGCATGATGTACATAACACAAATGTTCATCCCAAAGCTTGGGATGCTTACTGCAATAACCTCGAAGCAACTGTAACATTGTCCTATTGACCACTTCTATCTTGCCGTCTATTTGCGGATGAAAAGTCGTGCTCTTCTTTAACCTTCTGTCCATGATTTCTCATAAACTTAACCAAAATTTCCCGACAAATCGAGAATCTTGATCAGATACAATAGAAGTGGGTAACCCAAAGTGAACCCATACATTTTGGAAGAACAACTTTGCATTTTTTTCAGCTGTGACCTGTTTAGTACATGGATTTAAAATACACATCTTACTAAACCTATCGACAACTACGTACAAATAATCATGCCCTTTTCTAGACATTGGAAATCCCCCAACAAAATCCATGGATAAACTTTCCCAAGGACAAGAAGGAATTGAAAGTGGATTGTACAAGCCTAATTTTCTATTACTTGGCTTGCTTGTAGCACACATAGTACATCCTTTAATATATCTTGAAACTGTTTCATTCATTCGTGGTAGCAGAATCTTTGTAATTGTGCAATTGTTTTACTTACACCAAAGTGACCTGAAATTAGAGAAGTATGTGCTTCTCGAATCAAATTAACTCTTTCAGTTTGTGCAATGCATAACTTTCCCAAATGATATAAGAGTTTGTCCTTTATGAAATAATCCAATTCTTCTACCTACTTGCCATGACTTAAATTTGCATATACATCCTTAAAATCTGTGTTTTGCACATATTGTTGAATATAGCTTTTGTGCATTACTGAATTATGCTTAAGAAATGTGGATGCATTTATGATTGGTATTGATAACATGTCTGCAACCTTATTATGTATTCCTTTATTATATCTGATTACAAGATGAAATTGTTATAAGAAACCCATCCAACGATAGTGTCTTGATTGTTGCAATTTAGTTTGTGAGTGTAAATATTGTAGTGGTTGATGATCAATATGTATGATTGTTTCTTTTCCCATTATGTAATGTTTCCACTTTTTAACACTCTGTACTAATGCATATAATTCTTTATCGTATATAGGATAGTTAACTACTGCTGATTTGAATGTCCCAGAATGAAAGCACATAGGCTTTCTGTGCTGCATCAACACTACCCCCATGGCATATTTGCTTGCATCTGTCTCTATCTCAAATGGATACTGAAGATCTGGTAGAGATATATTTTTCTGGCGCTGTACTGATCCTTTCTATTGATGTTTCGAAGGCTTTCTGATGTTTGCCTCCCCACTGAAACACCCGTTTCACACTTGTCAAAGCATGTAGAGGAGCTACAATCAAAGAAAATTTAGAAATAAACTTTCTCCAGTATTGTGCTGCCCCTAAGAAACTTCTAACTTCTGTAGCAGTATTGGGCTTAGGCCAATTTACAATGACTTCGACCTTAGAGGGATCTATCTTCAATTCACCACCCCCTACAATATAACCCAAATAATTTAAAGATGTCCTACCAAATTCACATTTGGACAGTTTTACATAGAGATTTTCTCTTTTTAAAACATATAAAACCTGCTTTACATGCTTTATATTTTCATCCCATGTCTTAGTGAAAACAAGAATATCATCTAAGTAGACTATTACAAAATCATATATAAATGGTCTAAAAACATCATTCATGACACGCATGAATGTCGCTTGAGCATTGGTCAAGCCGAAAGGCATGTCCATCCATTCATAAAGTCCTTTCTTTGTTTTGAAAGCAGTCTTCCATACATCTTGTTATGAAACTCTAATCTGATGGTAGCCGCTTCGCAAGTCTAACTTAGTGAAGTAAACTGCATCTTTCAAGTGATCTAATAAATCGTCGATATTAGGAAGATGACAACGATTCTTTATTGTTGTTTTATTTAATGCTCGGAAATCAATGCACATTCTCCATGAACCATCTTTCTTTCGCACCAACATAATAGGCGATCCGTATGGTGAAGTGCTTGGTCAAATAAACCCTTGATCGAGAAATTCCTATACCTGCTTCTTTATTACTGCATTCTCTAGAGCTGATAACCTGTACATTCCAATGTTAGGAAGAGGAGCATCCAGCTGCAAATAAATATCAATTTCTATCTGTCGCTTGGGAGGAAGCCACTTAGGCTCTTGAAACGGAATATCATAATCAGAAACAACTTTAACTAAATATGCTTTCTGTTTAGGATTACAGCCTTGAAAAGCATCGGATTTATCAGGATCCTTTGCTTTTACAATCAGAAGTAAAATTTTTTTACTTGAATTTATAATTCTTTTCATTTATCCTGAATTTATGAGAGTGTAGTTATCTTTGAGTTTATGAGATCTTAATACATATTTGATTCCATCCTTATTATTGGGAAAAATACTAAGAGGGGGGGGGGGGGGGGGTGAATCAGTATTTAGAGTTGACTGAAAACTTTTTCTTTTTCTTTCTCTAAAACCCATACGCTACATTACTGAACCCAACTCGCGTATACATGCAGATATCCTTAATAAAACTTGTGTATTACCAAAGATCTCATTATGTAGATAATTCTTTACTTAGATCATTGCATCATTCATTCATTAGATGTTTAGTAAGCAGTAAACATGTGCAGTAAGAAAAAAATAAATCATCACACATAAGCAACACACATGAACACCAGGATTCGGGAGAAAACCATCGCTGTCGTCATCTCTGTCTTCAATATTTATTATAAAGAAAACTTCTTAGAACCATGTACTAGCGCAGACTCATACTAGCACGCAGGCACCCACCTGTAGAAGGCTACAACCTTCTCTCGTCTACCAGCCTCTCCTAGAAGGGAGCTACAGCCCCCTACTCTCGTTTACTAGCCTCTCCTGGAAGGGAGCTACTACCCCCTGCTCTCGTTTACCAGCCTCTCCTAGAAGGGAGCTACTACCCCCTGCTCTCGTTTACCAGCTACCACTAGAAGGGAGCTACAACCCCCTTCACGAAGGCTTCGACCCTCGGCACCATCATGGACACGTTTCATCATGAATTTTCCTGCTTTGGATCCTTCAGTTCACACAACATACCTTGTAGGCCACTACATGATTTTCGGAATCAATTTGGACCCACTCCACACATTTAAGCTCATCAAACTGAAACTTATAACCCCATCAATTCATTCATTGAATCATCAACTAATCAACCAAAAACTTGATCTTTTATCAACATAATCAGTAGCATAATCAACATTCAAACAACCTAGATCTGTATGAATACATCATTGACAGATAGCAGTAAAACAACAGAACAGATCAGACATTTCATTCCACATACTTCAGCAAAACCCTAGATCCCATACGCGCTTTTAATTCACAGAAACTGTGTATATACGCGCTTTCATAGAGACAAACCGGCATATACTTCAGTGCATTTTATTCTCCAGAAACCCTACCTGCCATACGCACTTTTCTTTGATCAGACCCACGTATACACGCGCTTTTCATGAAACGAACCTGCGTATAGATCAGAAAGTTTTCAGGACTGTGCAGCTCTTCAGATAAGATAAACAACTCAGATTTCATCCTTTACTTCAGCAAATATTTCGCCTCATCTCAGATCTAAACATTCCATAAACAGATCTAGAAGATACATAGTTATTTCAGATCTAGAGATCCCTCTTCATCATTTTCTTCACAGATGCATTATTAATTCAGATCAATCAATGAACTGTTTCCCATTCCATGCAGATATACTTCAGAGTGAAGTATTCATTAAAGCCCAGACATCTGCACATCCTTGCACTATGATCTTCTTCTCCTTAAATAGATTTAGCTTTTATGAATACCATGAGCCAAAACCACACAACTTCCAGTGGTATTCATGGACGTAATCAAATAAACCATACAGCGCTCAATACTGTGTGCCAAAACCATGGTAATGCCCCTTGATATTCTAATTTTGGAGCTCAAAAGGGCATACACGACTTTTCACGTACATTTCCGCGTACATATGCTACTTTTCCTTTACAAACCCGCGTATGCTTTGTGACATATCATATTTATCATTTCTCTGGCCCTTATAGGAATTCCTTTCTCCATTACATCTAAACTGCTCTGTAGATACATCATATTTACATCATTAAAAAATAGGACAAGTCAATTTCCATCAAGGACAACTTTATCAAGTAGGTTTCCATCAAATTTATCAACTAGGTTGCCATCAAGGACAACACTCTGCATCATATTGCCAACACTTAGTAAGTTGATACTTATTCACCCTTCGATAGAAGACAACATCTGTATCATACAAGTATGGACTCCCTATTACAATTCCACATATATCCAATGGGAATATATATAATTCAACCTCATATACAAACTCTAATCCAATTGAAAAATGAATTTTGCTTTGTTTCGTAACCTGTAGTTTAGTTTTATCATAGACCCAAACCAATGGGTATGGCTTTTTATGAGGTTTTGTTTCAATACACAATTTCTTTACAATTGATTCAGCAATCAAATTAACTTGAGAGCCACTATCAAACAAAGTATCAATTTTAGTATGCTTGGAAACAACTCTAATATGAAATAGCTCATTTATTTTCCTCTCATTAGTTTCATTATCAATAGAATGTGAAGAAGTACTTGTAGATGCTTGAAATTTTTTACCTTTTATACCTATAGCTATAACTACTATTTCGTCTCCTGAATCTGATCCCAAGTTCTTCTGCATAGCAGTAGCATTCTTTCGCTCTTTACTTCCAAACTTCTTAGGCTTCAATTCTGGATGCAGTGCCCAACAATGTGCCTCATCATGCCCTTCTTTCTTACAATGATTTCATGTAGGCTTTTCTTTCTTTACAGTGTTTGCTTTCCTTTCCTTCCATTTTTGTTTCTTCTTTTCCTTATTCTTGAATTCAATAGACTCAGATGACTTTACAACACCATGAGATACAATTTTACCCCAAGCTTCTAGATGAGTTTTTTGAACTGATACATCATCTAATCTAGTCGGATTAAACATCAGTATGGTGTGCCTCAAATAACTATGTAGGCCACCAACGTATTTCAATAATGTTTCTGGTGAGTCCAATGATATGCCTAGTGTCAAAGTCTTTTACGAAATTCCTGAGTATAAATTTGCACACTTTGACCCTTTTATTGACATAATGTTTGCCAACTCATCATAGCTTGTTGCATAGAAGCCAAAGGATAAAATTGATTTTTAATAGAAGAAACAAATTCATTCCATGTCAAAATTATTTTACTATGTTTTTGAAGATTTTCTTGTGTCTTACCTTTCCACCATACAAGTGCAGTTCCTCCAAGATGAAGGCTAGCAAGCTGGATCTTCTTTCTTTCTGACACAACTTTCTGTACCCTGCTATAAACTTCAATTTTTCTAATCCAATTATTAAGTTTTTCAGTGTTAAGTTCACCATCATAAATCAACAAATCAAATTTTACATCTAATTTGATCAAAGAGGATTTATTACTCTTCTTCTTTTTAGAAGAACTAGATTTATGAGAAAAAGCCAATGATGACAATGGAGGTGATGATGGAGGAGTTTATGGAAATAACGAAAGAGGATTTTCACCTGATTCTTTGTCTGCTTTAGGTGACGAAGTGCCTTCACCTTTGTTCTTTTTAAACTCTTTATATATCTCTTCTACCATCGCATTTATTGTCATGAAGCTGTCCAAGAACTGAGCTTCTATTCCCAACACGTTTTCTTCTGTCATATTCTTTTGCGAAAACACTCTTCCAATCTAGGGATTTGCTTCAACAAATTCTCCTTCACCTCGCTTGTACTTTGACCTAGTAAGAATTCAATATTCACATGCCACTGTCAAATTTTTTTTTTAAATTAACCTTAAGCTCCGATACCACTTGATCTGAATTATGAAAAAGGAATTATTGACATTTATGTGAACTTGCTTATGTTATTTTATGCAATTGAAAATATTTCACTTAACATAAACGACGTAAGCCATTAAAAAAATATTTAAACATAACACGACAAAATTTAATAAGGAGTTCACCAGACTTCTGGCTACGTCTCCTGTTCCTTTAGCTTCCAGTGCTGACCTTTCTATTATGTCTTTAAAATTATTTACAAACATGAGCTCAAAAACTGAGACTCTAATAATAAAATAGACCTCACCATCATGACGGGCTCAGAATTCTGGTCAGAATGAGTACCCATTTGCCTATGTTTGGCCACTGTGACTTCTAGACCCCTTGGAAAGTCAAAAACCACTCTGCCTTTCTGCAAAACCGCTTCTGTCTTTGCAATACTGCCTCAGACTGCGCGCTGGTGGTTGAATGGTTCGACACCTACATAAAACTTAATTATCCTAGAGGATAACTTAATGAGTACCAACCTATAGCGCAATTGGTTTTTTCGACTGTGCAAACACATTGGTTTAAATACATTTTTGGAGGTCTGCAGGTCGAAACCCCCGCCCGACCTTTCCTCCTTAACTTTGGCGATATAGCAATATATATAGTAACATATATATTGGTTAATATCTATGCGATGACATATATGAAAGTATCGGTGTTTTTCCATATACTATGGTTTCGTTTGTAATATTACGTAGCATATACATTTGCCACGTTTCAACAAACCTTTACTATATCCGACCTTTACTATATGTGGTGGTTGTATTACATATGCAGCATAAACCTTTGGATCTTATCCATCTGATATATCACATGATATATATATGCTCCGGTGGTCAAGGATTATCGTGATAAGGTTTAAATAGATATTCGATAAGGTTTAAAGGCTCCGGCGGTCGTGGGGTTGACCCCGACTGTTCGGACCTTTTCCAGCATAGAACCCATATACACAATAGATAAAATATCATCCCCATAACAAATAAAAACCATAACAGCTCAATCGGTAAATAGAAAATGGTGAAGATGTTGGCACTCCAGAAGGTCAGGTGTTCGATCCTTCTTGACCCCAGAACTTTTTGAAAATAAGTTGTCATTGGGAAAAATTTGAGCTGCCACGTGTCAAATCCAGATTGGCCCGTATCAACCAATCATATCTCGACACTTCACTCAATTTTATGACATCATCTTGAACAAATGGCGCATTCCTAGAGCGACACATGTCCTGTTGACATCACCTTGTTGATTGTTTGACTTTGACTTTTTCCATTTTTCCCTAGTTTGCTCTGAAACTTTGACTTGCCACAACTTCCTGTTTCATGCATTGTTGGCACTCTAGAAGGTCAGGGGTTTGATCCTCCCCAACCCCAGAACTTTTTTTAAAATAAGTTGTCATTGGGAAAAATCCGAGCTGCCACGTGTCAACTCGAGATTGGCCCGTATCAACTAATCATATCTCGACACGTCACTCAGATTGATGACATCAGATTGGAAAAATGGTGCATTCCTAGAATGAGACATGTCCTGTTGACATCACCTTGTTGACTATTTGACTTTTACCGTTGACTGTTTGACTTTGACTTTTTCCATTTTTCCCTAGTTTGCCCTAAAACTTTGACTTGCCACAACTTCCTCATACAAAGTCGGTTTCACATGCTGTTCACACCGTTGGAAAGATGTCGACGAGAACTTCAACTTTATTCCCTTTTCAAATATATTTGAAGACTTTGAACTTGAGGAAAAACTAAATCCATTTTGGATCAATCCTTGACTGGTAAACCTAGGAAATGTTGCCATTAACCTCACTCTCAGAATCACTTAGGAATAAAACTGTAACTAGGAATATTTCGTGAGTAGTTAATTTTATAACATCAAAAAAATACTCTGCCTTTTCATATTTTAAGGGTCGAGAAAAGGACAATTGGCAATATGATGTAATGTGTTGTCCTTGATGGAAACCTACTTGATGAAGTTTTCCTTGATGGAAACCTACTTGATGAGTTGCCTATGATAAGCAACCTATGTGTTAAAGATGTAAGAATGATGTATCTACAGATTAGTTCAGATGTGACAGAGAAAATAATTCCAGTAAGTGCCAGAAAATTGATAAATATAATATGTGACAATATATACGCTACTTTTTTTAAGGCAAACCACATATGGATGCAATGTATACGCTACTTTTGTGAAGGCAACCCGCGTATACATTCAGGGTTAGCATATACGCAGTTTTTATGAGGCGAAGTTGTGTATACACGTAGAAACGAATGCTCCAAGTCGCGTATGCCCTTTTTCACTCTCAAATTATGACACCAAGGGGCATTACCATGGTATTAGCCCATAGTATTGAGTGTTGTATTGTCTATTTGATTCCGTCCAAGAATGCCATCAGAAGTTGTGTGGTTTTGGCTCATGGTATTGATAAATGCTAAAAATATATAAGGAGAAGAAGATCATACTGAAAGGGTGTGCATGTGTCTGGGTATTGAATGAATACTTCACTCTGAAGTATATCTACATGGAATGGGTTATAGTTTATTGATAGATTTGAATTAATAATGCACTTATGAATAAAATTATGGATCAGGATCTCTAGACCTGAGATGACTATGTATTTTCTAGATCTGTTTATGGAAAGTTTGGATCTGTGATCTGGTGAATGTTTTCTGAAGTGAAGGGTAAGATCTGAGCTACTTATCTTTTCTAAAGAGTTGCAGAACCCTGCAATGTTTGTAGATCTATAAGCAGGTTCGTCGCAATGAAAGAATGTATATATGCTGGTTGGTTTCAGCAAAAGCACACATGGAATCTAAGGTTAGTCCTGAAATGTTTGCAGATATATGTGCAGGTTTGTCTCTATGAAAGTGTGTATATACGTGGGTTCAATAAAGAAAAAGCGCGTATGGAATATAGGATTTTGTTGAAGTGTGCAGAAGGAAATCTCTGATCTGTTTTGTTGTATTACTGTTGTTTGTCAATGATGTCTTCATACATATATGAGTTGTTTGAATACTGATTATGCTAATATTTTATTATGATTAAATATCAATGGTTTGTTGGTTGATTGGTTGATGGTTCAATGAATGAATTGAATGGGTTATAATTTTCAGTTTGATGTATGTTCTTTGAGCTTAAATGTGTGGAGTGGGTCTAGTCTGAAAATCTGATGAAAAGAGGCCTACAATGTGGGTTGTGTGGAAGCTGCTGGATCCAGTATGAAAATTGATGAAACGTGGTCCATGGTGGTGCTGAGGGTCGAAGCCTTTAGTAAGGGGGTTGTAGCTCCCTTCTAGTGGTAGCTGGTAAACGAGATCAGGGGGTAGTAACTCCCTTCCAGTGGTAGCTGGTAAACGAGATCAAGGGGTAGTAGCTCCCTTCCAGGAGTGGCTAGTAAACGAGATCAGGGGGTTAAAGCTCCCTTCCAGTAATAGTTGGAGAATGAGAGAAGGTTGCAGCCTCCTGCAGGTGGGTGCCTGCGTGCTGGTATGAGTTTGCGCCAGTACATGATTGTAAGAAATTTTCTTTATAATAAATATTGAAGACAAAGACAACAACAGCGGTGGTTTTCTCCCGAATTGAGTTTCCACCTTAAATATTGGTGTTCATGTGTGTTACTTATGTGTGATGATTTATTATGTTCTTACTGCACATGCTTATTGCTTACTAAACATCTGATGAATGAATGATGCACTGATCTAAGTAAAGAATTATATGCATAATAAGATCTCTGGTAATACACAAGTTTTCTTAAGTATATCCGCGTGTATACGCAATTTGGGTCCATTAAAGTTGCGTATGGACTTTAGTAAGGAAAAAGTAAAATTTTTGAGTAAGCTTTAAATACTGATTCAGCCCCCCCCCTTTCTCAGTATTTTTCCCAACAATGTGACTCTAGTTGCTTTTAGTTTGAATGAGCTTGAAGGGACAAGTGCTTGATTATATTTTAAAATTTTAAAGAGTCACTGAAAGATCAAAATGACTACTCAGGAACTCTAGGCAAGAGGGTGTACCAAGCTCCCGTGAATTGCAATATACACCTTGGTGATGAAATGAAAGAGAAATGACCAAGGACTTAATGTACGTGTAGGCAATCTCCCTGAATGTTCTGTTCAGTGTATCACACTTATAGGGCAGTAGAATCGACTTCCTATGGATAAAGGATTGCAACCTATGAGGTTACCCATTTATATACGTGACGGTATGAGGAGCACAAGTTCGTACTAGCATTATCTAATGCTAGATGGAGAGCGACAGATGCAAGGCTTAACGACGCCAGAACACGTCACTCACCTAGACCTCTAAGTATGAGCGTTAAGTTTCAATTCTTCCTTAGGATGATTGAGTTAATTTTACAGTTTATCTTGAAATTATGTTTCAGTTTCAAGGCCTTACCGAATGTAATCTCAAATCTAATGCATAACTACATGAGAGAAAAAATATTATTTCAATTCGATGAAAAGCTAGCTAAGAGAGGGATAGAAGTTCACAACAAAGTAACAATCAATCAAATGCAAGAAGGACACTTTCCTTTACGCTACTAACATAGCGAAAGAAGAAGAAGAAAAATTCTTCTCTTTTTTTTCACTTTCGAATGAAGAAGAAACCTACTAATGCAAAAGAGTACTTTTCATTTTCAAGTAAAATGGAAGAATGCAAATTTTATTCTTTTGTATGATTGAAAATCAATAATGAAACGTTACACTAAAAGGACAAAAAAAACAATAGCTTTGAGAAACTTTGAACGAGATGATCAAAACACAAAGAGACCAATTCAAAGCAAATGTAAAACACACTCAAGACCATACATGAATTTCTTCATGCAGAAAAAAGGACTTTCAAGTCGACTCAATGAGCAATGTGATTGATGCTCAGGGTGATGGAGGGAGGGTCAAACGGACACCAGAATGACAGTTCAAAAATCCTACAAAACATAGAGTTGAAAGAAGAGACCAAGCAATCAAACAATATCCTGAAAAGATGAATAACTAAAATGAATCATATCTAGCTCAAAGACTCAAAAAACATGTGTCTGAACAAACGATTCGAGACACCTAGAAACCCTAGGATGAAAAATCCACATTGATCCGATTAGAGACAATCAACTGAAATGAACAAGACATGGAAGTCAAGAACCAATCCAGGAAGATTAAATCAAGGAAAAAAATCAATCCAGAGGGTAATATGCACTGGAAACTCAGGAAAGAGGCCCAAACTCAAATTTTCAGCAATAATCTGCGCTGAACAGGGAAAATCGCACCTGTGCCAAAGGAAAATAGCACTAATGGGTGCGACTATCAGGAAAAAAGTTGTGCCAAATAAGGAAACCAAGGAAAGAGTAAAGGGTAGTTGAGGAAAAATCAGGCTTATCACTCTGAGAATAGGTGTAGTGGCTTGAAGCAGTCAAATAAGAAAAACAAAGCAGAGAAATGACAATACGACCAAATTTGGACATACAAGAAAAGCTTCAAAACAAACAATGAGAGATGACAAGCACACTGATCCGCAATATGGTCACCAACTTGTTGAACACGAAAATCCCCTCTATAGACATAGGCAATCCCTCTATCCTTGGGGTGGGTCTATCAACAATGGAACACACTAAATTCCTGAATTCCTAGCTTCTAAATGAAATATGGACTGAAAAATATATCCTACATCGTTCCACTTCTTTTGACATGGCACATGGTAGCGGTCCTTCGATATTTTTCTTTATGCCTTGCGCTCCATTGGTGACGATGTCCATGCATCTGAACAAACATTAAACAAATGTTGACAACATACAAACATATATATTCATCTACAACTATTCAACTATTCAAGGAAAGTTAAAAACTTTGAATATAAATGGAAACAAAGTTGGAACCAGAAACCAGTCATGTATTATTGATATATGAAAAATAAGTTTACAACCTATGCCTTGACGTTGTAGATATCCTTCGATGAGTTTAGTCGAGCATGTATCAAGAATACATTTTTCATTCGACTCAATGAGGCAATGGGCTTAAAATCTCTCTCAACAATGGATTCTTCTCTGCTTTCTTCAACACACCAGCTATAACTAATGACTGTTCAGTTAGCTAAATCAATGTGAGGAAGAAGAATTTATAGGAGAGAAGGAGGAGGTTTGGGATCCACATAAGGTGGAGGAGAGGTCTATCCCTTTGGGGAATTGCACATTTGTAGGAACTAATAGGCCAAAGGGAGACACTCTACTTGATCCAGTCGAACAAAAAACCATGACTCTGCTCACGAAGTTATTAAACTATATAAGCTTCGTTTCTATTTTTAAAATAATCCCAAAAGCAGCTCAGTGTGGGTGCCCTTCTTAGATAGAGTGTTGATGGGTGTGACGCTTAGTGTTAATTTTTTCATGGGCAGGAGGAAATAAATACTTACCAGGGCCAACCTAAAATCATAGGTTTATGAGGGTTTGTTCGAGGAATGGTAAACAAATATTGTGTTCCTGACATGTCAAGTGATGCATTGACACTTATGGAAATGTATGACAGTACACAGGGGTCACTGAAATGGTCCTCCAATGTTCGGTATGGGGATTGCAAGGACGGTGACAAAATATTGTGTAACAGTGGGGTTAGATGATTCTGGAAAGATATATTTGGTCCCATTTTTCCCAGTTGATATTGCCCCTGAAATGGTTGGCCTTACAAAGGTTGGCCTCAAAAGAGCTATCCTTGATAAGGTTGACCCAAAATAAATGGGCCCTAAAAAGGTTGACTCTAAAATTTTTGTTGCAAAGTTGCTACACCAGGCTTTCCCAAAGACATTTAAAGTATAGACTGGATCATAGGTCTGACTTGATAAACTATAGTTTGATGGATAGCCTCCGTAAGAGTCTGTGTAACAATTTGTGTTGACATTTGAGGGGTAATAGGAGGAGGAACTTGCAGTACTCCCGAGATGGGTGTTTGAGGAGTATTGGGTTGCAGAACATATGTTTGCACAATATTTTGGATAGGAGTACTCGGAGTACTCGGAGTAGCTTGCTGACAACTCAGAACATATGCCCCCGGTATAACTTGAGGAGTTTCTTGAACAGGATGTTGGATTTGAGTATAAATCAATTGTCCAGCTGGTTGAGCATGTTAAATAAAGGAAATTTATGGGGTAGGTTGTAAATATTTTTGAGCGAAGGAAGGATTCCATATAGTGTTCATCCCTAGATAAGGAGTGCCTACTAATGGTTGTGATACAAAAGGTTTACCGAAACTAGTTTGAGTAATTGGACCATAACTTGGATAGTTATCGAGTAAAGTTTTCCCTACAAACGTAGGATATGTTCCAATGAAAGGTTGTCCTCTCGGAAGAGGTTGTTTCCCCCAGGTGGATTGTAACAACCTAATGTGTGAACTTGAGGGTTACTCCCTGAGAGCATATGAATGAATTGGTTGACAGTCAAATTTTGGGTAGTATATTCTGGTAAACTAGTTGACAAAGTAGAACTTTAAGAAGAAGGATACGCTCCTAATAAAGTTCCAGTAAGTGTCTGGTACCCATCATGAACTGAAGGACCTCCATATAATAAGACTTCTGGAGAAGATGAAAACATGAATGAATCGGTAGAAAAATTTCTAGAAGCCACATTAAATATATTATATACGGGTAAAGAGTAAAAGGGAATTTTGTGACGTGGATGAACGTAACCAGATGAATGTGAAAATTCAAATGGTATAAGATACCAAGTGTCTGGTCCAAAAGGAGAATGTGATAATTCTAATGGAAAGGTATGTTCACTGAAAAAATTTGGAGTAGTGGGAGTTTCTTCTTCGTCGTCCTCAATAATTTCTTCAATGCTAATTAGGTCAGGAGGAATATTATCTATAATGATAATTTTTACTTTAGGTGAATGTGGAGCAGGATTAGGGGCTAGAACATGTGAAGGATACTGAGGTTCTGAAATATCAGTCTCGGGTTTAGATATTTTTGGTTCAGTTAACTCTGTATCTGAAACTTCACCAGTGAAAAACTCTACTGTAATGGTTTCAGTAACTTCTGGTTGATTTTGTTCTAAGCCTATTTCAAATGTATGATGTCTATTTAATTTGAAATTCGGATGTACTACAATGGATGATTCTAGTTATTTTGAAGACCCAAATCCTGTTGATTTTTCCTTTCCTATTTTAATTTTCTTTAATTGACTCGGTGTGTACCCAGGGGGTTTCCCCTGCATTCTACGTGAGTGTCTCGGTATTTCATCCACGATTAATTTTAATTACAAAAACACAAAATCTTCAAGAAATCACACCTAAATCCTCTAAAAAATAAAAAAAATGAATGAGCACATGCAATAAAATATAGGAGTCAAACCATACACAAACAAATTTTTTTCATAGTAAAATCACTAGTTGGTGATGAAATCCAACCTCACGTAGATCAATGCAAAAAACTAGAGGATGGAACGAGTTACCCTGACAACCTGTTGAGTGAAACATTCTACTCCAAGAAACTACACTATTTCATCTCGAGTGAATATTATCCTTCAAAAAGTCCAAGTGAGTCTACTCAACATCTATTCCAGGTACAGCGAGACCTTCCCTCCATCGTCACCTTGGTAAAAATCCTAAGACTATAGCCGCTAAGTTTACCAACTATCACAATCAAATCTGGGGGGACATTCCAGTGTCTGACGTCCATGCAAGGGTAGAGTAACTAAGCTCAATCCCCTGGAAATATCTTCGACGTGGTAAATACAAGGATTAGAAACAAGTGACCACAAGCACCTTTCAGCACCATTTGTAATGTGTGCAAATATTTTATCTTTACCAATGAAGCATGTACGATTACTTCATCGGGTTCAATATGACCTCGTGCTTAACTCTTTTACAAGAAGAGCTTCCAAGAGAAAAGCTGTAATAACTATATTTTATCCCTACTACAACATTCTATTGTATTTTTATTTCTTTGGAAAGTTTAATCACTTCCCTATTCCAAAGCACTAACCTGATATATGTTAGTGGAATGAGCCCTAAAAATATAAAAATTTTGAGTTTGATTTTAATTAGTGTTTTGTTATTTTCTTTTTTCTTACTCGGAGGGATATGAAAGTGAAACTGATGATGTTGTGACTGACTCAAAATACTCTAATGCATTCAACAATGGAAATGTAATATTTTCTTTTCGATGAAATCCTAGATAAGGGAAAGTAAGAGGTTCTTTGATCTTCAAAATGAGAAAACTTAAAAAATCCAAAAACATTCTTTTCATAAAATGTCCATTAACTTTGAAAATTGTTCAATTGCATAAAAATTAATTAAAAATTTCAGTTCTCTTAAGTCAAAACACACAACTCTCTTGTGAAAACAATTATTTACATTTCTTCAAAATTGATGAACAACTACAAAAACTCTAAAATTTATGAAAAACTTAAAAACTAAAATTTCTTAATGAATGCTTTGATTAATGTTGCCTACAAGTGAAATTTCATGATTACTTCAAACTAAAAACAAAATAAATAACTTTTCAATTCAGCAAATAGAAACAATTTTCACAAAACCCTATCTTTTTGAGATAATCCTAATTCCACTAATCTAGAAACTTTTCCTTCAAAAACAAGAAAAATGTTTCTCTTAAACGAGCAAGATTAATAGATAATCTAGTATATTCAAAAGAAAAAGACAGAAAAATAGTGATTTCAAGAAGAATTCTATCTTTTTCAATGAAGCAATCAAACAAACCAGACCAAATCCTAAACGAAAATGTGAAAGGGATGAATTCTCAAAAAATCCACTAAGGAAATAAAAACAAGTTCACAAACAGGTTCTAGAAGTTGAAACAAGTATAAATTACCATATAGAAATAAAAAATTAGACATTGATCAGAGGGAAATTCATTTTTTCAAAAATTTCAAGGGGGTGCGTAGGTAATCAGTGTAATCTAGTGTGCATGCGCACTATCTTACAACTCAAATTGCACACTTCAAGACTCTGTTGCTAAAACAGAACTGCGTAGGTTGAGGAAATCAAAAAAAAGAAAAAAAAAAGAAAAAGAAAAAGAAAAAAAAGACAAGGCATTCAACCTAGAGGATCTAAAAGGTCATAAACTCAACAACATTTAGACTCAGTCAAACTAGTAAAATGGAAAAACATAACCAAAGAAAAACTAGAGGACAAACACATTCCCCAATATGGTTTCCAATTTGTTATATGGATAAATCCCTCTTGCAGACAACATCGATATCCCTAGAATCCTAAAGGAGAACTAGAAAAAAAAAAACATAAGAATATCTCTTCCTCTAAGATAACTATGTTCAAACTATTAAACTAAAGGAAGAGGATGATGCTATAACCTTCAAAACAAAATGCCTGATGAAGATCCAACAATTTGTCCTAATGTAGCTCCTCAATTCTTTGAAAAAACCTGAAAATACCAACATACAAAGGATCAAAGGCTAATGCAACATAATAATCTAAAATAAACTTATCCTAATGATTTAGGAGATTATGAATTAAAATTGTTTTAATCAATACATGAGCATAAACCATTCAGAATTCCAATAAAACAACACAAAGAGAAAGAGTATCCAAATGTATTTGTCAAGGATAAACGAGAATCCTTACAACCAAGCCTTGATGTTGTGAAGGTTCCTCCCAAATTCCTCTAATCTTCCTCCCTGGATGATAAGATTTCCAATCCAAAATTACCAGCATAAGACTACCATAAGTCAACCGCCCTAACCCTAAAGTCTCAGCTCAATTTATAGGAAAAATGTATGAGGTTTCAGATCCTCAAATGGTGGATGAGATCCACAAATAGTGGGATTAGGGTTCCTTGATCCAAGGGAATTAGCTCCATGTTTAGAGGGGTTTAGATCAAACTGATATGACTTGGAGGCTTCTAGTTGGGATATATGCCCCCAACTATGTTTCTAGAACTTAATTTTTATTTTTACTTTACTTTGAGTCAGTTGTGAAGTTTTTAATGGAAAATAGAGCATAGAACTGCGCAGGAATTAATGGCAGTAACAACACATGCATCAAAAATGAGTTAAAAAAGTGCACAAGTCATCCTTAAGAGGTTAAACATCCATTTAGCCCAAAAATTCATCACTTTGTCAAGGAATATGAATGTTTGAATTGCAAAGGAGTGTACTGGAACATAAATATGGATGGTGATAGATCTAGTTTAACTGCCAAGTGTCATGGTGAGAAAATGGCATGTAACACTTATATTAATGAGGGATGTATTACCATATTCGTTATGCTAATTAAAATATTATAGTTAGGTGTCCCAAAGGTATTGATCATCTATGAATAGAATGCATGGTAACATAAGGATTAAGAGGATAGGGATATGAGAAGGTATATGTGGTAATTTTATTTAGATGTTTATGGGCGGTAATAAGGCCCTTAAGGTATGCCAACCTACTAAATCAAAGTTTACAATTGTATGCATGTTAATAAAAGAGTGGTGTGTTAATACCACTAAGACAAAAATATTGAAATGATTTTTTCTAGGTTTCCTAAGGAAAAGGTGAAATCATAACCATGGTAGCGATATATATATAACGATATGGGTAGGAGAACAATATATCATATGAGAAAGATTATTATATGGGAAATTGGAGAGTATCTTTAGCACTTTAGAGATATGAGACGTGTAAATTGTTAAATACCATATAGGAAAAAAAATTCACTTGGTTGACATTAAAATATGAGATACATGACAAAATGGTATAAGAGCCCAGTAACGCCATTAGGCTAAATGAAAACCACAGAGGAATAAAACAACAATTAGTTTATATATATATATATATATATATATATATATATATATATATATGGCATAACTATATAGATCTGAATTAACCTGGATTTTGTCTAACTACAAGGTACGAGGGTGATTAGATCCAGCAACATAATGGCTGAGGAGGCTCTAGTCAATATTGAAGGTACAAATTTGTATGTTGAGCTGGGAGTAGGGGTCATTGTTACACCATTATTTTGGTCATCTAACCCATTATCATTAGATGAACCCAAGTACACCATGTAAGACCAATTTTACCCTAAGTAAAATTGCTTTCACCATATAAAATAACATTTGTCCATATTTCCTAGTCATATTTAACCCAAAACAAGGAAATTGATTAAATAAATCATTATTTATTTAATTATATTCCCATCATTTCCCTAAAATGATAAATAAATCATTTATTTATTTATTATTTATAAATAATGGAATTGACCCAAGTCAAGAATCTTTTTCCCTCGAACAAATATAGTAAAATATTCTTAAAGGGTGCTTCTAGAATTCGACTCCACACGGGCTTTCTTTTGCGACCGCTGTTGTTTTACATATTCCTGCATATCCAGCTGTTTCAGACCCTAGGGTTTCTCTTCCATTTTATTTTTTTCCTATTTTTATGGTGCTTTTGACCTCTAAAAGCCTCAAACAGTCAAATTTTTAACTTCTGTGTGTTTCTGGCCTTATTGTGTAGGTGATAGACATCAGCTGCAGCTGAGACGACAAATTTTTCTGAAATCTGTCACCGAGAGACTCGGATCTGTAGGTCGCACTTATCAGCCCAAAAATTGTGACCTGGACTTGAGGTCGCACTTTTCTGCCCTAAATCTGCAACCTGGACTGCCAAACAGGTCAGAACCTGCAACCTGCACTATTTTCTGCAATTTTCCAGCGCTTTTTCTGGGTTTGTCTGAAGCTTTTGTCAGGGTTTTCCAGCCTCCGCCTCTGCCCATTTAGACCTGTTTCTGATCTGTTTCACTCAACTAAGTGGGAATCTTGCCCCTTAGGGCTCTAGTACCCTTCACTTTTTGTGGGAGAGTTTTTGCTATTTCAGACGTCTGAATTTCCAGAGTTTCATCCTTATTTCTTTCAGATCTGATACCTTAGTTTCAGCTCTCTTTAGATCATCTCTTCCCAGTTTCAAATCACCTCATATAGTTTTTTTTGGGTTCATTTCTAGGGCCCCCTCATCACCCCTTCTCTTTTTAGCTGATCTCCCCCTTTTTAGAAGCAACCTTGCCTATGCCTCCTTGCTGTTCTCTGCACCTCTTTTCAGCAGATTTCTCCTTTAGTTCCCTGCCCCTCCCAACCTTAGATCTATTGGCCTCTTTTTAGCATGCTTTGCTTTTTTTTTTCCCTCTTATCGACTAGTTTTGAGAGACCTTCCTTCTTGGGTTAGATTGATGCATTAGTAGCTGTTAATTTTATGTTCTTTTAGTTTTATTTACTGCAGATTTATTTTCAGTTACACAGCACACTTTTTCTTTTACTCTCAAAACGTCTGGGTTTAAACAATTAAAATTAACGCACGCCACACACTGACCCTAAGTGAAGAAGAGCCTGGTTAACATCACCTGGCAAAGACTTTAAAATCAATTGTCACTGCACCTCTCCACCCTTAACCTCACTTGATTTTGTCCCTCCCTACCCCTGTCGGTTTTTCTTCTTCTCGTCATCATTGCGCCCCCAAGGCGCTTCTCCCGGAGACTTCTTGGCCTTCACCCTCAGTTTCCAGTCGGTCGACTTCCTCTTTCCCGTTGTCCTCGAGTAATTCCTCCCCTGAGTCTGCACTCCGACTCTTCCTCTGATTTTTCGGGTTCTCCCCCTACTTCTGGTTCTCCCTCTCTTACCTTCGCCATGTCTAGTTCAAGACCTAGCCCTAACCCTAGTTCTACCACTGGGTCTATTTCCAGTGGAACCACTACAGGACCTACCTCGACTCCCCCCTTGCTCCCTTATATGGTCGGCCTCAGTCTCCCTAATTTCAATCAGCTGATCAATGATCCTATTCGTCACGATATCACTTGGCCTACTATGCCAACCAAGCTCCCCTCTGACATTCCCAAGTTCAAAGGCCTTGCTAGTGAAGATTCCTCTAACCATATTTGATCTTTTCACATGTGGTGTTCCTCCAATTCCATCACCGATGACTCCATCTGTCTTCGATTATTTCAACGCACGCTTACCAGCGAAGCTTCCAAATGGTATGTTGACCAAGCCACCTCTTCCCATACCACCTTTGTGACCATCGCCCAAGCCTTTCTATCTTATTTCTTGTTGTGTAACCAGCTCCAAAAAGAGAAGAAAAGAGATATAAACGCCTTAGAAATGAGCCACTTCGAGGGGGAAACCTCCAATACATTACATAATTGAACAATTCTTGGATGATCCAATTTACAAAACCTCCTTTCTATATATAGGAGTCCATGGGGCCATAATGTAATCCTAGTGGGCCACAATGTAATCCTAGCCGACCTAACAATAATAATTTGAGGGTACAATAATAATAAAATGGGGGTTACAAGGGTACAATAATAACAATAAGGGGGTTACACTAACAACAATAAGGGACTATACTAGTAATATAGGGACCTAACATGCCCCTCTCCTTAAAAAAAGTGTTGTCCTCAACACTTGAGTAGCTCTGGGTGCTTCTGTATAAAATTCTCACCCTCCCATGTAGAATCTTCAGTGGGTAAGTTCTTCCACTTGATGAGATATTCTGAAATTGATCGATTCCGTAGTTGTCGAGTTCTTGTTTCTGTGACCGCTTCAGGTTCCAATATGATTTTTCCTTCCTCATCAAGTTCTGAATATTATTTGAACTGGAATATTTTCACCGATAACCTTCTTTAAGCATGAAACATGGAAAATTGGATGTACTCGCGAAGAAGAAGGAAGCTCCAATTTGTATGCCATAGTACCAATCTTTTGCAACACCTTGTAAGGACCATATTACTTTGGCGATAGTTTATTATCATTCTTTGCTTGCTTGAGGGACATTTGTTTGTATCGTTGTAGCCGTAAAAATACCCAATCTCCTACATCAAAACTTCTCTCGCTACGATGTTGATCTACCTGTTGTTTCATTCGATTTTGTGCCAAATTCAAGTTATCCTTTAAGAGTTGGAGAAATTCTTGTTGATGCTCGATGTGATCTTCCACTGCTTGAACCTTCGAATTTTCCCTTAAATATGATGTGATGGATGGTGGATGATATCCATAAAGTACCATAAATGGGGTCATTTTTGCTGTAGTATGGAAGGAAGTGTTATACCACCATTCAGCAAGAGGTAACCACTTGACCCATTGTGTTTGTTTATCAGATACAAAACAACGAAGATATCCTTCCAAACATTTATTTACTATCTCAGTTTGACCATCACATTGAGGATGATAAGATGAGCTATGAGCTAATTGAGTACCCAAACAAGAAAATAACTCCGTCCAAAAATTTCCAGTAAAAATGGGATCTCTGTCGCTCACAATAACCCTTTGGCTTCCATGTAGCTTTTGAATTCTGTCCACAAATGTAGTAGCAACTGTACTTGCTTTAAATGGATGAGATAATGCACAAAAGTGTGCATACTTGGTAAGTCTATCAACTACCACCATGATGACACTTTTTCCTTCAGACTTAGGTAAACCTGTGATAAAATCCATTGAAATCTCCTCCCAACGTTGACTTGGAATGGATAAAGGTTGTAGAAGTCTTGGGGTCTTAATTGTTTCCACTTTATTCTGCTGGCAAACCAAACATTCCGCCACAAACTTTTGAATATCAGATTTAAGGCCATCCTAAAAAATTTCTTTCTTCACCCTGTGGTAAGTTTTTAAAAATCCTGAGTGTCCTCCTAAAGGAGAAGTGTGCAATTCCAGAAGAATCTTTGTTTTAGTTGGGAATTCTTACAAAGATATAAGCGATCTTTGTACCATAAGGAATCATTTTTCCAACTAAATGTATCAGATGTACTAGGATCTTGCTGCAACTTTTGAATGAGTGTCCATACATCTTTGTCCTTCTTCCATTCATCTCTTGCTTTGGTTATCCAATCTGGTTGGATAATAGAAATGGCATCAAGCAATGCTTCCACCTCTTCATTATTTCTTGAGAGTGCATCTGCAACAACATTAAGCTTTCCTTTTTTGTAGATTATTTCAAAGTCATAACCCAACATCTTTGTGACCCATTTTTGCTGCTCTTCTAAAGACAGTCTTTGTTCCAAAAAGTGTTTAAGACTATCATGATCAGTTTTTACCTTGAAGTGTCTTCCCATTAGGTAAGTTCGCCATTTCTTTAGTGCATGTAGTATTGCTAACATTTCCTTCTCATAAATAGGTTTTTGTAAATACTTTCCTTTGATTGGATGACTTTCAAAAGCGATGGGTCTTCCTTCCTGCATTAAAACTGCACCAATTCCATTTCCTGAGGCATCACATTCCACAATAAAGGTTTTTGTGAAGTCTAGTGTAGCTAAGACCGGTGCTAGGCACATTTCCTCTTTAAGACGTTCAAAGGCCTTAGTTGCTTTAGGAGTCCATGAAAATGCATCTTTCTTCAATAATGTTTTTAGAGGTGCGGCTATTCTCCCATAATTCTTAACAAACTTGCGATAATACCCCGTTAACCCGAGAAATCCTCGCAACTGCTTTATGGTTGTGGGGACTTTCCATTCCTTAATGGCTTTAATTTTGTTAGGGTCTACTTTAACACCCTCGTGAGATACAATATGACCCAGATATTCCACCTCTTGTACTCCAAAGAAACATTTGGATTTTTTTTCATATAATTGTTTCTCCCGCAATAGTTTGAGCACCCTATCAACATGTTCAACATGATCCTTCCAAGACCTATTGTAGATTAGTATATCATCAAAAAATACTAGCACAAATTTTCTAAGGAAGGGTTTGAAAATGGAATTCATCAACCCTTGAAATGTAGAAGGTGCATTGGTAAGGCAAAAGGCATGACCAAAAATTCATAATGACCCTCATGAGTTCGAAATGCTGTTTTTGGAATATCTTCAGTCTTCATTCTAATTTGATGATATCCCGAACGAAGATCCAACTTGGTAAAATAAATTGCTCCATGTAATTCATCCAATAATTCATCAATCACAGGAATGGGAAATTTATCTTTAATGGTGAGATTATTGAGCTCCCTATAATCCGGACACATTCGCCATGATCCATCCTTCTTGTGTACCAATACTACAGGAGCAGAGAAAGAACTTTGACTAGGTTGAATTATACCCGCCTCAAACATTTCTGCAATCATACGTTCAATTTCGCTCTTTTGGAAGTAAGGATATCTATAAGGCCTGATGTTTGGAGGAACACTTCCTGGAATCAAATGAATAGCATGATCGTGATCACGAATAGGTGGGAGTCCTTTGGGAGTTTCAAACACCTTGGAATGATTGTCCAAGACTTGTTGGAGATCTGCAGAAATAGATGATTTTGATGTTGGAACTTCTAGTGAGCATAATTGTGCAATTACGCCTCGTTGTTCTTTCTTTAGAAGTTTTGTCATGACATTAGAGCTTATTATCCTTCCTGGCTTCCCTTCAATACCCCGTAATTCGACTTCCTTTCCTTCTAAAAAAAATTTCAAGAAAAGTTCTTGAAAATTAAAAGCTACCGTCCCAAAAGATTGTAACCATTGTACTCCTAGTACAACATCAGCACCTCCCATAGGAATGGCAAGCATTAGACTAGTCAATACATATTCCCCCATGGTTAGCTTGATATTATGGCATTTTCCAGAGCAATTTATAGTTCCTCCATTTGCAACCATCACTTGACATTCTGGTGCTGGGTATAGGAAACAATTTAATTCCTTGGCTACCTTATAATGAATAAAATTATGGGCGCTACCTGAATCAATCAACACTATTACCCTTTTCTTCTTGATATGTCCTTCTATCTTAAGAGTTTTAGGAGTGGTAATTCCTGCCAGTGCATTACATGATATGGTCAGATTCATTTCTTCCTCTTCTAGGGTTGGTTCCTGGTGTATATCCTCTTCTTGTTCATTTTCTTCTTCTTCTTCACAATCTATGTAAAATAATTTCTTCTCAGCACACTTATGACCTTTAGTGTATTTGCTATCACAACTGTAGCAAAGCCCTTTTGCTCTTTTTTTCTTCCAATTGTTGTGGTGTCAACCTTGTAGGCTGTGGAAATCTAGGCGTAGCAACACTTCCTTCTTTATAGAATTGAGTGGTAGGCTTCCTTGTCGCCATAATTTTACATTCAACTTTTCTTGCCAACCTGAATGCCTTCTCCAATGAATTAGGTTCCAAAACGCGAACTTCATGTTGGATGTTATCCTTTAAAGTTCCTATGAAGAGATCAATCCCGTGTTCCTCTGGAATATCAATTACCCTTATATTCAATTTTTGGAAGTCCTCAATGTGCTGCCCCACTAAACCCTTTTGTTTGAGATTTATCAATTGGCTAAAGAAGGTGTTGCTCTTTGTATCCTCATAATGTGCTATCATTTCCTCCGTAAAAATTGACCAAGTGACAATTTTTTTATAGGAGCAAAGCCATCGATACCATACAAATGTATTTTTTTCTAAATGTAAAGTTTCAATGCATACCTTTTGTGTGTTTTGCACATTATGGAGATAAAAATATTGCTTCATCTGTGATATCCATGTTACAGGATCCTTTCCATCAAAATTCCTCATATCCATTTTTGGAATATGGTGGTTCTTCCCGCCAACATTCGAGTTTATGAAATCACGATTAAAATTTATTTTGTTATCATCATGAGGTTCTTCTACTATATTTTCACCATTAGGAATCATTTCTTGTTTTAAGCTTGTCATCAAGCCTTCCATGTATGCTTTTAGATCATTCTTCATGTTTTCCATGTTGTCTTTCATGTCATCCATCTTAGCTTCCATGCCCACTTCCATGCCATCCATCTTAGCTCCCACGCCATCCATCTTAGCTTCCATGCCTTTCTTCAAACCGTCCATCTTCACTTCCATGCCTTTCTTCAAAACTTCCATTTCATTTTTTTTTGCTCTTTGCGAGAGTGAAAACTGTTGCACTTGCTCTTGTAATTTTGATAGATCACGTTGCACTTCTTCATCTTCATGAGTCATAGTAGAGCCTTCTGAAGGCTTAATGGGTGTTGAATTATTTTTAGGGGCCATTTTAGAATCCAATATTGATATCTATTCTACAAGATGCCCTTGGAATCAATTCAACTTTATTCTTCAATTCGGAAAAAAATACACACCTTTTACTTGCTTTGAGGAGCTCGATATTGAAATTGAATTATCTATATAATTGAAACTATTCGATATGTGAAATTCAGCCCTATAGTATCACTCTGAAGCTTATTTCAAATTCCACAGGTCTGACCTGATTTTGATTCTCCAAGACAAAGTTGTGTCCAATCTCCCACAATGACCTAATTCTGGACTGGTTCAGTAGAGCGAACTTGTATGACTTGCCACGTGTCACTGTTTTGTCCTTTGTCTTTGAAATTGATATAAAATAAACTACAGTCTGTGTAATTGCGAACAATTTTTACGGCACTCCAATCCGATCCCCAGAGAGAGAGTTATTTAACTTTTCCCACGATCACCTCTTTGAGATGAAATTCAGGAGCCTGAAAAAGCACTACCTTCCACAGATCATATTTCCAAAAATATTGCGAACCAAGCTCTGAATTTTTTTGAAAAATTTCCTCAGGATTTTAGCTTCGCACCATATGAATTTCAGATTCTGAAACTTCGTAGAAAAAAATTTATAGCGCAAATGCCACGATGACCTGTTTAGGAGCCTGAAAAAAGACCTAAATTCCACAGATGATATCTCCAAAAATATTGCAAACCAAGCTCTAAAAGTTTTAGGAAATCTTCCCCAGGATTTCAGCTTCGTACCCTGAAAATTTCAGCTTCTGAAACTTCGTAGAAAAAAAGTTAAAGCAAAAATTCCACGATGACCTGTTTGGAGCAGCGAAACCCTAGAATCCAAAGCTCTGATACCAAATGTTGTGTAACCAGCTCCAAAAAGAGAAGAAAAGAGATATAAACCCATTAGAAATGAGCCACTTCGAAGGGGAAAGCTCCAATACATTACATAAATAAACAATTCTTGGATGATCCAATTTACAAAACCTCCTTTCTATATATAGGAGTCCATGGGGCCATAATGTAATCCTAGTGGGCCACAATGTAATCCTAGCCGACCTAACAATAATAATTTGAGGGCACAATAATAATAAAATGGTGGTTACAAGGGTACAATAATAACAATAAGGGGGTTACACTAACAAAAATAAGGGACTATACTAGTAATATAGGGACCTAACATTTCCAGCTCCCCTTCCGATACGACACTGGTACTGAACTCTTAACTTCTTTCCATCAATCCTCTTCGACCTGCATTTCTGCTCATGTCCAGGAATGGCGGCGAAGACAGAGCTTGTGTCGCACTCCCCCCTTTGAAGATCGGGTTTACATGGACTGGTTCCTTCACTCTCTCTTACCTCCCATTGGCAAAGATGTTGCATCCCATTTTCCCCAAACCGAAGTAGCCACCCTCCAAATAGCCTTGAAATATGACCTTATCTACGCCCAATCTGGTTATGTTTATACCGTCCTTCCTGACCTTCCCAATCCCGGTGGCCCTAATGCCTTGGGGGAATCTCATTCTGTCGACGGTATCGTTGGAGCTCTATCCCATACCTCTGACCAGCCTCTTCCGAGCTTCCCTCCAGGGGGGGCCAGCCCCTCCGGCACTTTTTCCCCTCCAGGGAGCATGTATCCAGGATACGGCATGCCTCCTCCTTTTTCCCACCCTCCTGCTTACCTCAATGTTGCCCATCCTACCCCTTATCCATATCCACAACCTGGTGTCCCAGCTCCTTTAGCATTTGGACCGCCCACTCCCTTGCCTTTTCCACCCCTGCAACCACACTTACTACCCCCTCCAGGGCAAGTCTTTGCACAGCAGGGGGCACCTAATTTTCTTCCTTCTCAAAGAAAGAGGAAAGGCAATCAATCTTACCCTGGTAATCGTGGACCCAATCCTTCAAGTATTGATCCTCACACTGCTAACCAACCACAGGGTTCTCAGCCCAAGCCGAACAAGCCACTTCGCACCAATAAGCCCTGTTCGTGTTGCGGTGTTTATGGTCATTACACTCATGATTGTCCCTTATTACCAAAAATGCGGCAGATGTGGGATTCTCAAGCGACCATGCGGGGACAAAATTCCTCCCCTACTATCCCTCCCACCCCGGCTACTTCTCCACCCACTGTGTTTACCAATCCTTTCCCTCAACAAGGATTTGTGGCCACTCAATCCCCTCATGCCCCGGTAACCACTCAACCCTCCCCTTCTGGTTCCTCTGATTACCAAATTCTCATGATGGCCTCTGACCCACCTCTCACCGTCGACCTCAACCTTCAAACTCGGTCTCGTCAGTCTTCCACACCTCTCGTTTTGTCTGTCTTTGAGTCTCCCTCATCAGGTCCTACAGAGCCTCTATTGACACCCAATGGTCCCTTGCAACTCCCTCCACCAAAAGCCAAGGTTCATCCCAAGACTCCTAAGGGACCATTACGCCGAAATGCTGCCTCTGGTTAGGCTGGCCATTCCTACAGCATAGTAGATGATCTAGCCCAATCTCCTACTGCCATTTCAACACTGGAACTCCTCCAGTCGTGTCCTTCTCACAAGAGGGCTCTACTATCTGCCATGGGCGCTATAGATCCTGCTGATGACCAATTGATTATTTTCGACACCCGTCAGTCAGACCCTCCCCCTCTTCCTCCTTCTGTTGCTTTCCAAATCCCAGTCAAAATACGAAATGCCATTGTCGCTTGGTGTATTATTGATGAGGGGGCATCCACCTGTGTGATGTCCGCTTCGGTTTGGAAACAACTTGGATCCCCTGAGCTTGCCCCTTCCACAATCACCCTTCGTGCGTGGGATGGCCATGCCTCCCAGTCCACTGGCCTCTTTCGTAATTGTCCTATCACCCTTGCAGGCAAAATTGTTTGTGTTGACGTTGAAATTATCGACGCCCCTCTTGACTACAACATTCTTTTGGGGCGTATTTATACCTATGCCATGTCTGCCGTCCCATCCGCAGTCTACCGCAAAATGTTCTTCCCTCATAATGGAAATATTGTCACCATTGACCAGTTGACATACCATGAACCAAAATCTCAGACCTCCCCTGAGTTCACCATCTCTACTATCACCAATAAACGAACTGTTGATTCTTTGATCAGTGTTTCCCCTGGCGTCTATAAATACTCCTCCTTGCTTAGAACCTTTTTAGACATTCCTCCCATACCCGATCCTAGCATGGCGAATGTTTGCATGATGCAATCTTCATGGGCTGACCTTACACAACCCATCCTGGCTAGTAAGCCAACACACCCTCACCCAACTCCACTAGCTCCTAGCCCTTCACCCCCGCTAGCCCACCTTCTTCCTTCGGAATCTCCTTCCCCGAACACTCCTCCTGGCCATTTCCCTGCGGGTCAGATTCCTTTCCTTGCTCCCCCTCCTGGCGCTCATTTCGTCCCTATCTTGGTTACCCTATCCCTCCCCAACTTGACCTTGGGCATACCCGTCTGGTACCTAGACCCCCCAACCCCTACTCTTCTTGGCCAACCCAAACCTTATCTTTCTTTGATCCCGGTTCAACCGATACCCATGGCTTCTCCCATTGCACCTGTACCTCAATCCCCTCATCAGGAACCACTCCCTATGGCAACCATGCCAGGTGCCACTAGCCAAGATCGCAGGGGGGAATCCAAGGACAAAGCCACCCCGACAACTTCTGCCCATCCTCGACCTCCAAAGCATCCCATCCCATGTGCTTTGTGCGATATTTTCGGACATGCTACCCATACTTGTCTTGAATTACCGCATCTCAAAACCATGGTCAATGAGACGTTTCCCGAATCTGCTCTCCCTGAAGTCTCTGTCACCATACCTGATTCTCTTCCTAAACTTAAACACTTGCGCACCAATCACCCTTGTTCTTTGTGCGATTTCCATGGAAATTACACCCATATTTTCCCCTGCCTTGACGAGTATCGTGCTTCTTTCGCCGCATACCGCCAATTCGAAGCCGCGCTTGCCCGCCATCCTTCTTCCCTACCACCTGACCCCATGTCTCCCCCGATTACCATTCCTCCTCCTGATACTGAAATGACCAAAACTTCAGCCACTATTCTCTACCTTTCCTCATCCCCGCGTCTCCTAGCACTCGACCCCTTAGTGCCTTTTGCCGCCAGTTCACTCAATCACTCATCTGTTCACTCTGCTGTCACCCCTCATGCCAGCACACACGTGAGCCTCCCCCTTCCAAATTAGGTGTCTCATATCTCTACCTCCTCTGATACTGCTCTTCCTCCGACCCTTCCCATATTTCAGACCGATGAAGACATCATTGAAGCTATGACTGCACCTGATTTTCCATGGGACGATATGCACCATCGTGCATACTTCCTACCACACCAGTCCCATGACCAATATGCCCTCGAATCTAAAGACTTCATTCCCTATAAAGTTGATTGGTTCAAAAACCCCATCCCTGCACCTGACGCTTTCGAAGAAGGAAATATGGCTAATATCTCTCCTACCATTAAAATAGACATTTCTGTCAAACCCGGTATTGAAGAACATATCACCATGGGTGCCCAATGAACTCTAGAAGAAATTGAAGCCTACACCAAACTCTTCAAATAATTCCATGATATTTTCGCTTGGTCCTACTAAAAAACGCCCGGACTCGATCCTGCCATTGTCGAACATGACATCGACACATGGCCTGATGCCATTCTGGTCCGTCAAAAGTTGAGACCCATTCATCCTTCTAGACGTGAAGCCATCAAAGCTTAAATCGATAAGCTTTGGCAGGCTAGTTTCATTTACCCCATTGAATATACCACTTGGGTGTCTAACCCAGTTCCCGTCCTCAAAAAACAAGGCACCATTCGTGTTTGCACCGACTTTCGTGATCTGAACAAAGCTTGTCCCAAAGACGACTTCCCCACACCATTTATTGACCAAATCATAGATGAGTGTGCGGGGCACGAGATTCTCTCCTTTATGGATGGCTTCTCTGGATACAACCAAATTGTTATCCGTCATGCTGATCAACTTAAAACCGCGTTCATTAGTCTGTGGGGCACTTTCGCATACCGCGTCATGCCATTTGGCCTTAAAAACGCCGGCGATACCTTTCAACAAGCCATGTCTTATTATTTCCATGACTTAGCCCATATTATCCTTTCCTATTTAGATGACCTTACTCTTCATTCTAAACATCAGACACAACATCTTCATGACCTGCGTACCATTTTTCTCCGATGCCACAAGTATAGCATTTTCCTTAACCCATTGAAATGTGTCTTTTGTGTTCCTGTCAGTCGTCTCCTCGCCTTCATCGTGTCAAAAGATGGGATAAATCTCAACCCTTTGAAAGTTCAAGCCATTCTTGAACTTCCTATGCCTCATACCTTACGCCAGCTACAAAGTCTCCAAGGCAAAGCCAATTTTCTTCGCCAATTTGTTCCTGACTACGCCACTACCGCACATGGTTTTCTTAGACTTCTTCAATCTCACACCCCTTTTGTCTGGGATATGTACGCTCAAGAGTATTTTGACGCCCTCAAGCATGCTCTCACATCCACTCCCTTGATCCGTCCCCCTGACTTTGACCGAGATTTCATCCTATACATCTACGCTTCCACCTATTCGGTTGCTGGTGTCCTTCTCCAGAAGGATGATAACGGTATCAAACATGTGATCTATTATGTCAGTAAGAACCTCGCCGGTCCACCTGTGTCCTACTCACATGAAGAAAAATTAGCACTAGCTGTCGTGTTCTCGGTCCAAAAATTGCGTCATTATATCCTCATTCGTTCCACCAATGCTGTGACTGATTCCAACCCCATGGATTTCCTATTGAGTCCCCGCATCCTCAATGGGAAGTACACATGTTGGGTTGTTATCCTCCTAGAATTCAACCTTGAATTTGTCACCCCAAAAAGTAAGAAAGGTTTAGTCCTTGCTGAAGTCATTTCTGATCTGCCTACCAGAATGCAAGATACTCCAATTAATGATGCTCTTCCTGATGGACATTTGTTTGCCATCACCACCGATGATCCTTGGTACGGTGACATCCTTACTTACTTGTGAACCCAAAAGTTTTCCCTTCATCTCGATTGAGATGCTTGATGACGTATTCGACACCAAGCCTCTCGCTACCTTCTAATCGGCCACGATCGTTACAGTCGTGGATTAGATACTGTCCTTTGTCATTGCCTCACACACGCTGAATCCGAGCAAGTCCTCAATGCCTATCATAGCGGTGCTTGTGGTGGCCACCTCTTCGGCCTCGCCACCGCCCAAAAAATCATGCGTGCTAGGTATTTTTTGCCTTCTCTCTTTAGTGATTGCATTGAAGCAGTCAAACACTGTTCCAATTGCTAACACCCTTTAGGAATATTTTACTATATTTGTTGGAGGGAAAAGGATTCTTGACTTGGGTTAATTCCTTTATTTATAAATAATAAATAAATAAATGATTTATTTATCATTTTAGGGAAATGATGGGAATATAATTAAATAAATAATGATTTATTTAATTATTTACAAATGATTTAGTCAAATTTAACTAGGAATATTATTAAATAGTTATTTGAATAACTTATTCCTAGGAAATAATTAAATAAATAATGATTTATTTAATCAATTTCCTTGTTTTGGGTTAAATATGACTAGGAAATATGGACAAATGTTATTTTATATGGTGAAAGAAATTTTACTTAGGGTAAAATTGGTCTTACATGGTGTACTTGGGTTCATCTAATGATAATGGGTTAGATGACCAAAAAAATGGTGTAACAATCACCCCAGAAACTTCCCAGTTCATGGATGTGATTAGGAATTTGTAGAGGGAATTGCCATACTTAAGAAGCAACAATGAATGATTGTTAAAAGTCAACGAGGAATATTGAATAATGATAAGAGGGAAGACTAAAAAGTATAGCCATAAAGAAGTGGAACCTAAAATGGAAAAAGGAGTCAAAACGGGCATAGTGTCTGAAAAATCTGAAAGTGGGGGGGGGATTCTGATAGGACATACCCTAAGAGTCAGAAGAAAAAGAAGAAAATTGAATTGCAAGGAAAATTTTGGAATATTAAACCCCTTACTTTTGATAGGGAAAAGGAAGAGGATGCTGAGGAATGGTTACTTAATATGAAAAAATGTTTCCAATTCTATGAGTACAAGAGAAACTTGAAGGCTAGATTGGCCATTTACCAGCTACAAAGTAAAGCTTCTCTTTGGTGGGAAGAGGAAATAGGTGTACATTTACTTGAGGAAAGGACCATGTCATGTGAGGAATTTTAGAAACAATTTAGAAATCAGTATTTGAGTGAACAATATTATGATGACCATGCCAAGGAGTTTCATGAAATCAACTTGGGGCAACTCACGATGGATTTGTTTGTGTAAAATTTCACTAGATTTCTGTGGTACGTACCTTACATTAAAGAAGAAAAATCTAAGGTACAATGGTTTGTGAACTATATACCTACAATGTACAAGGAGCGGATTGAATTTGACAATATAAAGACAATGGAAGAGGTTGTAAGGAATTCTAGGCTATGTTACCCGCAATTTAGAAGCAAAGGATAAAACTCTAAATTTTTCCAAACAAGGACATAAATAAATATGGAATTGGTGTAAAAGAGCAGAAACCAGGTTTTGTGAAAAACTTTGGGAAGGATCATCAACGAAAAAATTTAAGCAAGGGGAATACCAACCAGTTGGCAAAGTCTCAAGTTGGATTAGAAACCATGAATTTAGATGGGAAAAATAGAAATAGGGAAAATAAAGAGAACCATTGAAAAGTTGGGGATATGGTGAACCTCATATGTTGATCGATTGTCCACATAATCCCAGACATGTACAAAATATACAAGTTTTTCTTGAAGCCACCACTGTGAATGATATTTTCATGAATATTCCTAGAATAAGCGCTACCTTAAAGGATAGGCATACAAAACATCAATCAACAATGATTGAGATCGAAGGTACTCTCTCCAATGGATACGTTGATGTTTTAATTGATCTTGGGGATGGTTTAAGTTATATTGAACCTCAGATGGTGGAAAAATGTGAACTTAAACCTGAAAAATATAAAATTGTTTGGCTGGTACAGCTAGAAACTGGCACCAAGAGAAGTGTAACCAACCAAGTAAGGAAATATTCTCTTAATATAAATGGTTATTTAACATCATGAATCTAAATGTACTTCCTCTAGGATGATATGATATACTAATAGGTATGGATTGTTTGGTATGTGTTATATACTTTCCACGACTAAGCACGCGCAGGGGGGCGGTAGCCCCCCCTGTCGGGGTCCGGGGCAGCGCCCCGGCGAAAATTTTGGTTCCTTAATTTCCGCTGGGTAGTCTGCGTCCATGGTTTTGTGCATGGTTTTGCACATGGTTTTGGGGTTCGATGGTTTTCAGCCCCTAGTATTTTGTAGATCCGGTCAAGGGAAATACGGTTATGTTCTAATCTAGGGTTAATGGATTGGGGTTTATGTATGCTTCGGCATGTATATATATGTGTTGTAACACTAAAAGGAATATAATGAAAAATCAAGCTGGTCGTCCCGATTTGGGATCCAGGGAAAAATCTCTGTGTTTATCTGTTTTATGTTTTATGCTCTTGCTATTGTTTATTTTCTGTTATAAGATTCGTGTGTAGATAATTTCTGTTCAGGGTTAAAATCTACATGGATTGGCTTGATACATAGGGAGCTATAATGAACTACCTAGAAAAAATAGTGACTTGTGTAAATCCACAAGGACAAACACAAACATTTTAGGGGGTGCCAAAGACCATATCAGTACCAAATATTTTAGTTGTGCAAATGAAAAGGAGGGCACTAAAGGGTTTTCATCTATAAGTGGTTAGGGTGGAATAGAGTAATCAACAATGTGAGGAGACAAATTTAGATACTATGGTTATTATCAAGGACCTCTAGGATTTCTTTCTAGACAAGATTCCTAGTTTACCACCACACAAGGATATATAATTTCCCATCGATCCAATACCTGATGCAGCCTCAATGTCTAGAGAACCTTACCGGATTAGTTCACGTGAGTATCTAGAACTAAAAAGGTAGCTACACGAACTGTTACATAAAGGATACATTAGGCCTAGTGTGTCACCATGTGGGTGTTGGCTTGAGGGGTCCTGACCAAGTTCAAATGTTTAGGGTTTTCTAACAAACCCCTACACTACTGCCCTTTCGGCAGTGACCTCCTTGCGCAGGCCAAAGTCTCACCTGAAGCAGTATGGGAGGATGATGGAACCAGGTTTTCACACCCTGAGAGAGAGTAGGTAAGTCCAGGCAGATCTGTGTTCACAACCTCTCAGATTCACATAGACATGTCTATTGGTAGGTTTTTTAATAGTATAAATCACAATTAATCATAATAGAGCTATCACCATGAACATATCTAGTCAGTACCTTCACATCTGCGTACTAGAAACTATCAACACAAAACCCTATGTTCGTAGCCAACAACAGGTCACAGTTAAACCTATGCCAGGAATACAGATACGTTCGAAGCTCAAATCAATAAAATAGATACATTCGTAGCTTAAGCAGATATATTTCATACCATTACTTAGATACATTTACAACATAAACAGAGGTATTCGTAGCATCAACTAGATTCCACAGAATTGCATTAACAGTAACACATTAGGTCTAGATAACATAAAGGTACTTCAACTATATCTTCATATATTAGCATCCAAACACCCAGTTACAACTCAAAACACAGCCTGCGCACATAGCCAAAATGGTCCAGACACAGCAGGACTGAGGATCTCCGTGCACACATCCAGCAGGTGTCCTTACCCAAAACAACCCCAAACAGATCTAACAATTCGTATGTAGCATCATTCTTACTTGGTGCCTACCTCTAGACTCCAAATGTTCATCTATTTATAATGCTTTAGCCTATGCTTTCTTGTGGTCCGCAAACTATGGTTTTCGGACTCTAGGTCTACGCTTGACCCATTACAATGCATTCGAGGCTTTAACCCACCCCAAAATCCTTGCAATAGACTAATTAATACCAAAAATATACAAAATTGTATAAAATTCGTAGCTTTAGGGGACCCTGTTCCAACAGTAGTATCTATATTCCTGGCATAGGTTTAACTGTGACCTGTTGTTGGTTATGAACATAACCCTTTGTGTTGATAGTTGCTAGTACGCAGATGCGAAGATACTGACTAGATATGTGCATGATGATAGCTATGTTATGATTAATTGCGATTTATATTATTAACAAACCTGTGAATAGACGTGTCTGTGCGAATATGAGAGGTTGCGAACACAGATCTGCCTGGACTTACCTACTCTCTCTCAGGGTGTGGAAACCTGGTTCCAGCACCCTCCCATACTACTTCAGGTGAGACTTTGGCCTGCACAAGTAGGTCATTGTTGATAGGGCCAGTAGTATAGGGGTTTGTTGGCAAACCTTAAACATCCGAACCTGAGCCAGGACCCCTCAAGCCAAAAAATGGTTCCGTTGCTGGGACCAGGAGAATTTTGAGAGAGAGATCAAGTAGTGCCAAGGGAGCATTGGAGATCTGAGAGGGTGGAAATTGAAGGGTGGTTTGAAAAAAAGGTTTAGGAATTTGTTGTGAAGGAGAATCACAACATGAAGTTGACGGCTGAAAAGTGGAAGAATAAGTACATCTTCACTGAGGTCTACAAAATTTTCTTTGCAACGTTTGCGAATGAGCTTCAGGAGTGGTTGGCAAGGCTCGTAGATTTCCAGACGTGTTGGAAGGATGAGCGGGTCATGCAGTGGACTCCAGAATTGATCCAGTAGTTAGAAAGAACTGATAATACCATCACTCGTATGGTAGATCATTGGGTGGATAGCGTGCTGGTGGGATTTGTGATAGAATTCGCAGTAGATCAGTTCATATCCTATTCTGAAGTAGAGCAGAGGTTCTTCAAATGGTTCCGGGGTAAGTTCTTGAAAACGTTGCCATTAATGATTAAAATATTATTCTGCGAAAAGGGTATTCTGTGCAACCGTAAAGAGTGAATGAACTCTGATCAGAGCGAGGGTACAACTCAAAGTGGTAAGTACTATAGAGTCAATCAAGAAGGGGACAAATCTATTTACATCCCATTAAAAGAACCAGCTGTGCACGACGGAAATAGCCCTCCTATGACGCCACCTTTGAATCCACATAATTTCAAGAACTTACCCACACCTCATCCACCATTGCCACCCCCAGAAGCAGATATGGCCGTGCACATGAAACTACCCACCTTCAAGGGTGTAGGAGACGAAGATATGGACCGATTCTGGTTTGTCACAGAGGCAGTATGGACTACGTAGAATGTGGCCAGTCATGTTGTAAAGAGGGCGCAACTATCCCTCACCTTCGAAGGAAGAGCTCTAGACTAGTATATGGGATACACAGCTCATCATGCGAATGCTACCATTCAAGAGATTAAATATGCCCTAAAATAGAAATTTCAGAAGCCTAAGTCCTACTCTCAAATAGTGATTGACCTAAAATATTTCAAGCAAGGGCCCTTTGAGTCTGTATGGGAGGCTAACCAATGACTAAAGAAGGTGATTAGAGAAGGGGAATTTTTGTATGATGATAGGCAGCACAAGGAATGTTTCATCGCTATGTTACTACCTCACCTACGTAGACCCATGGGTCAACAAGCCATTGAATCACAGGAAAAAGCTTTGGATATTGCTATGAAGTTAGAAGCCATGCCGTTAGATGATACCTAGTTGGGAGTATAACAAATCCAAGGACAGCTGGAGGCGATGCACATGGAAATATATAACTTGTGAAAAGACCAAGGAAAAGAAGCTAGCCTAGATGTATGGTGCATACGATGCAGGGTATCTAGCCATACCAAGGATCAGTGCCCAAACTGGCAAACTACCTAGAGGCATAGGACCCAGTCCATTGTGTCCTAGCAATATTGCAGGACCAAGTAGATCAACATTGTGGTGTAATGACTATCGCGTAGCTAGACTGCATGATACCAACCACTGCCCCTGTCTGGGTGTGTATGTTCCAGAATTAAAGAAACAATGGTGTAGGTTTTGTCGATCAGTAGGACATGATGAAAATAACTACCAGATTTATGATTTAATGATAGACTGGGGAAACCTCTATAGGGTACAAGCTGACCCTTCGTCATCGAGATCCCCCTCGGGCATATCCGGATCCCCATCTAGGGGTGGGGGAGGGGGTAGAGGTGGAAGCGCAGGTCGGGGAAGAGGACAATTTATTTTCTATAACTGTGGAGAAGTAGGGCACTTCGCAAGAGACTGTTTGAATCACGTGCGACAATCTTGCAGGTATTGTAGACAGCTAGACCATTTGATTGAAGACTGTCCAATTCTGATAGCAAAAATGCAGGAAAAACAGCAGACACCTACGTAAAAAATGCATAGGGTTAAGGCTAAACCGCGTGACGAAAGGCCAAGTGTTAATGTCATAGCACGTAGCAGCATGTCTATTGGAGGAGATGAGGAGAAAGTTGCAGCTGAATCACTTATTTGGAAAGCAGCGGTTAAGCAAGAAAGCTTGGACCTACAAAAGGAGAAAGAAACCTTCGTCGCAACTTGCAATAACCTTCCAAAGGATTAGGCACATACTTTCAAGACTCCAACGCACCTAAAACCAGATGAAAAATTTAAACCATTTGTGCAAGCATATATGAAGCTACCGCACAACCAGAAGGTAGTGGAGAATCTTCAGAAACTGGTAGATAGCTTCGCGGAAAGAACTGACCCTCCACCAAAAGTTAAAGATGTTCACAAATTATACAAACATAAGAGGTGCACGGGTCGGGAAATGCGGCTTACTATGTAGATTAGTGACTATGAGATGGATCAGGTCATCCTAGACCTAGGATCAGATGCGAATGTCCTGCCTAAGGAGACATTACAGTGGATGGGGGAACCTAAGCGAGAATGGTCAACCATCCAGCTATGCAAGGCTAACCAGCAGAATATCATACAATTAGGGAAACTGTTAAGAATAATGGTAGATATTGCAAGAGTTAAGGTACGTGGTGACTTTGAAGTAATCCAAATTATGGATGATGCAGATCCTTACCCTGCGCTTCTAGGGCTGGATTGGGCTATAGATATGGGAGGTATTATCAACCTAAAGAAATGAAGCATGGTGTTTGAGAATGAAGGTATGAGGGTGATAGTCCCGCTAAACCCTGTGGAAGGAGAATGGTATATGGAACCAGTGTGCACAGAAGAGGATGTGGATCACATCTACAAGTTGACTGCTCAGGATGAGGATTGGATCAATCCTATGACTGATGGTATGCTTTGATTGGAAAAGTACAGTGAATGTTTCTCTAACTCCGATGAGGAGATGGAAAATTGGCAAAATCGGCTACATGATGTATCTACGTTGCGATGTCTTAGAACCACAAATAACTTCTGATGCATCTCCTTAGAGGTAAGAGAACTGTCCTACTTTGATGGCTCTGGCACAAACCAGAATTGGTTATGGGCTCTTAATCTATTCATGCATGCAACACCTGTGAGGTGGTGGGACATGCATAAAGGGACATTCCAATATTAGGAATTATGTCGAGATATGATGGTCCTGCGATTTGAACCTCCAACTCACCTGCACGTAAATAATTTCCTTGGTGTAGGGGACCCACGTGAGAACTTGTCCACTTGGATGGAGAAATGGTGCAAAAAAACTATGGAAGAATGGGTCCTCCTATTTATTCATGCCTTGGGGCCAATCCCCACTGCATGGTATTTAGATGTGGAGCTACACCAGTGCACCCGCCACTGGGAAACATTGAAGGATGAGTTTGTAGGAACATTTGGGTGGGTAGGTGGAATAGAGGTGCTTGATGAAACTCTATAGTATATAGATGCCTTAGTATTTGATGAATCACGTCATTACGCAGCACTTGGGGCACCAACATGGGACATGCAGATGCAGGATATTATCAACTACCGCAATTTAACAATAGAAGAGTGTGATGACGATCCATGAAATATTTCTATCCTGGAGTCAGAGTGAGAACGCACAGTTGCTGGACCCTGCTCCAAACTATCGATGTTACTAAGCCTTTGAAGCTACGAGAACTCAACATTGGAACGGAATAGAAACCTAATTTGGCTAAAATTGGGGACTACTGGGATGATGATACAATAGGAAAAGTCGTAGAGGTGCTCACAGAATACCAAGACTTATTACCGATGAAGTTCTTGGAACTCAAAGGGATTACAGGAGACCTAGGGGGTCATGTACATTACTTTAAAACAATATGCGCGCTCTGTGAAGCAACATCCTTATCGATTGAACCCTAAGTACAAGAAAAAGGTTAAGGAAGAAATCGAGAAAATGCTCACCGTAGGCATCATGAACCGATCGAACAGTCAGACTAGGTAAGTTCGATGGTGGTTCAAGAGAAAAAGACTAAGGGAGAGATACGAATCTGTGTTGACTTTCGTAAGTTGAATTATTTCTCTATACATGATCCCTTCCCTACACCATTCTCAGATGAAATCTTGGATAGCGTGGGAGGGCAGGAAGCATAATCATTTACAGATGGGTTCTCGGGCTACCATCAGATCAGTATCGCACCTGAAGATCACAACAAAACTATGTTCGCTATCGAATGGTGATCATTTCAATATACTGTCATGCCATTTGGGCTCAAGAATGCCTCTGCCATCGTTTCACGGGTGGTGGTCGCAGTATTCAAAGATTTCATCCACAAGTTTTTGGAGTTATATTTTGATGACTGGATTGTCTTCGGATTGGTGAAGAAGCATGTTTCAAACTTGTGCATGATGTTGGATGCCTGTAGAAAGCACCAGATCTCCTTGAATATCAAGAAGTACATATTTTGTGTACCCTATAGAATTTTGCTCGGGCACATACTTTTTCGACAAGGACTATTGGTTGATCCTCCCAAAGTCACAGTTATCATAAATGTGGCAGTATATACAACTAAGAAATAGCTACACTTGATCCTATGACACACAGGTTACTACAGGAATTTCATTCAAGGGTACGCGCTGATGACAGTGCCTATGGAAAAATTTCTTAAGAAGGACGTTTCGTTTTTTTGGGACGATGAGTGTCAGAAGAGCTTCAAGCTACTCAAGGAGAAGATGGTATTTTCACCTATTCTCATCTTTCCTGACAGGGTGAAGGTATTCCATGTTCACATAGATGCATTGGAGATCACCCTGGATGTTGTCCTTACGCACCCTGGAGACGGAGACACTGATCACATTGTTGCATTCGCTAGTAAGAAACTCTCGGGTGCAGAACACAACTACTCCACTACAGAGCGGGAGGGATTGGCCATGGTCTATGAATTACAGAAGTATCAGCATTATCTACTAGGATGACACTTCAAAATGTTTACAAATCACTCAACTTTGAAGTACCTGGTGAATAAGCCTGTGTTGGGGGGAAAATCTGTCGATGGCTACTTGTAATATTCCCAAAAGGGAAATGCAGCAATACAAGACAGATATGCAGGAAAATAACGCAGTTCATCTAAAGCAAAGCAGGAGGCCGATAAAGAGAACTTTCAAAAGTATTCATAGCAAAAAAATAGATGTATAATGAGGCCCATAAGATCCATGGCTGGAAATACAAGTCACCAATAGAAAAAAATCCCTCAAAAGTGGTGCTACAACCACATGTATAGACTAAAAATGCCTTGACAACGTTATTGCATTGGGTTGAAAACAACTGTTGATTAAACTTTAGATATAGAGCATATAAGTGTATGAAAATTTAGATCTATAACAGATCCATACACTATAGAGGCTCCTCTTTCTCTTCCCCTTGGGGTTTTTAGCAAAGCACCATGTACAAGCAATAGATCTGAGATCTAAGTATGCAGATCTATAGAAATATTCATATATTTAGAAGTATTCAAAAATATGCAGTTCAGATCTAAAATTTAAAATGTATAGATCTCCTCCAATGGATCTCCAAAGTGAAGGTCAGATCCCCAACACTTGAAAACCAACTCTCCAACTAATGTGCCAAAACACCCTGCAATAACACCTATAGGAATAACGTAGATCTAGATGTAAAATTGCAGTGTAGGGTTTAGATAATGGTTGGTGACATGCCAAGATCAGAAATTGATGCCCAAGAACTCTAATACACTCCTCCAAATGGAGTAGAAGCCTCCTCCACTGAAAAAGGGCACTGAAATGATCTAGATCTGAGTAGATCTAGCATCCACTTGCTACAGCTTGTAAAGACAACCAAGCACTCAACAGGATCTACGTTGTAGTTGAAAGAAGAAGCTTGGCCTTCATCCAGATAATGGACTATGCAACACAAACTCTTCCAAGAAGCCTCTCAAGGAAATAGGTGGGATTCCCGATCAGGAACACCCAATACTAAGCAACATTATTCTTAGCTAAACAACAAGAGAATTAGATATGTCTAAACAGAAAATATACTCAGAAAATACAATATCATCAACACCCTTTTCATGTTTCCATCCTCTTCCTTATATAGATTAAGAGCTTCTAAACCCTAAACCACCTTCAATGAAGTCACCTCTTTTACACAAGCCATATCCATCTAAAACTGCATTGTGCCTCATTGATGGCCACTCCTCCAAGACAACACTGTAGATTTGGTCAAGGTTGACCCAGTCAAAATATCCAACCCCTTTCACACCTGAGGGTGCTTGCTTACATAGCCAAGATTTATCCTTTTTCATATTTGGCATTGATTTATTCTTTATTAGGAGTTTTATGAACCTCATTTACACATTTATTCTTTAAACAAAGAAAGAAAACAAAAATGAATATTACAATTAGCCTAGGACTAATTAGGAATATTACAATCCTCCCCTCCCAAATGTTGCTTGTCCTCAAGCAACTGATAAGGTGAGTGTTGTAGCTCTTCTCCTCCTCCATTGGTGACACAAACATGTGATAAACTTCCTCCATAAGCTAAGTGTTCACCAATCCATCCCTCCATGAATTTCTCCTCCAAAGTTCTCAGGAGATGCAAATAGGCCATCCCATAAGGAGACAATAGTTCACATGAAACAAGCATGGCTTACCCAATGCTCTCCCTGAAACATGTAGCATAAGACACATAGAGAGTCTCCATCCCATTAGGCACATGCATACCTCCCATCCTCCCTCCATACATCCCCATAAAAAGTACAATTACATCATCAATGTAGGGTATCAAAACTACATATATGCAAATAGAAATTTGTGCATATGGAGGTGGGTTATAGTCCCACATGTGGAACCAGTGCAGTGCATCTCCTACCTACATCAGATCTAGATGTGGTAAGTAGTTTCCCCACCACTTACTTGCTTCCCATGTTATCTCACCATGGCTGAAAGTGTGAGATATATTTGGTGCCTTAGGAAAGCACCCATCATGATGTAAAACCTCCCTTTGCCCACCAAGGGAGTGGCCATATTCAGAAATAGTTTTGGCCCAAAGTTGGCCATGAATTTTATAACGTACAACACTCCTTCTTGGAGTCATGGCCTGCATATACATAGTAAAAGAATGCATACAATCAAAAAATAAAACATGATTTATATTAGTATGCTCTTCACCAACAAATATCCTCATACAAATGGAGTGGTGCATAGATCTATCCCCTTCCTCAAAAAGAGAAAGAAAGGGCTGAATTAACTCTTCCATAGAGTTATGTTGTTGCTCCATCTCCACATGGTACATGCATCTTTGACAATTCTGATATAGTTCTCCTTCAAAGCCCTCCGAATAGTAGCTCCTCAAGATGATGTTGTTGAGCTTCATGGAATATGGTTGGCTGAAACATAACTCTTCATAGGCTCCTTGTAGCAACTTCTCCTTGAGATTGGAGGCTCTAGATAGGAATATCATACCATGATGATAGATGACTCCCTCTTGGACTAAATATCCCTCTCCATGCAGTTGGTCATCAAGTATCATGCAAGTGTGAAGATCCTTGGAATATTCCACCAATAGTTGGGATTTCCAATATGGATCTAACCTTCCCAACGATGACAGTGCTGATAATGTATCAAATGAAATGTCTGTCATGTTGCTACTCTTCTCCTTAAAATATCCCATGCCAAAGGTGTATGTTGGAAGGCCATTCCTTCCATTCTTCTCCTCCCACAGCATAGAATAAGAAATGAGAGTGGGTGATGATGATATTGGGAGAAAATCTCCCTCCTCCTTGAGCATACCCAAGACTCCCAGCGTTGTAGATTTTTCTTCTAATGCTCCCATCCCTCTTGGATATATACTTGGAGCATCATGTTGTGAGATATTTCCCACAAAATTTGAATCATGTGGCCTCCTAGGTGGGTTGCCACTAGTTAATAGTGTCCCATGCAGAAATCTCATGAGCATGATAGATGGGACTATAAGGTCCTTGCTTCAACTATGCAAATTCATCTCTGTTTTTAGTGTGGAAGTGGTATGTGAGGGATATATATGCATGCCTTTGATAATTTTAGTTTCACCACTCTTTTTTTCCACCCATTCCATTTTCAAAGCCTCCCAATCAGTGGTGATTTTCCCCAATGTAATCAACCATTGAACACCCAAAATCACATTGGTGTCAGGTATGTCAACTACAAAGAAGTGATCAATCAATGTATATGTTCCCATGGTGACTGAAATTGATGGGACATAATGCATGAATTTTATTTTTCTATCTTCTGGGACCAAAACAAAGAATCCCTCAAAAGTATCAGTGGCTATTGCCCTCCTTTGCACTAGATGGGCATCAATGAAATCGTGGGTGGCCCCACTATCAATCAATACAGAAACCCTCTGATTCAAGATGGAACCTTGAACTCTTAAGGTCAAGTACTTAGGTACTCCTCTCAAATATGCAAGAGCCCCTCCAATAGGAGAAAATGCTCCATTCCCATCTCCTGATGGTGTTGGATCTCCTCCAGCAGTGTTAGCGCTGTGACCTCTTCTTGGTTCATCTTCTTCTTCCTCCTCAAAATATGAGAAGACCTCTATGTAATGTGCTTTTCCAGTAGCACATCTATGTCCAAGTGCCTAGATTATTGGCAAGTGAAGCATAGCTTTATTTTTCTTAGATCTCTACGGACTTCATCATTAAGAGGCTTCTTGTATGAGCTCTCCTTTGAAGGATAAACTTTCTCTTCCTTTCCATTAGAAGGAAAAGAGGGATTATGTTGAAAGTTTGCCTTTTATTTTGGCAAGGCATATTGAAGGTATCTATCCCTTTAAATATCAACATGCAGGGTAGTGGTCTTGGTAGTTTTTATTGACCCATGAAGAGCTTCATCTAGACCATCGATGAACATGTACACCCTTCTTGCTGCAGATAAATTAGGAACCATAACAGATAATCTTAAGAATTCATAGATGTAATTTTTTTTATTACCTGATTGTTTTAGTTTTGCAAGGCTCATGAATGGTGCCTCTGGATCTCTTCTGTCAAAACTTTCCACCAGCCTTATAGTGAACTCTGAATAAGAAGTCAGATTGGCATAACATAATGTAGACAAGCCATGGAACCACCAGTCATGTGCCTCATCTGTTAGTGTCCCGTAATTTAGCAGATTGGTAGACCAAATGCACAGGGTAACATCAGACCATTCTTTGGAGTCCTAGGACCTAGCCTTCCTAGACTCAGATAGGGCTCTCTCTATTATGTGCGAAGGATGTGAATTTTTTTGCTTTATATGGTTGATTTTAGGCTACTTATTTAGTGTAGGGTTTGTTTGTTTGTTTGGCTGGGTAAGATGATCGAGTAGGATAGGTGGAATGAGAGGTTATCAAACATTGGGTTATTGATTCTATGAAATCATTGATATCTCAATAGTGAATTGGTGTACATCACAGGGAAAATATAGTGTAGTCAATGGATCTTTAAAGTTTATGTGTGAGTTGAAATGGACATTAAGTTTGGGGAAACAAGGTAGGGCAAAGGGAAGTTAAGAATCCTTTGTCAAATACCTATGAACAAGAAGGTCTTAAATATTGATAACCAAAAGGTACTAATAATGATATATGGCACACCATTTACTCAATGACAATACTTTAAACAAATAACCATTCAAGATTAACAATCTAATGGAACAAAGGAAGCAATAAAACTCATCTAACTTCAATGATTCTACTTTCAAGATTTGAAAAAATATAAGAAGACAAATAGATTTAATAAATGAAGAAGGGACTCCTAGAAATCATTTATCAAATTATAAAGAACTTTGAGGCAAACTGATAAGCATGTACAAAGGGAAAGATCGAAACAAGACCTCTTTGGCTTAACCTAACAATCAATACATCAAAGAGAGATTTCAAGACAGAGTTTAGATAACATCAAATAAGCAGGGATTATCATAAATCATATTTGTAAACTAGAATATTAATCCAATGATAAAAATAAACAAGCTTAGGTGGTCCTAAGGAGCAACTAAGAATTCCTTAAACTAACCCAGCAGAGGAAAACAATAAGACAATAACAAACAGGAGGATTGAGGTGCCTCAAACAACATTTCTCATCATATACTCTTCTGAGCTATTGCAATATATAAATATGGACATATGATAAACAAGAAAACATGAACAAATGAGAGATACATCACCATTAACTAAACTCAAGGATCCTACAAGCAAGCCTTCATCATCATCAATCAAGGAAAATCATCCACAAGCTCCACAAACACCCAAATTTCTCTTCAACCTAAAAGAACCATGTATTGCTCTCAAAAATCATCAAAAGCCAAAAATTACAATGAATCCTCATGCTATATATAACAAGCAAGGAGGAGAAAAACCTAATAGAGTATCTAGAAGTCTATTGGCTAATCAAAAGTATCTCTATTGTCCTTGAGGCCTTACAAGGCCCAAGGCAGAAAAATATCTAAAATAAATATCTTTTCGGCCATTTTTAGCAAATAAATTGACCTTTAGGCTCTAACAATCCTCCTAAAACTTTCCAAATGCACATTTTTAATTTTCAACCATAGGAGCGTAGCACTATGTCTTTTAAAATGAATTTCATGCCAGGAGCGTAGCACAAGAACATGAAAAATGGGTCTTCTTACAACAATGTTGTTAAGGCCTTCTTGATGTCAGAAAAGGCTCCGTGATGGCTCGTTGGAAAGCCCTTGAAGTATAGTTTCTATATATACCCTTGGTTCTCTGATCCAACCTCTAAAACCTATTCAAAAAGTGAAAATTCCAAGACTGGTAGGAGCGCAACACATGTCCTGAAAAGTAGGCAGAATGATGAAAAAGTGGGTGTTTTTGACCCTTTTGGAGGACCAAAACAACTCCAATTGATCTAAAACTTTTTGAGCATGTTATATGAGTGATGAGGAACCCAAAAATGCAAGCCTTTCCTTCTGAAGATGCTCTGAAAAAAAGCATAGCACAAGGTGTGTTGCGGTCCTAGCCTCAAAATTTACAAAAACCAAAAACTTGTCAAAATTCTCCCAAATTTGGTGGAAGTATGCCTCATGGGTTTTGGAAGACCTTTAGACAAGATTGAGCCGAAATACCAAGGTTATCTTGCCTCTTTTCCTCTTTTATTGCTTGGATCTCATTTTGGGCCTTTTTGAGTTTCTCCCTTGCAAATTGGTTTGTTTGGGCATAGTGTTTGGTCATTCTTCTTTGTAAATCCAAGTCTTTGTTAGCCTTTTCCAAATTGGCCTCAAGGTGTATGTTGGCTCTCTCAAGCCATGATTCCCTATCATGTTCAATTTCTATTGCAAGGAGTTCATTGAGAGAAATTTGTTCTGCTTGGGCCGATTCTTCTTCCCTCTGCTTTGACAATGCTTTCTTTAGACCCATAGTTCTAGGTCTCCTTCTAGTTTGACCTTCTTCATCCTTACTCTCTTCATAAGTGCCCATGAACTCTTTCAACTCCACCTGTGCACCTTGAGCTTCTCTCTGTTACTTGAGGGCTCTAGCTTTACATATTTCCAACTGTTCTCCCAGCTGCCTATTTTCCAAGTTGAGGACATCATTTATACTCTTGACCCTACCTAAATATGTTTGGAGGTCTTTGATTTGTGCATTTTTGTCTTGGAGGATTATGTTTGTAATTATTTCCTCATTCTCTTCATCACTATCTACCTAGATGATATCAAAATCCCTCTCCACCTCATGGTCTTCTACTTCATCCTTTACCCTTTGCTTTCCTTTGTCCAGTGGCTGAGCTGAAGTAGATGGCAAGGTCCTTGCCTTTTGGAGGCAACAAACACTTGTCTTGATCGTATTTGATAAGTGAGAGTAAAATATTTAACATGTTTTATTTCATATTTGGTGACCTCAAGACTGCTCTTCTTCTCATTAATGTCCCGTGTATGTGTGTCTTCTTCACTTTTCACTTGACTTCCTTATTGAGAGGCACTTTCATTTCCTCCCATGCTAGCATCACTTCCCTGATCTTCATCATTGACATCCTCTTCCATGTATTCTGCATTGTCATCCTCTACGTTTGTAACATTATCATTATTTGGCCCACTGTCTTCACCTTCAAATTATGCCTCTGTATCACTACTTGCATTTTCTGTGGGGTTACTATTAGCAGCACTTTGATTAGTCTCTCCTTTATTTTGACTCTCATTTTCTTCCTCATCATGTGTGTCTTTACCCACACTATTTTACCCATTGTATTCATTGTTTTTCCCACTACAATTTCCTTCAAACTCTGTCTCTTCTTAACCGCTATTTTCATCTTTGTCACTGCTACTTTTAGCACTGCTATTGGGCTCACTGTTTTCTTCTTTACCTTCACTATTTTTCTCATCAAAATCTGCCTTTGTCCCTTGACTGACATTTTTTTTTCATCTTCATCTAGCTCACTGCCTTTGTCTTCTTGTTCAATTTTTGGTTCACTACCTTTGTCACTACCCTCTTCCTTGTCACTATCTTCTTTGTATTCTTCATTTCTTTCATCTACCTCTTCTTCAATATCCTTTGTATCTTATCCATCATTTCCACTTTCTTCACTTTGATTTCCCTCCCCTTCATCATTTGTTTCTTCTCCTTGACTGTCATTTTCTTCTTGACTGACATTTTCTTTCTTGTCATTGCTTTCTTCATGTTCTGAAGCTTTAGGAGAAGGTGAAGGAGGGACGTTTTTTTGGGGAGAGGATTTATGTGGAGAAGATAAATCATTGTCAGTGGGGGGTGATGGAGGTGTGGGAGAAGGAAGTTAAGATGATGATGGTAAAATTTGCAGAGGAAGAGGTTGTGGATTTATGAAAACATCATGGGCAATGAAAACTTCCCACAGGATCCCTTGTTGCTATAATTGATGCAACACAATCATTTTAATAAGAGAATGGTGAAAAATTCTTGGCATTTGTTGTGATGGAGGTCTCTTTTGTACAATGGATGACATTTCATAAATACTCCTATAAAGGCAATAGGGAAAATGTAGTAGCTTGGCCCTAATGAAATGCATGAGTAGTCTTATATGGTAGGAATAAATTCTGGAAAACCCACCCTCATAGGTGAAGTACTTCATGATGACTTTAATTAAGGGCGCATATCTCCCCAATAGATGTGAAAATGGAAAAATGGTTTCGAAATCAGCTTGGTATCTTGGTTTTAGGAAAGGATGGTAATGAATTAAGTCCAAATTCACTTGTTTGAACCATTTTTCCCCCATGCAAGGTATTCCAGTAGCCATGGCAATTGCATTAGTGGTCAGCTAAAAATATACTCTAACTAGATGTAGTTGATGAGCATGGAGGTTGAGGATGAAAAGTCTAGTCAACTTAGGGTGAGCATTGAATCTTTGTACTTTTTCACAAGAATCAAGTCATCCTACTTTTTGAAAGTATGTAGCTGTGGTAGGAGAGGCTATCAATTCCTTAGTGTTTATAGGCTCAAACCTGTTCACTCTCCCACCCTTTCTCTGCGGTCCTTTAGGCATTTGGCTTCCCTCTCCCTTGTCAACACTGCCTTCTCTAGGCATTTTTCCCTTTACCCTTGCTTTGAAATCAAGACCTTGATCTGCTTGGGAGATGATATGGAGAGGGCAAGTGAGATGAGAATGAGACAGGTGTTGAGTGAAAATGAAGGGGAAGGATGAGTGAAGAAAACAAATTTGGGCCTTAGTGTGCTCTTAGTATGTAAATGGATGGGTGCCCTTTGAACAAGAGAGTTGTTAGTAGGGAATTAGGTGTTTTTTCTCCTTCCTTTGGGTTTTTTCACATTCCCTTTAAGCTCACCCTTCACATTTCTCTATATTTTTACCTTTAGACAGTATGAAAAGGTAGGGAAAATCTAAATACCACTAAAAACTTCTTCACAGTTGAAGCAAAGTGCACATGAGCGCAACAAGGGCTATTCCGATGGCTTCTACAAGCTTTTTCGGGTCAGGATCGACTTATGGCCCTATGCATAGAGCGGTCAAGTCTGCATGGGCAGTCGGACCCTCCTCAGAGTGCTTGAACACAGAGGAGCGCCACACAGGGAGCTGCCGACGGTCTCTACATGCTGCATGCTCAGGTGCATAGTGCTCAGGTAGTCTCTGTACGCTGCATGCCTAGCTGCAGAGTTCTCAGGCGGTCTTTGCCCACCATCGTGCAAAACTTGAACTGGCAAGAGCGTAGCGCGGGAAGAGCCTGCATGTATTCGGGCGAGGCCTAAATGGCGGCAGGGTATTGAGCTTCTCCTACACGTGGTGAAAGCGTAGCGTGCTACTGTAGGAGCGCAACACGTAGTTGTAAAATGCATAAGGGTTGCACGCAGGCTCGTAGCGTGGCTCAACAGGAGCGTAGCGCAGTGTCTTCTGCTTAAAATCTTACGAGAAAAACCCTGATTTTCTTCGAAAGCTCTCTCACTATTTGTGTAAATGATAATGAGCAGGAGTGATAATGAGAAAGTCTTTATACCCTTGGATTTGATTAGATTGAAAATCACAACCTATTTTGCTAATGTTTGTTTTTTACTTTGTCATTGGTTGCTTTATGACTTTCACCAATATCTCTTTGTCTCTTTTGCAAATGGTTTGAACTTTTGTCAAAGTGACCCTTTCCTTTGGTGATGGTGTGTTTGGACAGATGAATAAATCCCTTCTAAATATTTTAAAGGCTTGGGCACTATGCAAACTATCCTTCTTGGCACTAATAGGCTAAAATTGTTTTCCTTACTCTTTTTGGCAAAGATTATACATTATACCTACTATGTTTTTTATTTGACCACTTATGACTTGCTGGTAGGTTCCATA